>JABFDZ020000052.1:4110477-4121452 GCA_019775955.2 Pollimyrus isidori
ACGGAGCCCCCAGGTGCAGCGGACAGGTTTTTCCTGAAACCTTAATTCAGATTCACAGCCCAGTAATCAAAACCAGCCAATGCAGCCCCCTGGACCCCCTTAAATGGGTGGAAACCTCACCCCCCCCAACCCAAAGTTACACCCTTGACCACAGATACACAATTTGGTCATTCTCATGTCCCCTCTTCATATCTGAATTACCACACAATAAGAATGAATCATTGACATAAGCAGCTTTTAATATACTTATTCGGAATGCCCACCAGGATTATTATGATGTTATTTTCCAGTTAAAAATTTTAAAACTGTTACTATTCACCTCCACAGCTGGCAAAATGCTTTGGTGGAAAAGTAAAATGCGACGTCCACGACTGACGGCAAGTCTGTTATTAAGCTGTATATTCCATTTCATGTTGCGCCTACAGTCGCTGATGCGCTGGACACACATTTGAGCTTTATTCTGCCTGTTTACTTATTCTCTGACAAAGGAACATTGAAAACTTACCACTACCTATATGTGAAAACTAGCTGGAGTTCAGAAAATCATGTAGTAGCAACATACTCATGGGAATACAGGAGGCGGGACCAAGACATCTGATTGGTTGGTCCCGCCTCCTGTAGTTGCTTGGATCCACCTCCTCTACAATCTGATTGGTTATCTCTATAAACCAATCACTTCTCTTTCCGCAATTTGAACATTTTTGTGCAAGTAAAACTCCCACGAGTTACAAAGACCACCGACTGCCTTTTTATATAGGTGTAAATAAAACATATTATCCAGCTTTATTTCTTTAGGTAAAACATCAATACTACCCTTCAGCATACTGCCAAGCAACACAGTTAAACAGGACACCCAGAAGGGAGCTCCGCGATCATGCCTGCGTGTGTGGAATACCCAGCTATATTAACGGATTACATGCGTGAAGCGCTGTGACTAGCCTTGGACAAAAGGTGTCTGTTAAGCAGAAGGTGCTACAGAGAAGATCCACGTTAGGGCTTTAATACAGACCACGGGGGAACGCTGGTCTCTGCTGACGCCAAGTCCCGATCAATAATTCAGCAACAGAGAGCAGCCGCTAGCACAGACTTCTTCATTATATCATAATATATTAAAGAACACAGTGTGTATACACAAGCACATACATAATACATGCACCACGAGTAGAATGGTGTTTATATATACATAAAAATTATTAAACAGCAACAGAGATTTCAGGTCCGCAAACGACAGCTAAAATCCGCTAAAGCAACGCGAGTCTACATAACTGATAATAGCGATTGAAGTACTAACACCCCATCTTAACCACCTCAGTTTAACTTGCGCGTGAAACGATGCTGCACTGCACAGCAAAATAAAAATCCTTAGCCTGGTTAGACAACTAGGTATATCGCTATGTATATCAATGTGTTCTAGCAGACCCATGTAAAGCGCCCTATATAAAAATAAACTGAATTGAATTGAAGTAGATTTTTTTCTGTATTTTTAAAAGAACTTATTGTTTTGTTCTTTGATTGTAGACCCATAGATATTGTTTAATCAATTGACTTTAGGAACTAAATCAGGAACTAAATTAGGAACAATGTAATACTAATTTGACTATATCTGACATTTTCAATACATGTAAAATATATGTACAGTGCAAATTTATCAAAATCCTTATATATTCAATGCAACCATTAAAATTCAACGCATATCTTTCATTGGTTATAATTAAGCACTAACCTCTTAACGAAATTAAACATTTAAAAATTTTCAATATCACCGTTTCCCCACTGGTTCAACTACATTACCTATATACAAAAAAGTCAAGACGGCAAAACACAAAAACCTGGTTAGTATGTTATCTTATAACAGCAGAAGGGGGGACAGTTCCAGTTGACAAACATGACCGCCTTGCATTAACTTCATCAATTATTATTTGACTGAAATAGAAAAAAACAAAGAAAAACAGCAGGTGAGACTATTTCCCCTAGTCACTGGGTACTATATCTTTAATCCGGCATATCAATTACGCTTTAAGCAATGAGGCATCATTCATATTGCATTAAAGAGGTAATAATCCCATCTGAGCCAGCCTGATGTCTCTAGCTGCCAACAGTTACCTTCATCTATAGGATGATTTTGACAGAGGGGCCAATAAAGACTTTAGCCTGTGTGTCCATGCAAATGGGAGGGTGGATGAGAAATCAATGCTCTTTGCCCGAGCCGTGATGACCTACAGTGGGCCGCGCGCGGACAGCTGCATCCCCACGACGCACTTTAAGGAGTGTTGATCAAAATCTCGGCTCTCGGTTAATCAATAAGCCTTTGAAGTAATGGAAATTTGATCCCGATAAGCGTCTAATGGAAGCCTCCCTCACTCCTACCCCCCAACAAGCCCCACCCCCAGAGCCCCAGCCTGGCTGTGATTTGACAGCATAAGCACTTTTGGGGGAGATTGATTCATTATCTGCTAGCTGGGTGTTTGAGACAATGGCACTTCAATGTTCCATTAATAACTCCAACGGCGTGCAAGCATTGGAGAGGGCGAGATCTTATCTCCCCGACATACTTGTGGCCAAGTAAGATTCAAAGGCTAAGAACAGAAGCGTCAAACACAAGACTGATTTGGATTTAATGACATCTAGATTAATGCTACTACCACCAAATATTTACGTTTGATGCTGTAAAAATGCTTTAAAAAATTCTCTGCATGCCAACATAGCTGGTTTAACTTCTTTAAATCCCCTTATCTCAGGATCGCGACCTGCGTATGAAGAAGTTTCGCAAGGATTCATAGAATCTGGGTCGTGATGTGATTTCCTGTCAGAACTGTCGGGGGAATTAACTAGCATGTCGACTTTGAAGATGGACAAACTGCTGGGAATTGTCAGGCAAATCTGTCAGGCATGATCACCAGTCTCGCTGTTCAATGGCAGAACAAGTGTACACTGGGCCCTGGGGCAAAAAATGGACCATTCCCACCCCACCCCCTTAGAAATGTATACTTAGGGCCTGCCAATGCCAGTTGCAGATGATGAAATTTAAGTGGCCTCCAAATATCATACCCATCATGCACTGCGGCATACTTAGATAATTTCACCGTGTTTTTTTATTTTGTTAAATACATGCCTCAACAACATAGTTTGATTACAAAACATTATAAAGTATTACCTTGCAAAGTTGCTTTAAGTATTGTTTTTGTGTTATCACCCCAACCATAATAAGATTGTACAAATAAAAATGAGAGATATAAAAGTAGCATGTCTCTATTATTAATGGCACATTCACTGCATTAATCCCCACAGATGATTTACAGATAATCCAAGGGTAAGAAAAGGCCTTGTTTACTAGTTTATCCCTGGTGTTATATGGTACTTGTTCATCCATTTCTTGCAATCATTTCCTAATATTGCCAAGAGAGGCATGGCCACTGGCTGCGGCACACTGTGGATAGAATGCCAATCCTCGATTGGCTAGTAACTTCGAAAGCGGTTAACGTCGACAGAAGCGAAACAACAAGGCCAGGAACACCACCCGGCAGCTAAATCAAACGTTGTGTTTTTCTCAGATGATGAGACGCCAAAGGCCATCGACCCGATGCTCAAAGCGCCGCTGTCTAACCGCGGCTGTGTTTGGGAGTCTAGAGAGCAACAGCACAAACAAGTGGGAAGGATAATAGCTTCGACAAAGAAGAAGACCGGCCGGGCAACCTTGACTAAATCACAGAATGTTACTCCACCACAAACGAGCAAGTTCAGGGACGCTGCACCAGCGTCGTGCCAAGGAACCCTTCATTAAATGCTGGGATATTTGCTCCAGGCACCCTTAGCCCTTTGTAGTCCGAGCCCCATATAGTCCTTGCACAGTTGGCTACAAATCCAGACCATGATTTTGTTTCTACCCAGCAGCTGAATACTCTGTGACCGTGACTCCTTAGGCTGAACTGGTTGGTAAAAACAAAATCCTGGTCTGGATTTGTAGCTTGTGAACCTGAAATGCCCAACACTGCTGATACGGTCCAAAGACAAACAAGAAAGAAGCGCAAAGACATATTTTTGGCAACGAGGGTGGTGTCCGGGGAAACCGACTCCGAGGAGGACACTGCTGCTTGGAGGGATCAGACTTACGTTTCGGCGGAGGTGGGGTCCTGCTAAGGGACCCCTTTCACAAAGTACCGACTTGCAATTTCATAATTAATCATCCGTAGACCAAAAACACCGGTAGGCATGGCTACATACTGAAGTAGCAAATAGAAAAAAAGGGAGGATATTTTCAGAAAAATACCAAAGTACACCCTTATGACTGGGACCATGAAGCTCGTTAACGCTTTCATCGTTATGAAGAGCTTCGCAAGCACTATATTTGTCCTTTAGTTCATTACTTGTTTCCTAGCTTGACCCCATTATTTTGTTGGCAGGATTACATCATTTTTATCGCTGCCTTGTTTATATAGCTGGAAAAATTGACGGATGCGCATCATCCCTCGGGCTTCCCTTCCGCCCAGCCTGTACCGCGCTGTAAAAACATTCCCCAGACCGGACGAGCAGTTACCGAAAACGGATGAAGCTGGGGTCCCGAGACCGGCGACTCGTGGTGGACGCCGGTTTCTCGTGTCGATCCTGCCGTGTGGCAGAGGAATCGGGGATTACGCAGGGAGATGATGGCTGAGCGCTATGTAAACAGGAGCTAATCAAGAAAAATGAGCGCTATAGTTCGGTTTAACGCAGCCTACAGCGTGCAAACTAGCATTTTCCTTTTTTCCCTTTGCAACAAATCGCTCCTCGGGCATGGGGGGGGAGCGTGTCAACAGCCATCGCTAAAAGACATCCACGACTCCGTCCTTGGATCCACCTTCACGCCCACCCCTGCTCCTCCGCCACTGGCCTACACCCACCTGGCATCCAGGATATCGATTAAATGATCATCAGTTAATTCCTTCCACACCCCTCCCCCCCCCCCCACACACACACACACACTCATTGCCATTGTATTGGATTTGCAAGCTGCGTCTGACATCACAGCATCTCCGGAGACGGGGAGCCACGGCCTGCGTTCCGGCGAATTAAACGTCAAGGAAAAATAACGGCGGTAAATAGCTGCCACGGCGGTGGCAGCCGGAAGAGAAGATGGACCGTACGCCCTGAGAGGACGAGGATGCAGGCCACCCTGACGATAAGGGATATGGACGCACCGCGTGAGTGAGGCTTATCGTGCTACATGCTCTGTCACAGGCTGACCCCGACCTTGAGCAGAGCTCCCAAGGACAGAGCTACCATCTGACTGTGTGTTTCCGCGACGCGGCCCGGCCCCTGGAGACACACATATGGCGTGTTTTTGCAATCCTGACGCTTGCTTAGCTTAGCCTTGGAGGCTAAACACACTACTACCAAGGGACAGACGTGAGGAGCGCAGAACTGCGTGGATCACAGGCCTCGTGCACCCTGCCATCCTCTCACTTTCTTCATCGCTTTTCTCATCTTTTAAGCGCAAGAATAGTGTCTATGGTTCTCTTTTGTTTTCTACCCGTGAGAGTGCTAGCTATCCATCAATAATAATGAATAATCTTACATCCAGTGGATGTGTGTGCGTGTGGGTCAGATATACGTTACATTTTAGGGACCAAATGACCCAACAGTGAAATGAAAATCTGTTATTTTGACATTGTGGGGACCATTTTTTTGCAACCAAAAAAAAAAAAAAAGCCAAAACTTGCATTTTGTTTGGTTACTTATGGTAAAGGTTATGGCTGGGAAGGGGTTAAGGCTGTCATTTTTGGGATTAGGGTTTTGGCCACAGAAATTAATGGACCCAATCTGTGTGCGTGAGTGTGTGAGTGTGTCAGTGTGTGTGAGTGAGTGTGTGTGTGTGAGTGTGTCAGTGTGTGTGAGTTAGTGTGTGTGTGTGAGTGTGTCAGTGTGTGTGAGTGTGTCAGTGTGTGTGAGTGAGTGTGTGTGTGTGAGTGAGTGAGTGTGTGTGTGTGAGTGAGTGTGTCAGTGTGTGTGAGTGAGTGTGTGTGTGTGTGTGAGTGAGTGTGTGTGTGTGTGTGAGTGTGCCCTCAAGTGCGCCTGCGTGTCTGTATTCCCGTCCTTCTCTCCATCCTTGTTGATCAGAGTGGAAATACAGACAACGGTGCCACTTGCAGGGTGCCAGTTAATTAAGCCACACTTCACGACGTGCCAGGCAATATCACAGAACATCACGGGATGATTATAACAGCAGCAAAGAAAAATGTCATGTTCCGGGTGACGGATATATAGCACCGACGGAATTTAACGAAGGTCAAGGCTCTAGAGCTTATTTTGGGTGCCGCAATATTAGCTGCGAATGTGCAGTGTGGCCCAGAGCGGTGGGTGTGTCGGGACGGTAGCCGGTGCTCGGCGGGGATCGCTGCTAGCATGCGGTTCGCGTCGGGCAGCCGGGGCCCCAAGAGCGGCGCCTGCAGCCCAGACAGCGCTCAAACGCAGACCCCGCTATCTGGCCGACTGCGGTGGAATACCGCGGCCGTCATCGAGAGGCAGCCTATTTCTGATTTATGATAACCTCGGGGGCTGAATGAGACAGTGCGGCGTCCCCGCTTTGCAGTGCGGGGGATGCGACTGCGCCTGTCGCAGCGCCTGCAGTACAGTGCGGCGTCCGATGCATGCGACGTGCCGGAGCTGGAGCTGCGTCCCACGGAGAAAAGAGCCTTACGATTCATCCCATGTCACCTGCTGACTATATCCCTGAAAATTAAATACTGCTTAACTAAGTTCATAATCACTTATTCAGAACTTTGGCACATCTTTACGCAATAATACCAGCTGTGCAGTTCTTTTTATGAATGCATGACGTTTAAGCCTTTTATTTTCCAACCTTTAGGCCCTTTTTTTTCGAGACTTCCAGAGCTGTTGTGATTATTTCCCTACATGATGTCTCCCGATTTTCATTTAACACAGAGATGGTTCTTATTTATAACTGCGTACAGCAACAAATTGGATGTATCTTTTAACAGGCGTAATTGTTCAGTGTTTATGGGAGACAGAGATGATGAAAAATTGCTTTAATAATTAATTATCTCCAGAGTGGGAAAATAATTTAATTGCATTTAATTTGCATTATCGCCGGTACTAGAGGCCAAACGGTATTTATATTATGCTTTAAAAGTCGAATTTGGAGCTTTCACGTTCTCTGCTTTTAAATTCATTTATAAAATGGAGATACAAAGTAATTAGAAATCCGGTATCCTGTATGGAAATGGGTCACTAAAGGAGTCCAGCTTCTGATTGGTAAGTTTTTATAATTTATGGCATTGTGGGCATCGTTGTTTTTGATACTATGTAACGTTTTGTTTACACTTGATGTCAAATGTCTCCCAACACATTGGATTCCATAGCTGCATGTTTATTACTACAATAAACCAAAATAAAGCCATTTGCCAGGAGCGGTTAAATGGGGCTACGGACGGACTGGGCAGCTGAAGATTTCTTACAGGCTGAGAGCTAGCCAGCTGGGCAGTAAATTTTGAAGAGTTTGCCCTCATTGTCCCCTTTGGGTTTATAGCCTATAAAAATATGCTGTAATAAGCCAGGCTGTTAAGGGAACTGGGTCGTCAACCAAAAGGTTGTAGGGTCTTGACCTACAGGGCGCCACCAGTGTTGAAAACTGTGGTGGGCAGTAAGGTGAATGCTTCCCTATACATAACTAAGCTAACAGCTGTTAATGAAGAAGCTTTTCATAGTGCGGCTTGTGTCACTGTAATGCACTTAGGGGAAGATGGTGGTGCAGAAGGCAGTGCTATCATTCGGCAACCAGAGGGTTGCCGGATCAAGCCCTGCTTCCTCCTGACCCCATCAAAGTGTCCTTGAGCAAGACACTGAACCCCAAATTGCTCCCGGTGTGCAGGTTGGCGCCTTGCATGGAAGCCTCTGCCACCGGTGTGTGAATGCGTGTGTGGATGGGTGAATGTGAGGCATAAATTGTAAAGCACTTTGAGTACTCGGAAGAGTAGAAAAGCGCTATATAAATGCAGTCCATTTACTTCAGATACTCAATGCATATAGACAGTCCTCCATACATCTTCTGTAACCACTTCACCAGTTACTAAAGGATCCAAAGGTGACTGCCAGTCAGGGGATCTGAACCCATAACCACCTGATTACAACCACAGCAGCCTAGTCAAGTGAGTCACACACTGGCAAATCACCAGCCCATCTCCTGTTGTATTACAGGCAGAAACCCGCCCAACAAAGGGAGCGCATGCAAATTCCACCCAGAATGAATCACTGGTGGGTCTCAAAACCCACAACAAGTGCGATGCCACCCCACTGCCTTCTAAAGCAATACAGCGACTAAGTAAACCTAAGGTCAAAGAAATGAATTGCAGTCGCCAAACGTAACGGCTGGCTAACTTGACCATAATGCCCGGCGCGTGAATGTGTAGCTATTTACGGAACAGCCTTGCGACTTAGTGAGAGTAAACTATATGCAACAATTATTCAATATTCTTTAACGGAAGGAAATTAAGCAGGGGTTTGTGAAGAGCAGCTACAATGAGAAGTGTTCTGTCACAGGCTTTCAAGGTAGCGGTTCACGCTCCGAGGAACATCAATCATGAATAAATGACTGCCGATGAACGGTGGGCCATTTTCCAATTTTGGCAAATGACAAAACATGTTTGTGTTTCTCTTCCGGTGTTTGCGTACAACTCTCGTGAAACCCACTGAATATCACAAGCAGAACGTGTAGAAATCTATTAGAGGGAATCGTTTTCCTTTTTTAGAATTTCACGCTTCAAGAAAATATTTTTTTTTTCTCCGAGATCAGTCGTCACATGATAACTCTCAGGCATGTGAGAAGAGGCATCATTTTGTTAAGTTATATAAGGGGTGAAACCCTTGACAAGTTCCTTTTCTATCTCACTTTTACCTGACATAACTTTTCAAAGCATTTTGTTAATCTCTAGGGCACCATATAACACATTAGCCCCTTTATACCAGAATATTTTGGGGCATGTTCTGCTGAAGAATCATTTTAAAAGGTAAAAATGTCTTCAATATATATATATATAAATATATATATTTTTTTGTGACAAAACCAAAACCAGAGGAGAGAACTGGCCACCCCTTTAAGAATCAGATTCACGCCTTTTAAAAAATACTACAAGTATGATCATTGGTCGGCCAATCAGAACAGAAGCTGCAGCAACCTGACAGGGCAGTGATCTGAACCCGCCCCCTCCCACCTGACCCAGTACCGACCCAAGAGACGACCGCAGCGGCATGAGGCAAGCGTGGGGGCGTCTACGTGGGCCGGCTCTCAGCAGTGAGCATAGTGCCTCACTGCCTCCCCTAACTACGCATTGTCAGACAGGCCAGTGTGCCATCTGTGCAGATGTTTGAACATGGCCGGGGGTGCGGGGGGGGATTGGAATGTGGGGTACTGCGTTGGATAGCACTGCATCTGCATAACTGGAGCCCATCTGTGTATTGGCTGTCACCTGTTCCGTCGTCTAGTTCTCACATAACCAATATCATTTTGATGTACACTTTCATAAACTCACAATCATCACAAATACTCATATTGTCCGAGTTTCATTTAGAAAGGATTGCATTTTTGTACATCCTGTACCGTAAAGCAGGCATATTGTTGCTGTAATGGCTGTTACAGAGACTCTGTTTTTTTTGTCCTTTAATAGAGTTTCTGTTATGTAAAAGATAAAACTAACGTCCCATCCAGGGTGTCCCCCTGCCTTGTATGCTGTCCATCCTGGGATGGGGTCCGGGGTCCAGGCTCTCCCTGACCCTGTACTTGACCATTGATTATGGAAGATGAATGAACGGATAGGCTACGAAATATGTAATGTCTAAAATTCAGAAGAATTATACTAAAAGGTCTGGCAAGGTCACATAAAACGATTCAGTGGTTCGTCTCAGTGTGAAAAAGATAAAATAGAATACAGCTCTGTGTGTGTGTGATGTATATATTACATTATAGGGACCAAATGTGATACACCTATGATTATAGGGGCCACCTTTTCGCTCCTCACAAGGAGAAACTCAGTTTGATAAAAATCTGTGACTGCAATCAAAAAACTTAAAATGCCAAATGTCTTGCATTGTAGAAATGAATGGACAGTCTGCACGATGTGTGTGCCTCTGTAGGAACTGCTGAAGCGGGTTTCTCTGAATAAGCTCAGTCCATCACAAACCCTCATGACGGCTGAGCCCCATTCTGACCCATGTGAAGTTTGCGTAACTATGTGCAGCTACGTCAGGTTGGGCTACACCACTTTCTAGCAGAGATGATGCTGAACGGCCAGTGGGCAAACACAGTCATTCTGTGCCTCGGAGAGACACTGACCTTTCCGAATGCAAATACGGTTATTAATAAACACACGTACAATAAAATAAGCTGTAATGAAAAGATGCTAAATTAATCATACACATAAAAGCTGATTAGCATCAGAGTTACTGCTTTATCCATAAACCAAATGATCCTTTTTATACACAGGCGACAATTATGGTCTCAAATGCTCCCTCCTGACAGATTGAATATGCAAACATTTTGCTGCTCTTGAAATTTAAAGCACCAGATCTCGTTTTTACGGTTCTTTAATGGCGGTAGAGACGCTCATCATTTTCCACACTGGTCTGGGCATACGCTAATCTGACCACGGAGCCTATTTACGGGTTTTGTTATTCATAATTAAAACTGTGGGTGGCACAGCAACACTCTTGCCACAAACATACACAGTTGGAGTAGTCTGGAGTTTGCATGCTCCTCTCATGTCCCCAACTATCCTGGTTTCCATTGCCAGTCTGAAGACAGGCAGTTCAGCCTATCAGTGTCTATACATTTTTCATAGTGTGTGTGGGTGTTTGTGCATGTGCCCAGTGATGGACTGGCATCCCTGCCAGCATGTACGCCAGTCTCGTCCCCCGTGCGGGGGGGGGGGGGGGGGGGGGGGGGGGGGGGGGGGGGGGGGGGGGGGGGGGGGGGGGGGGGGGGGGGGGG
>JABFDZ020000052.1:4182055-4194698 GCA_019775955.2 Pollimyrus isidori
CCCCCCCCCCCCCCCCCCCCCCCCCCCCCCCCCCCCCCCCCCCCCCCCCCCCCCCCCCCCCCCCCCCCCGCCCGGCGTGAGTCTGTACTTAAGAGAGATCTCGCAAGTGAAGCCGTCCCAGAATGACACCCCAAGGTCGTTTTCTGTTCTCCCCGCTGCCACCGGCTTCTCAGGAGCAATGGGAAGTCCTTCTGAGAGGAAATCCGATTGGCTGGCTGCATTGGCAGAGACTTTGCGGCCTTGTTGTGGGGGGGGTGGAGAGGGGGTTTAATTGCCGTCCATATGTAGATCCCTACCTGGGTGGGGCCAGGCGCCTCCTGCTATGGTTCAGATTCTGTTATCCCATCCGCCCCCCCTCCCTTTTGGCGGAAAACACAGATCACAGCCAGGTCTGCTTTTCTTCCCTTCTTCCCCCACGTCAGACGACCCCTCCCCCGTCGAAACACGTTATTCGAGTAATCACCCCAGGAGTAATTTCACTGTGCAGTGTCTTACACACCTTGCTTTGTCACCGCTACCAGCATGACAGCCATTCGAAAGGAGCTGCTTTTAGCCCCCCTCCCAACTCTGACACTGTAACTTGGGTCATCTCCTCTGTTCTGGAAGAGCGAATGCTAAAACCTGTGAACACATTGTGTGTGTGTGTGTGTGTGTGTGTGTGTGTGCGCATGATGGGGGGGGGTGTATCTTACGTTGTGGGAACCAAATGTCCCCACAGTGTGATAAAAACCTGCTACTTCAACATTGTCGGGAACGTTTTTTTCTGTCCTCGCAACACTTTTATAAAAATCTCTTACCGGCTCACAGAAATGAGTGGATGGTCCCCACAAAGCTATCAACAGAAAGGTGTGCGCCTGATTATGGCGTACGGTTCCTGCCCTTACCACCTGTGATGTCACCCGGCTGTGCGCGATGTCCTGGAATCTCACATTAATCCGATAACAACCACCTTACAGAAGCTGTTACCTCTCAGCACATCCTGCTCCACTTCAACGGCGGAGTAGCTAATAGGTCACTAATGTCAGAAACCGCCTCTCCTACCCTCGACCAGATGCCAGGAAGGCATTAGATAAAAATCAAGTTTAGTTTCCGAATTCTGAAACGCTCTCAAATCCTATTAATGCCGATTCACTAATTGCCTTCGTGTCTGGCGGATGACTTGTACCACCTTTTTCAAGATAAGTGCGGCCTTAATTAAAGTCGGGCCCTTTCCGGTCTCTCGAAAGGGGACAGTTTCATGGTATGAAAAAGAAAGTCTGAGAACATTTACATGCCTGATTTTCCAGGTGCCGGAGCTTCGAGGGAAAAACAAAATCTCCAGGAGTATAATAAGGCTCGGAAAGAAAATCTGGCGCAAGCCACGATTATTATTACACAATAAAACCATGGAGGGAAATACTCTTCTTCATTCATGCACAACACACGTCGATGAATAAGAGACCATCCTGTGCTCTTCAGATTGAGATTAAAGATTAAAATGAACTTTATTGACCCCAGGATGGAGATTCTGGGTCATACAGCAGTGAGAATGTAGCACAACAAACATACTACGTACATATACTGGCATAAATTTGAGAATTCAAATTTATGCACGTGTTAGTCTGCGTGTGTGTGAATGTGTGTGTGTGTGTGTGTGTGTGCGTGTGTGAGCAAAGTTTCTCTTTCCCCAGGTGAAGTTTTATATTTAATTCGACAAGCTGTACGTGATTGGCTCACGGTAAAATTAAATCAATAATCCGACATGGAGCGTGTTGGGGCAGCGCTGAACACTGGAGCCACTCTGGGCGATTAACACCTTAATTAAAGACAGCTTCATTTTAACATCTGGTCGCCTGGAAAGCATCTCACGGCCAAACCCCACCGTCGGGAACAGAATCCCCCCCTTCCGCCCGAAAAGTGGAGGAGCTACCGGAAGAGGCGAACGGGAACGTTCATTACCGCCACGTGTGGCCCCCCCCCGCCGCACCGGAGGGCCTGCCACTCTCACGACGGCTCAATAATTAGAGCCACGGGCATCCTCGGGGGGCCCCCGGCAACGGGAGACGCCAGGCGCCAGGGGCCACGCTGATGCCAGCAGAATCCCCACTCAGGGCTACCTCTTCTAATTGGGGCGCGTTGGCTGGGCAGCTTCCCCCCCCGCCAGCTGCTGACGGGCAGCGCGGACTGCGTCGGCCATCCCCTGGGATCCCGCTTTTGGCGAACTCCACCGTACGCCGCCTCCCCCCCAGAACTGTTTGTGGGAGGTCCGGCTGTAACGGCGCCTTATACTGGCGCAGTTTGTGTTGCGGCTGGGAGCCCGGAGAGCAAAGGGCGTCTCCGAGACTACGGCGGACATCGCGGTACCGGCTTGTCGCGGAAGAGACCCAGAAGCGAGCGATTAGCCGGCGGCGCATAATTAGCATGAATCGGCACGATGACACAGACGACCGGGTTCTATTTTCAGCCGTGTCTGGTGACCTTTGACATATCCGTCGCAGCAGAACCGTCCCGTCGGCACGGCTTCCGCTTTGATCCAGTGGCTCAAATCCCCAGGGTCACCGCACTTTACAGCGCCACGGGACGTAGACGACTCGCTGACTTGTGCCGAAAGCCAACTGTGCAAGGCCGCGGAGCAAACGTCTCCACGATCGACAAAACCCATCGCGCCATTTAGTCATTAGCTGAACAAAGCCATCTTGCAAAGAGCGCGCGAATGGCACCGCAAAACATTAGTGGCACTAATTAATGCATTATATTGCTTCGATAACTGATCATCTAGTAATGACATACCGCAGAAGCCCCACCCCCACCGGCCAGGACAGTAGAGCCGGAGAGCTACCAGAAAAGGGCAAACGAAAGCTATTCCGGCAATAGCTCAAGTCCGAGCATGTTAGCTTGATAGCGATTAGCTAAGAAGGTCTTCGACGTCATAAGTAATTTCAAGTACAGGTGTCGCTCGAACTCGTTACCGGCATGGACGCTTGCCAACTCGTCTGCGGTATGCAGCTGACGGCTGAGCCCGCGAGCGCAAATCGCCATCTTTCACCCGGAGCATTTTAGCTAATTTATCGTTCTGTACGTCCCACTTTTTCCTCGTACTGCCAGCTTTGCGGAAACGTGGAGTGGAGCCGAAGGTCACCGGCGACAGAGCCAGTTGATGAGGAAGAGGCCTCAGCGACCGCGGGGAATTGGGTTGGGACTTGGCGCTCTGTCCATGCGGCGGCAGGTGCCGGCCAGGGACGGCGGATGCGGAACGGAGTCCGACGACAGCGACGCAAATGACACAGCAGCGGCGGTTAAGGCCGCACTTCCGCCCCGCACCCCCTCCGCCGCAGTGCTATCTATAGTCGGCTACAGCTCACTCTCTCTCTCTCTATGCCACTCGGCCTCCCCCTTCTCGCACTTTTATTTCCGTCCCCGATGCACGATAATGTGCATCATCACCAACCCGACTTCCAGAGCTGTCGAGTCTCACTCTGGGGATGAGGGAAATTGGCTATAGGATAAATATTTATTATGCCGGTATGTGCTGAGGAGGGTCGGAGGAATGACCGGAAACACCGGGCCCAGGATTATCTTCACCTTGCATGAGTAGGGGGCGGGAAGGAGTCGGTACGCAACCGGGGAAGGGCATGCAGGGGGGACGCGGCGGGAATCCGTGTGACGTTTTAGAAGGTTCCGGAGCCCGGGGGCGCCACTGAGCCGAAAATGAAACGGCTTCCCAAGATCACTGTGTGGAAGGTGTGTGTGTGGGGGGGCATCCAGAGATGGAGGAGTTAAAATGTAGGAGTATCATTTCAGGCGTATCAGTGTTCAAGATGGACGGCCTCCTGGTGCCTTAGGTAGCACCGATGCTAATCGCAGAAACGACGACTCGAATCCATCAATGACAAGCAAGCTCCTCTTCCCGTAAGACGACTCAAACAGATCAGGCAGGCAGTGACTCAGAGAGGCCGAAAAGTACCTCAGCAAAAGAACCAATCTCAGGCGACATGCAAGATAGGTTTTGTTCCTGTAGTTAAACGATACTAAACCTCTACCTGTTGAGGTGCAACGTGGCCCCTTCCAGAGCTCCATCTAGAGCTTCGAGACACAAAACAGAAACTCGCGCTTGGACCACAAAGCAGGCGGCTACTCCAGCTCTGCGCCCTCGAACTCTGTTGATCCCACCCACTCCTCCGTTCATCGCTTAGTACTTCTCGAGCCTGGTGTGACAGACGTGAGGGTCAGCTGACCCCTGACTCGAATGTCCCAGCATTTACTGACAAAACATGGTCAGTTCAGCATAGAAATGAAATGTAGCTACTGCCAAGTCCCCCCTCCCCCCCCTCACAGAACTACAGTAAACTCAGAACAACAAACTACACATCAATATGGTAAAAATGTATAAATCACATAGTTTCTCTAACAAATTCATAATATCCGTATAGATACTGCACAGCCGATGCTGTTGATGTGATTAAATGAAGGACAAAAAAACTACCACATATCATTGTATAAAACAGATGAAATACTTCACAGGCAGAAATTGAATGAATGTGTAACTTTTTTTCACAGCAGACTTGTACACATCATAAAATAGGCATCTCTGCCCAGGTTGCTCCCAATTGGCGAATTCAGTTCAACTGTCCCTCATTTGGAGTCGCTACGCTGTTCTGACCCGGTTGGAATGACCGTCAAATCCCCGCATGCACTGACCGTGGACCTCCATTAAGCCAAAATGCCGGCTTTTTGGGGCCCCGGGTCCCTGGTAGCTTAGCCACAGACCACAGATTTCATGCTTTTCTGATCAAATTTTCGATTCCCCCACCCTCACCATCCTTGCCCCCTTCCCATTTTGGCCCAAAAGTAGATCCAAATGACCAGCTACCAAATGGCTGGATGAAACTCGTGTGGTTAAAAAAAAAAAAAAGAAAGAAAGATTGTTTAAATTACAGCCATCTTGGGGTCCGTGCTCACAGAGACGAAGGCAATTTGCAGATAACTTGTTCATAAGTGGGTCACAGGAAAAAAAAAAAAAACTCACAGATGGAGAGAAGCTTCGGGAAGACAACGGCAAAGTTCAGTTTGTCACGTTCCGACTGCAGCTATGCTTTACTGACCTTGGGAGAAACTGAGGAGATACGGCTTGATGTTTTCAGAACCGCTCACACGGGGCTGAGGTGTAACCCTGACCAACAAATAGAAGAAGCTAGACTGACTTCTGACGCCCTGAACAAGCTTTTGCGGTGCGTGGATCTGGAACCTTGCGTGCCCGTATCAGGAAGGTCACCGGTTCGAATTTACTGACTGAGTACTGACGTCACTGACGTGCCCTTGACTGAGGCCCTTAACTGCAAACACCTCTCCAGGGCCACCGGGAAAACATCTGACCCTAGCCTTAGACCTCCGCCAACATGTGTCTCTCACAGGAGAGCAGGATGGCACCAGCAAAGACTGAATTTCATTGTAATATCTACCTGTGCGATGACAACAAAGGCATTCTGTTCTACGTTTCATGTTGTTCGTTTGTTCAAGCCTTATTCTACTTACAGGTTTCAAGATCCAGTCTGTTTTCCACATTCACCTGCAATGAATAATGATTGGTCACATGTTCGTGGGGGTGAGTACATAGCTTTCCTTATTATTACTATTAATAATTATTATCATAGTGCCATTCGTAACGATTTCTGTCACTGTCGTCGCCGTTTTTACTATGACGCATAGTAATTGTTCGGAAGTTCTTTGCGTTATGCGGTTACAAATGTTAATAATAAAAATATATGAACGCCTTTGCCTGTCTGAGAAATCACATTGTGGTTCACTTCAAAGAGAACCTGGTGTTTCTACTTCCTACTCAAAAAACAATTACAATTTTTAGTTCTATGAGCACTTGGCAAAATGTTACATTTAGTTACGTTTGGGTATGAAAAACACTCAAAGTATCCAGTTTTCCTGATGTTTCCACAACATTATCCCACTACAACAGCTACTACTGCAACAAAGACTTCCACTGCCCAGAATTGTGGAAACAGATACTTTTGGCATTGCTGCATGAATATTGGCAGTCGTGTTTATAAACAATCAAAAGACGTTTACAAATATCATACGCCGGATGATTAAAAAAAGTAACTGGAGAGACGGTTGAATGCAGGTCTGCGGTCTCAAAAACCTGGAGCTAGGAGGAGATACCAGAAAAGAAAAGTGCTAAAAACCCATTAGCTGTGGGAGTGGCTGAAGGGTCGTGGTCCGAGGCCTACATGCAGGGCGCCGCCTCCCCCCCCCCTTTTCCTGGCATTAGGAAAAACCCGGAAAAGCCACGGAGTGACGACCCGGCTCCGCTGGCTTACACTGCACTTCCTGCTGCTGGAAGCCAATCACAGGGGGAGAGGAACTCGGCGCTTTAACTTTAACGCGGCAGCTTGTCACGTTGCGCGGAACGTTATGAAAAGCAACAAATTATACAGCCAAAGAATATGTAAAAGGGGCAGGGGGGCGATTAGGGATCAGCTGGGGTCTCGAAGTACCACTGATCAATAAAATCTCCCCTGGAGTGAATTAAAAATGTGTCGCACCATTCCCCCCACCCCCCCCCCCCCAGAAGATTTAGCATTCCTCTGCCTTGTGTTGGAGTGGCCCTCAGACCCAATACAAGGTATTGAAATGACCCACTAAATATAGCTGCAGGCAGGTGATAAAAGCAGATGGATTATATATTGCTGATATAAGTAAATTGATTAAAAAACGGAAGCAAATCAAAGTTCTCTGTTAGGTCTAACGTCGACATGCACTGGCGTTGACGTCATGAGCGCATCCCATTGCAGTTTCTCCCTCTGACGCTTGAGTTGAGAACAAATGACACGCTAGCTAATTTAATGCAGGTAACATTCGACCGCTGCCGCCGATTTTCACGAAGACTCACCCTCCCGTCCCCGAGATTGGGACTCATCTCTACGCGGCAGACCTTTCCACAGACGTTACGTTCCGCCTTCCTCCCTTCCCCTATGCGGGCCGGGGCAGACGCGTTCCCCCCCCCCCGCTCACTTTCAGCCCCGCAAATGGTTTTATCAGCTTCTCCCAGGCCACTGCCTTCTCCACTGTCCCCCTCACCTCTCAAGCATCTTGTTCTCAAAGCTTAAGACCACTGCCATTTTAAAAAAAAAAAAAACCTTTCCTAAAATTGCCTTCCTTTTGGGGTACCTTGAGAAATGACACAAGGGCTTTCTTCATGAGAACCTGAGCAAGGTTAGCCTTGGCCAACTCAGGATCTCCGAGGACTAGCAAACTCAGAAAGGAAAATCGCCACTTTCATCTGGGCCCATTTGCCTTTGAAGTCAGACTCAAACTTCAGAGTTTATCTCTTGCTGAAATACATGCACGTACACATAGAGAGAGATTATATCTGTGTTACATCACTTCTGAAACATAAGTATAGATCTAAGCAAATAAAGGAATTTGTACACAATCATTGTCTTGCCTGTATCTCTGCCAGCAAGTGTGTTGTGAGATTACAGGGAAAACGCCTGACAGAAAGAGGGTCCAAAAGATGGGGATGTTCCTTCATAAGTCCCCAAAGTTCATCAAGATTCTACCTGTAACTGGAATTAAGGCAGATCCTGGATTACAGGTGATGATGCAACAGAGGCAGAAAGGGCAGGGATTCTCTTCATTCCGTATTCAATCAAGCATGCATAATTCATGCAGGAAGACGCGCGCGGCTTTGAGGCGCCGTGCTAGGCCCGCTTCAGAGGACCCCGAACGGGAAACATCTTGGGCGGCTCCAGCGAGATCAAACTCCGGCGCGGAGCAGTGATTAAATCCGAGAGGAGAGCTTCAGATGGCTTTGAGGGAATCCAGCGGTTTTGTACAAAGGAGCGGCGGCCCGGCCTTTAATTTGCGCTCCGCCGGCGCCATGGCGACGCTCGGAAGTTGGGGCGGAAAAAAACGTCGCCGCGGCTCATCACAATGACATTAAAGTTTCATCCCGAACAGAAGTGAGACAAGTTTCTAGGTTACCAGAAGATGAAGGGGCCTGGGGGGGGGGGGTGGCGGGTGAGACTCGTACTTCCAAGATTCCGTCGCCATGGATACGGATATGCTGATGGGACCTGAGTTGAATGCTGTAGATATTTTTGTGCCTCTCTCTGTCGACGGCACAGAAGCTGGCATGAAGCTGCAGAAAGTGAGGGCGGCCATTGCTTATTCATGCGTGCTTTAACATTCATCAGGATGAGGCCGACGAGAGGATCGCCGCTAATTGGGAGCTGCTCCTTCCCAACCCCCCCCCAAGCGGGGCCCCGTACTGTTAAAGGGCCGCCGTTTCCCAGAATGCAACAGGGATGGACAAACAGACAACCATGAAAGAGTCACAAGCCAGCAAATTTAGCCACTTAAGCTAAACACATCACACCTCAGGATAAATCCTTCTGCTCGAACGGCTTCTTAAAGGAGGATTTTAATAGAAACAGTAAGTCAGTAAGTAGTTTAACTATAGAGCACCTTTCAAGAAAAAGTGTCACTAAGCATTTCACAGGCAAACACTGTGCAAAGAAAAGTTCAGATGCCGTTTAAAGGAGTCGGTATTGCAGGCAAATTTAATGTCAACGCAAAGGCAAATAGCTCCATTCCAACACTCCTGGTCCTAAACTTGAACCCAGGGATAATACGACCTTGGATGTTGTATAACATTCCATGTTATACAGCGTTTCACGTTATGTAATGTTTCAAAGCACATTCTCCCCGATATATGTGGTAACATAACATTACACAATATATCAATCCATCTATCTGCTTATCCTGGTCAGGGTCGTTGGACGTTCGAGTCGGGGTCAAGGGGAGAATAATATATTTGGAGGGAAGTCGATCTTCTCCACGTGAAGCCCTTACCCTCATAGCCCATTGGGTGTAGGCTGAGATGAGGCTCCAGGAAGCCATGGCCGTTGAAAATCGCCAGCAAGTACGGAAGCTGCGGTGAGCCATAAAGCGCAAAACACGTTAGCATCTCCGCTCGAGGTCGCACTCCGGGAATTAAAGGAGCGGCTTGGAATTGAGGGGATATCCACTGCATTCGGGGCATCGTGTGGAGAACGTGGAAGACCAAGAAACGCGAGTAAGGGTGTATCGAGATGTATCAGGCGGGGCGGGAAACATTAAGCACCGCTGTGCATTGGAAGCCTGTTAACTTCTGTTTTTCCAAATCAAACTTATCAAGTGTCGACGGGAATGTTCAACGGAAGGTTCTTTCCCAGAGCCTCGAGTTTGCCCTGAGATGAAAGCATCTCTCTCAGGATACTGAGGCAAACCGTCAACGGTCCCAAACTCCATGTACACCAGAGAAAAACAGCCCATATTCCTGCGAGAAGGAGACAGTCGGCTCATCACCTAAGCCAAGGCAGCCATAATGAGTTTGTGTTATACACGAGGCAAAATGGTTCAAGTCATCCCTAGTGATTATTTCTTGCTTCTTTCATTGAACTTGTATCTGCTGCGGTGGCTGAACATTGGTCTTGCACACAAAACCCACAAAACAAAGCAATGCGCACAGGGCAATGTCACCCAAGACTAAAGCATTATTTACTTTACTTGGCGAAAAAAATAAGTAATACGCAGGAGTTCCAGAGGCCATTTTAAATTAGGATTGCAGAGATAAAATTAATTTGCGGCGAGATTGTGCGAAGGGAGAAGTGAGGTCAGCGTCATGCCCACCAAGTACCATTTCCGGCCTCTAGAGGGGGCAACTCAAAAAGCACAGCATAATGTACCGCACCGCAATAAATAATCACCATTTTGGCTCCCGCATCTTCTACAATGTTTGTCATGGAATCGCTAGAGTTGAGAAAACATCTCTTTAATGCAAAGGATTTTCCCCGCAGGGTAGATGCAGACCGGTAAACAGGGAGCTTGTGTTTAAGGATGAGTTTCATCCACCGACTGAGATATTCATGCCGTGGGACCAATTTGGAGCCGGTCCCTTAATGAGCCCCCCCCCCGTTCTCCTGGACGATGGGTAATTCTGCCTGGCGAAAGTGAACGGCGTGCCTTGGCAATGCATCTGGTTGGCGGCGCCCAACAATGACTCTTCTGATCACTTGTGCAAACTCTTCTAGTCGTGGGGAGGAGGGGCCAGAGATTCCACAGACTAAACTATCTCTGAAGCTTTCATTCTGGGAATGGGTGTGATGGGGGGGGGCACCACCACAGGATAGAAATGCTACAAAGAGCTAGAGGGACGAAATTTATATAAAACTCCTAGTTCTAATGTGACGGCCTGCGATGCAGAAAGACTTGTTGAGAACTTTCGTGAATGAAATATCACTCGGGGCGCCGCTTCACACGGAGGCATTCATTAAGTGCTGCTGTGCCTCCTCATTGGGTGACCTTTCCATTGAGTGAAGACGGCACGTTAGATGGGCTGAGAATGCAGCCTCTAGCGGCGTTGCCTGTGTGTGGCGAGTCGCTGCCCACCCCCAGTCCCCAGAGTGGCGCCTCATTAGCCTTTCTGCGGCGTCCCCTCCACCCGGGTATTAATACCGACTGCAGGAAACCATTTTGACCACAAGGGAGGGGTCAAGACCACAACTCCCCCCCCCATGAGTTATTCCCTTACGTCGTTCGCTCGCCTTTTTTCTATGGATATGAAATCCGTACCTCAGCGGATGGTAGAACTATTAAAATGCCTCTGTGGAGCAAAGGGTGCATTAAGTTGGGGAGATCCACAACTATGCTCCCATTTACCAAGCGGAGCACCTTTGGGGGTGTTGGGTCTCGTCCCAAATTTTCATCATCAGCTCCAATAGGCGCCAGACCAAGGAAGGAGACCGTGACCCATGCAGAGTCTCGATGCCATCTTTGTGGGCATTGTTTCATCTCATATGCAAGGCCGGACTTACACATGGGCCAACACAGGCTGCCCCCCAAGGCCCCCAGTTTTAGCCATCCCCCACCTTGAAGAGATGAGAGTGGGGGTGGGGCATCCACCCAAGCCCATTAAAGTAGGGGATCCACTGAAAAATTTACCAAGGGGACCCCCCCGGCTGGCAAATTTTACAGAAGTCAGACTCATGTCCACCAAGTACCATTTCCAGCCTCTAGAGGGAGCAACTCAAAAAGTATAATACAGTACAGTATACTGCACTGCAATAATAGAGGGTCATGGAAAACTGAGCTATTTACGGAAAACTCCCCCCTCGATGGGTTGACCTATTTTACTAAGCGGAACCTGCCCCCCCCGCCCCAGCCCCTGCTGTCAGATCCCTATTCCTCCCTACCCAGGGGACCCAACATTGACTTAAGTCCAGCCCCCCGCAAGCCAGGCCCTGCACATATATGAACCTGGTTCTTGACACATCTTACCCCTAAAGGACGAGTACAGCTGGTCCAGGTGATCAGCGGGGCCATTCGGTGATCTTAGAAATGTACAGGTCAAAGAGAAAGACCCTGTACAGCCAATCATACGTTTAAAAGCAAAAATAATGATGAAATACTCAAAGCACTGGGGTCCGGAATCTTCATCACGACGCCTGCAGCTCCAGAGGGATCTTCAGCCTAAAGTCCAACTCGCCCACCCAGCAGAATACTGCAGACCCTCAGCACTCATTCACCAGCTTCCAGATGTAGCCACCTGACATGCTTCTCCTACAGGCCTGAAGGAGTTTCCGCAAGTTCTGGCCACAAGTCGGCTGCCTTGCTCTTAATCTTCGATCCTGTCACAGCACTTTGTCTCTTTCATTGTTCACAAGATAATACAGTTCTACATAACCTGGAGGGTCGGCATCTTGTTGAAAAACAAATTTTCATTTTCATTTCCAAACTTTTGACTGGTCTTGCATTCTTTGACTTTTTTCTATTCGTCCCCAATAATGAAGTCTAAAGATATATTTTTAAAGGCAATTCCTTTAACACAAGACAGTTTTGAGAGCCAAAATGGAGAGGATGCTGACCATGAACGTAAAAGAAACATTAAGCTAGAACTTATTAATGCGACTAACATTAATGTTTGAGGGTGAATTGCTGTATCAGGTCATTAACAATAATGCTCCCTGCCATGGATTCACAAACGCGATACCTCCAACCCAAGTACGCACAAAGTTACCCTGACCCCAACCTCATTAATATAAAATGATTTGAGGGAAATGGCAGAACTTTTAATCACAATTGTTCAGGGGAACTCACTTTCACAGCGATTACTAATGAAGTCGGGCATTTAGCAGTCGATGAACGATTAGAGCACGCCGCTTTATCTAGAGGACACTGGTGTGGGTTTCAGCCGTTTGCATAATCCAGACTCCTCCTTGGCCTTTGTACCCAGTTCATTTGGGCCAATACTGGTCTTCGACCTGAATAACAAGGGGTCTATAAACCCCCTCAGCAAGACTACATAAAGGCTACCCTTCAAAGGAAACCCAGATTTGTTTTTGGGCATATTCTTCTGCGGCAACATCACGCGGAGCGATGCGATAATGGCGAGATGAGGTCACACTCCAATAACCCTAATCTCTCCTTCTACCCCTTTGAGAGAGTCAGCGTTTAACACGACGGGGGGGGGGGGGGGGGGGCCAGGGAAGGGGGGGGAGGTGGGGGGGGGGAGAAACCGGGGGGGGGGGGGGCGGGGGGGGGGGGGTGTGAGAAAGCCCCGGAGGATAAAAATTTTGTTTGAGGGTGGTGTTGATGGTGGTGGAGGGTTTTG
>JABFDZ020000052.1:4260745-4283314 GCA_019775955.2 Pollimyrus isidori
CCAATCACACCCGTGCCTTCGTTTTGGTTTGCGCATCCTTTTGGGTGGTTGGTGTGGCGTAAATGTGACCCGGCCCCCCCCCCCCCCCCCACACCCACCGTTAGCCCGGCCCCATTCTCACCTCCCTTTCCTTCTCCTTAAGCTCCGCCTCCGTTTCCTTCACCTTACTGACGAACATCTGCCTCATCTCTTCCTCCTTGCGCTGAAGGTCCCCTAGGAACTCCTTCCTCTTGGCCTCGTACGTCTCCTGTAAGCTGCGGACAGCAAACGCGGGCCGTCACACGCCCCGGCCTACTCGGACCGGCCCACTCAATGATCGTTTCAGAACACGCCGGCGAACAAAACAAAACCGCGTTTGTCCGAGCTTCACACGTGCGAGAAATGAACAAATCGATAAATATTAGGGCTGCACATCGCGACGTGAAAATGTCCGCGAGTACGTTGCGATATCCGTGACGCAAAACGGGAGATGAAATCAACCGAGTTTAACTACAGCCACATATATCTTATCTACCAATAGCATGAGTGAAATAAATGGTGGGCGTCGCCGAGAGTTGCACCTCTTGACTACAGCTACGCAGTGGGTTTCATTTTGATGGCTACTGGCATCGTTTGGTCCAAGTTGGCATTCCCAGTCCGTGGTTTTATACGATTCCCTCATGTAAGGGGTCACAAAACCTTTGTATATGGCCGAATAGACTCGAGCGTTTGGAAACCCTCTTCATATGTGTAGAGGACCTTTTGTGGACCTTCAGTAGGGGAGCGAACTTGACCTTTAATCAAAGCACTAGGAGATGTGGACGGAACCCCGACCGGGGGTCCCAGCAGACCTGAAAGGCTGGCTGTCGGGGTCCGTGTCCTTGAAGCCCATCTCCTCCAGCTTGCAGCGGCGGTACAGCTCGTAGTGGCGGGCGTGGGTCTGCTCCCGCAGGTCCTCCATGTTCACGCGCAGCAGCATCTCGCGGAGCTTCACGAAGTCGCAGTGGCTCTCGTTCTCCACTGCCAGGGCGAGACAGGACACACAGGAGGAGGAACGTCAGCGGCCGGCGACCCCTCGGCACCTGGCCAAGCGTTACCGGGGGCAAAAGACGCCACGGCGACCCTGTTACTTCTCAGCAGAGGCACACCGATAGGCCGGTGGACCATTGGGAGTCGTCCCGAGGGCCCCCTACCATAACGACGCGTCGTCAAGCGCAGCAACGCAACGGAGACTGGAAGCGTGGTCGCCTGGATGCCGGCATCGGTTGAAACTGTGGTCCGGCATAATCGCTGGCCCGTGATTGGATCACCATTCAAAGCTGACCAGTGAATGAGCATCAGCGAGCGCCTCTAATAAACACCACGGGCCTCGTTTGAAGAGCTCTGCCTAACGACACAAAACCCGGGCTGGAGTCTCGGGGCAGAGCGTGGCGGGGAAGTGACCCGTGAGCAAGGTGTCGGCGAGCACGGGCGGGGGCTTAAAATCAAGAGCGTGTGACAGTGAAATCTGCCGAGTGCCCCCCCACCCACCCGTTCGCCGTTAATGGCACCATCTCTCTGCACGGGGCCATCAGCAGCGACAGAGAACGTCCCCTCGCTGGATCCCCGGGTTTTTATACCTGGATGTTGACGGACAAAACGGCACGGGATCGCAGCCAGTGGGAAAACGGGTAAACATCCAAGCCGCAGCCATGTTTTCCCAGGCGGATGGGATGGAAGACGGCCGCCGAACGATATGCACGGCCGAGTGATGCCCCCAAACAGCTACTCAGCCCCCCCCAGGTCGTACAGCGTCGCCGTGTGCATGCAGGGCCCAAAAAATGTACATGTACAGTCACCCAAGCATCGAATTGTTAACAAGTGTAACATCATTTCCTCTTTCAATTCTTATTTTGCGTTTCCTCATTTCCCCCCTCTGAGGTTTATAAGACTGGCACAGTGGTCAGCACCGGTACCTGGGATCAAGTCCCCACCATGACGGGAGTTTGCATATTGCGTTCCATCATGGGGTTTCCTCCACAGTTCCAAGTCATGCTGAGGAAAAACCTCATTTGGAGTTACCGCGTTGCCCATAGGGGTGCCGGTGTGAGAACGCCGTGTGACCGTGCCCTGCAATGGGTTGGCACCCCATCCTGGGTTGTACCCTGCCTTGCGCGCACAGACTCCGGATCCCACCCCCCCAACATGCACCTTGAATATGACAAGTAGTTACAGAAAATGAACGGATGATTTTTCCACATCTTATACATTCAGACATCTACTCTAATTCTCCCTGCTTTTACCCTCTCAGGCTTAATTTTGTTTCCTTTCCCTGTGTGTGCTGCAATTTGATTGGCAATCTCTACTTGTGGGAGGAGCGGAGAGGGGAGGAGCCAATGGCATGCCGCGAACGCAGTTTCTGTTCGCACACCAAGTCCAACCAAAAAGAAGAACCGTTCCTCCTCTGGCTTCCTCCAGTCAACTCAATGACAATACTGTTTATTCCTGGGAATGAACCAAGCATAGGCGGAATTCGATGTTTACGCTTAGGGGAGCAAGCCCGCATCTTGCTAACCCCGTACTAACGCACGTATCTGACGCACACACAACCTACTATTTTGTCTACCCATTACGTACCAACAAAACACTTATGCGAAAGGTGCCGAGTGCCAACGTCGATAATTATAACCTCACCACGCCGCCGATTCATCGAACGAATGTGGCAGTTTTCCGTCAAACAACTAACCAAAACAAAACAGCTACATCAGTGTAGAATTAGGTATCCAGGTAAAACACTTAAATTGCAATTAAACGCTGATGTTCCTTGCAATTCTGGGCTTGCCAATCAACGACAATCTTGACCCAGGTGACTGTGGGGTGGGGTGACAATGCCCACCCCCGCAGACTGGAGGTTGGCAAGAAGACACAGAGGACACACTGTACTACTAGGAAAAAAAAAATGAACAGCCTAACACAGAGGTGGGCGATCTTATCCGCAAAGGGCCGGTGTGTGTGCAGGTTTTTGGGATAACCTGTAGGTCAGCTGTTCAAACCCAGGTGTGAGGACTCTTCAGCCAATCAGTCCTCTGATTAGTAATCTAATTAAGGAGTTGCAGCGAAAACCTGCAGTGGCCCTTTGCGGATAAGACTGCCCACCCCTGCCCTAGCACCTATTTCAGCTTACTGCACAAGGTCCAAATGCAACCAAAGATGAAGGAAACGTTTCCAGTCACGATTCATGCAAAATATACTAAAACGCACAGCAGGGAAATCGATACGGTACATTCCTTGATCCATGTTTACATCACAGCAAACCGAAAATACCAGCTTGGTCCAGGAAAGCCTCTAGGAAAGGTAACGGCCACCGTTGCACTAGAGTCATGTGGAGTGACTTCCCCTGCTGGAAAGCAAGAGGCGGTTTGCCGCTCGGTGCCTGACAGGCGCATCGACGTGGAGGAGGGGAAGGCTACAAAACAAGTGACCGAGTCCCACCTTGCCCCCCAATCGCCATCATCCCAGGCATCATGCCACAGGTATAGACACTAGCAAAATTAGGTAGCTGGTAAGGTAGGTAGAAATCACGCAAAGCAAGACACAGGTCCACAGTAGCTCAACTGCGCAGATTCAGCAAGCCACACTCAACATGGCAGGCGCATGGGGATAGTCCAGATTCAGCAAGCCACACTCAACATGGCAGGCGCATGGGGATGGTCCTGAAAAGCATCTTTGGTCCTCTCTGCCTCACAGACCCATCAGGAGCTCCATACATGATCCATAATGTTTTTCAAGGGGAAAAGAAACCGACAGAGAGCAGAGAATAAGCAGGGCTACCTGCAGGGGCCCCCACCTGCCAATACGCTTTTCTTTCCCCACAGCTCTCTCTGATCAAGCACAAGGAGGACCGAATTAGAGAGGGTGACGTCACCAGGTTTCACAACCAGCCCGCTTCCCACGGTCCATCCAGGCTGGCAGGGCTGTTTGCATAACGCGCGGCTCTCCAGTCAGAGCGCCGGGCGTTTTCAAGATGGTATCTGTCGGATCGGGGCAGGAGCGCATTCCAGAAGGATTACCGGCCCGGCTCGGATTCTCCCCCCCAAGCGCGAGCACGTCCATCAAATCACAGACGCGGATCGGGCCCTCTGCCGATCGACTGCGGCTAAAACAAAAACTGGAGGGAAAACCGAAGTGGTTTCCGCACATCTGCGGATGCGAACGTCCCAGCGGATGCGGGCTGGGCCGTCCACAGTTCTGCCTGCACAGAATAACGCCGAGCGGCAGGCCTCAGCTCCAAGACCAAGGCCGCAGTACCACACTAGCCAAGACACAGAAAACAAAGAGGAAAAAAAAAAAAAAGCGGGAAAAAGTTTGGTCTACAAAATATAAAGCTGAGTCTTACATAAAAGGGTGTCTGGACAGCTCTATAAAAGCACCACCTTAGTCATAAAATAATAATAGCAGCAAAAATAACAGGCGACCCCACCTGAGCAAGGAGGAAAGAGAGACTGACAGCGAGGAGATTCCACCTACACTCCTTCGCCCTACTGACGTAGTCACCGCTCCATCTACACATTTACATCATTTTTGTTTAGTGGAACCTTATAAAAACCAAAAGGAGACATGGCATTTGGCGAAGGCAGGGTCAATCCATCCCTGGAACAACAGAGTGTTACGGCGTTCGCAAAATAAAGCCCGGCGTCCCTTGGGAATAAGAGCGCGGCAGACTGCCAGGCTGACGACAGCGGCGGTAAGAGCAGAGAAAGACCACAGCGGAGCACGGGGGAGAGGTCACGGCCAAAATTAGGGGAACAAAAATAAATAAATAAAAAAATCACCACGGAAACAGACAGAGGTCGACGAGGAGCACTTACCCTGCACCACCCCCCATGGGTACTGCCTGGCCCTCACCATTTTGTTGCCAACCTTCACCTCCTCGATGCTGCCCACCACTGCGAATGGCAGAAGAGCCTAAGGCGAGACATGTCTCCATCAGAACATCATGCGAGATCTACATCCACCCTAACGCCCCCTGTGGGCAGCTGTCAGTAGCGCCACAGGACTCAGAGCACGTCTGTTTCAACACCAAAACAAACCGTTTCATGTCTGTAGCTGCAACAGGGCGAATATTTCAGTCTGGGGCGGTGTTGTGAGACGCATTCGTTCCCCGATTAAACACGGCCCATTACTGCCCCCCCACCCCACCCCACCCCGGCAATAAACCCCTATCTTCTGCAAATGGAAAGCACTTCCTGTGTTTGCCCTCAGGGGAGATGGCGGACAGTGGGAAAGCAACCAAAGCACGGAAGTCACACGCAGGGTGACCCATAAACATCCAGAGAATTCTGGGGGGGGGGGGGGGGGGTTTTGGGGCCCCATTTGGGCCGGCAACAGTGGTGGGGGGGCCCACAAATTTTTAAAAAAAAATTACACCGGGCCCCCCCCCCCCCCCCCCCCCGCGCCCCCACCCACCCCCCACCCCCCGGGGGGGGGGGGGGCCCCCCCTTTTTTGGACAGCTTTTCTGCAGGCATCATGGCTCTGTGGCCTCAGAATTTATTAACATAAATTTCCCAGGCTCCCCCCCCCCCCGGCACAGAACAGGATGCTCAGCGGTGGGGTGCAAAGGTCCAACAGAAAGATCCATCGACAGCTCTTTCAGAAGAACATTCGGTCTCAAGACGACAGCTGGGGTGGGGGGGGCAGCTTACATTCATGGATGAATTAATCTCAGCGACAGTGTCGTCGTCGGTCGGAAACTGGTAGATCTGGACGCCATTGCTGACCAGCTCGCTCATGATCTTGATCTTGAACTTGTGCAGCTCGCTCTTTGAGATGGTGTCGGCCTTGGCGATGATGGGGATGACGTTCACCTGCAGCGGAAAGCCAGCTATCCCTGAATGCACTTCACTCTGTAGCCCATGTCCCCGGTACAAGTCCCGAGGGGAGGGCGCAGATATTACCGCAATTACGGTCGTGTAGAAGAAGCACAAATTTAACACGACACAGATATTTAGCGATAAATTAAGAAAGAGGAGAAAAATACCGGTTTAAAATGCAAAATGACAGGAGCTTCAGCTTGTGGCATCAAGGGTGAGGTTTGAGTTCATATTCCATCATTTATCGTCAGCAAAAAAGGCATTTCAACACTCTCGCTCCATCTCCCCAGCGAGAAACGACACAGCATTTAAAGTTCCCCTTGATCCACCATAATGAACGAGGCCCGATATGAACGTCACTATTCACACCAGCCAAGCCCCGCCCCATCGCACGCCAGCCAATCAGCTGAACTGAAACTCTACGTTTTCATGACTGCAGAGATCCATGACGATCCGGCAGCTCAACACACAGCCTGGGCCTAGCAGAGGCTATTTCTGCCATAACATAATAGACGGCCTCTGTTTTTAGGAAGAGAATCAAAAAAGCTGGAACGGATTTGGACGTTTCGTAACGTGGTACGGCGAATCTTAGGAGAGGCTGCAGTCATTTATGGCAACGGTCTCCTGATGCCTTGCGAGTTATGTCACCGACGCCGTCTGCAATTACAGGCTATGAGGTCATGGGAAGGGCGAGAGGACTCATCTAGAGCACAGCTGTGTGTTGCGGCCGAGCTAAGTTAGCGTTAGCGAGCAAACAAAACAACAAGTGCTGTGTATCTACAGGGTGGGACAGTCTTCCTCGAGGAAGACCTGAGACACACACCCTTGCAGGTCAAAGGCTCACTGAACATGACCAGACAGGAGGAGGAGATAAAGAGTGCAACTATAGACCATAAACATATGATCGGAAAACTCACGAGCCTCCCTCAGATTTTCATTTGTGCACCATGCTTATCACCGTCCGGAAATTAGCCCCAAATCACGAATAAAAACGCCGCCGATCTCGTCGTACGTGGTTCCCCTTTGCATCGAGAACCTATCCTGCATGTTCAACGCGACGTAGCAAACAAGAGGCCCTAGACTTTACTGAAGGTTTAGTTTGCGAGGACAAAGTTACGTCCGATTCTTAAAAATCGGTAAATAACGTCTTCGAGTTACCATGGTAACAGGGGGGCTAGATTCCGACATGTGGCATTCTTCGTGGAAATAACGCCAACCGAGAGTTGTTTACGTTTCCTGTTGTATGGAGCGGATCTTTTCTCTCTCTCTCTCTCTCTCTTCCCCCCCCCCCCAAGCCTCTGAGAGAAAGCAGCCCGGGCTTCACGCCACAGCGGATGCCTCCAGCCGAGAGCGACTGAAAAGCCAGCCGCAGACCGAGCAAAGAGCCCCTGCGGAGTTTTCCGGGGTTCGTGTTTTCATCCGAGGCACAAAGGAACCGGGGGGAGGGGCCGAATGGAATCTCAAAAAGTCCGCCCTGCATAAACATAACGTATATCTGCGGGGACAACTGACACCGATGCAGGAGAAGCGAAGGAATGAATGGAATTTTGATATGTTGGGCCTTCCCAAGCACAGTTATGGGCGTGGCTCTTCGTCAAACTCGATCCCTCTCACGAACGCCGGAGCGACTCATTCCTAGGGAGAGCGGAGTGTTACGCGCGCGGGGGGGGGGGGGCTTTTCGAAAGCGACTCCGGCGCCTCTACCTTGCTGTCCAGCTTCTTCATGGTCACCAGGTCCAGGGACTTCAACGAGTGGCCCGTAGGGGCGATGAAGTACAAGCAGATGTGGATCCTGGTGTCGTGGTAGTTGTAGAGGGAGCGCTTGATCTTCAGCTCCTCCTGAAGGTAGTTCTCGAACTGCGTGTCGATGTAATCCACGATGGGCTTGTAGCTGCAGACGACGCAAGCAGACCACCACGCGCTTTAAAATTACGCGGCGCTGGGCAAATCGTAAGAGCTCCTGGGTATCGTAGATGTTAAGTATCCTTGTTTCCCAGAGATGAGATACATCATCTGGATACATACAAAGCTTAGAAGCAATACTATACGGCATTAGCTTTTATTGTGGGACAACGACCAAATCTTAGATATTTTTAATTGAATCAAGCTTATTTATATCGATTAATGAAGACACAAACAGGCAAAATAATTTCCAATTAAAGGTTTCAATTACTAAAATGATAATGCATATGATGCATGCACACCTTCATTGTTAATTGTTTTGTACTCCAGTATTTATACTTCAGAATTCCTGTTAACAAATGCAAACCTGAGGTTGTCCTGCCTATGCAAGTAAACACGTAGACATATAAACATAATACTAGAATCGTCACAGTCTGCATGTACTCCTTTGGATGGATGTGTGACTGTTCTGTGTCTTTAAGATGCCAATTAAAGCACATTGGTATTTAGCGTTAGATTTACAGATGACCCTCCTCAATAATGTTGGAATAAATAACGATCTTTCACACAGCTGCCGCGGTTTTCTCGGGATGTTCATCCCCTCATGGCCCCCAGGGGCCCTTTCCCCAAACAGGCTGACCCCTCCCCAGAAAGTTCCCGCCAGCCTTTCCCTCCCGAAGGTCAGGCGAACGCTCCTTTCCACAGCTGCAGTTCAGACCAGGAATTTCCCCTCCTCTCCCACCCAACCCCAGAAATTCTAAATTCCCTCACATCTTTGGAAGTTGCCGTCACCTGCCCCACATCTCCACCCCCATCTCCGCTCAAACTCGCGCTCCCATTGGGTAGATCCGTCAACCTTACGCCCCTCGACGGCTAACGGGACCTTAAGCGGCCACGACGGCCATGCTGCCAACGCCTCGCCACATCTCCCACGCTTCCACGCGGCTGAAGGCCCGCACAGACCTCTCCTCCTTGTTGATCTGGTCTCCAAAGCCGACCGTGTCCACGATGGTGAGCTTCAGCTGCACGTTGCTCTCCTGCAGGTCGTACGTCCTGGGTCGCAGGTACACGCCGTCCTGGTAGTGGCTGGCCTCTTCGTTCTCAAACGTCGTGTTGAAGAGCGTGTTCATGAGCGTCGACTTACCGATGCCAGTCTCCCCTATGTAACGAAAGAGGAAAAATGCAGCTGATGATCAAGCTATTGGACCCGACCGCCCCCCCAATCTCTCTCGGTCTGAGGATAAGGGCTGTTCGTTGAAAAACGACGCAAGAAAGGTGCCTCAATGTTTGTGTGCTGAATACAAAGAAAGACTGCAGGACAAACAATATGGCTACCAGAGAAGACCGAAACACCTGTGGACAGATCTTCATCCGCTGCCTGTGTAAAATCACTGAGTCATAGTTAAATCAATTCAAAGGAAAAAAAACAGGCTTCAAGGGTAGACAGAGGAAGCTAATATTGCACCAGTTCCATGGCTACCAACAAACCACAAGCACCTAAACCCTAGCTTGATGCATTCAATGCAACTGGGGCACACTGACCCATTCCTATCCAGATCTACCGGCCTCTCCACTACTACTCACTTCTCACTTTCCGATGTCAATAATTGTTTTCGGGGGGCATTACTCACCTACGCAGAGGATGTTGAAGCAGAAGCCTTGTGCCACAGACTTACTGACCAGCTGATCGGGAAGACTGTCGAAACCAACATGGCCGCCCAAGGTGAGGTTCCGCTTCTCTTCATGCTGTGGTCAGACAGCAAAAGGGGAAAAAAAAACACAGTTAATCATCTCGCCTCCGGCTTAAGAAGGGCATCACTGAACGATAAACTGGATGATGTTTTATCTAGATGAGCTTCCAGACCGCTGTAGATGTACGGATGACTGTGAACATGCGCTATTCATGAACATACGGAAGCAAACAAGACCGTCGGCACTGACCGACTCCACACCTTATGGTGCCCCACCACAGTCTACGTGGACGAGACCGTAGTCAGTGGGCAGCAACACAGCGTTCGGGAAGAGCTAGACACCTCAGACAGACTCCATACCTACAGAGTACATAACCCTAAACCCCGCCTCGATACCAAGTCCCTCCCCCCCCCTTTAAAAAGCTTGACATTTTCAGCCATGGAAGCAAGATTCTACATTTCACCAAGTTTTAATCTTCCTGGCTCTCCAAGTGTCACGGGGCCGTTTCTCTCATGAATAAGCCAGGATAGAAGACAGCAGATCATTCCCAAAGCACCCGCGCTTGTATATACGTCGCTGCTGAAGACACTACACATACAGAGTACAGTCAGGAGACAGCACTGGCCCAGTGACATTCTCTATATATACACGTGCTAAATATGTATATGTCTGATATGTATTCTACCCATCTAGGCCCAGAGTACAGAAATCTGTAAACATGACACACAAAAAGTAACTGTATAAAATAGTGTAATACCTGGTCAAAAAGATGCACCAGTTATATAACATTTTATGCATAATAATGCCACTGGTTGTTTTGAAGATTCTGTTGAATGTATTTATTTGTATGGCACTTAAAACACTCAGAAATATACGGGCGCTCCGGTACACTCAGAAACGACGCGAGTGCATAACCGCAAAGATAATCGCTTTAAAAATTAAATCCGATCATCCGCTCGCTGTTCTAGCTTGTCAGAGTGTTTAAAACATGTATTCTATTATATTTTTAAATAGCAAAAAAAAAAAAAACAACAACCGGCCAAGAACTGGAACAACAATAACTTTTCATAAAATTGATCCGTGTGAGAATAAAACCTAAAGCGGTATCACTGAATAAAATGCAGAGTTTGTCCCACTATACGGATCCACCATTACATAACCTAGTTTATACCTAGAACTGAAATTACGATAAAGGTGCAGCACGACGTAATTACCATACAAGTTACTACTTTCTACTATATATAGCTTTGTAATAAACTGCAGATTCAGGTAGACGATAGGAAGCTTATTGAAGGATCAGCAGTAACCCTAGGAGGGGGGTACAGACGCTCACACAACAGCCCCCATCGCTTTTGCGAACACAAGACATGTGGATTTGTCATTTATTCCGAGTAATTCCCCTTCGCGTGATCTTTCCTAGATGCCAAGATAAGTTTTCCATCCCCTTCACGCTTAATTTCAAACACTACACTCCAGACATCCGACTTTTCGAGAGAGAGAGAAAAAATTTGCTTACTCTCCTCCGACAAGTCAGCAGTATAATCCATAAAGTCCCGCACATGCAATCATCTCTGCCAGTACCTCGGCCCACCTAGCATAAACGGCAGGCTGCTGCACCCCCTCCGGCGTCGGAAGCGCCCCTTACTGGGTAATAAATTAAACTCACACCTCAGCCATCTAACAAAGGCACTGTCCTGTAGGATGCACGACATACCAGCAATCAAACTGGTTTCCAAATCTCTATTCACGATCCCTCCCAGTTCCAAAATAGAAAATCCTAGCACTGGAAAAGACTCATAAGACTGTAATGCATTGTGTAAAACTTGTTTTTTAAAAAATGTTATGACTCGAGTGAGATAAAGTGCATTCTTTGCACGCTGCATACTTTGGTAGTGCCGGACTGCGTGGCGGCTCCGCCGGATCCCTCCGAGCTGGAGATCAGCCGATCGCCGTCCAGGGGCTGCGTTGGGGCGACACGGCGCGAGCACCGACACCCCCGCACGTTTATACCCCGCTGGCGCGCGGCGTGACCCTCGTGCGGGTTTTAAGTAGAGGATCCCACGACATGTCAGCGGTAAACCAGCAAACGGTGACAGGTCCGTCTACTTCAACGGCACGAATACGACGTGTCACAGAGTAAAACTACATCCATCCATCCATCCATACTTGCATCCTTTCGTCTATTCATTCATTCATTCATTCTTCCATTATAAACTCCGCAGACCGATCCATGTAAAACCGGCATGTCCCCGCACCCAGTATAAACAGAGACGGTTGATCATTTCTCTTTACTGGTTTCCAGTACCACCGGCGACCAGCGTAGCGAGAGTAGACGAGCCGCGCCGCGTCTCACCGCACTTCCAGCGACCAGGCGGTAGCATGTAGGCTGCTCGCCGAAACCGGCTCTCCGGTACTCACCGAGAACACGTCTACGTCCGGTGCGGCCATCGTCCGGCGTGGGAGTCTATCGATAGCGAGCTGTACTGAAGAGACGGCGCCGCTTCCTCGGTCCCTGGGCAGGCAAACGCAGCGGATCGAAAAGCAGCGGAGTCAGACGCGCAATATGGCCGCTTCCTGGAAACTCCCATTAGGCGCAGGAATGCCTGCAGGAATGAACGCCGCCTTCACGGTGCGGCTCCTCGTATCAGCGCATCCGGCGCGGCTTCACAGTCACTGGGCGCACTTGTTCACTACAAACACATTCTGAAAGTGCGCATAAGGTATTGAAGAACAAACTAAAGGTACCTTCATTTACCAGATGAGAGTTTGCGAGTGGATGCCGTCCCGAGCGCTCCTGGGATCTGTAGTTTTTCCAGAGCTGCCAATCTCAGTCGCTGCAGTTTTTTCCCCTCTCATTTGCTGCATGTCACAGCTGATTAGTACGTTTTGTTTTCATCCACTTTGTTGTGGAAGCCTTTTTCTACACGTGCTTGTTACGGAGCATCCAGTGCCCAATTATTCCCAATTTACTGGCCCAACGACTGTACACTGATATTTAGGCTTGTAGCGCCAATATATTTAAATACAAGACATACAACATATGTTGCGTATTACAGACGAAAAGTTTGTATATACAGTACTTCTGTACGATAACTGATTACAGTAATGCGTAAAAATAAATATATTTTATACGAATTTTTATAACACAATCCTTTTCTCAATTTAACCTAACTTGAACATGAAAACCTTCCAAATCCAATACTTTAAAAAAACGCAAATTTAACTTGTAATTTGATTACCTATAATAGTGAAGAGGTAAACATTATTTAGTATACATAGCAGCTGTATAATAGTACTGATTGGCTTATGTCACCCTGTTACATGTTTGAAACAAACGAGATGCTGGGTCTTTGCTGCATTGTTTAGATATATAATGATCTTTACAGTAAGGTAAGTCCGTGCTTTTGTGTGTTAATGGGTCTGATCTAAGTGTTGCAGACTAAATGTACCGGACTAGCAAGTTTCAGCATTGGGCTACACCTACCAGGAAACGTTGGACTTTCCAGAACTGCCCGCTTCCAGAAGCACGTGCAAAATAATCATACCAGCAATGGACTTTCACCCCGGAAACTGCGCTTGGAAAACAGTGTAGTGCGGTGGATTGTGGATAAAGAAGGAGAGCTGCTGGAATGAACTGACGCCGGGACGCTTCTTCGGAGAGTGGGAACGCTGCTGAGAGCCATGAGTGTGAGTGAAGAGACTCTTTTGACCTTTTTGCTGGAGCGAGGCGGCACAGCAGAATACATGCAACTCCTAAGTGATTTCAGGCCCTTCCTGGATAGTAGTGATCCAGCGGAAAAGGAACTGAACAGAGCGCTGTTTAAAAGGTGCGTGAACGGCGTGGCGACCATTAAACAACTCGAAGGAGTGCGATATTTCATAATTAGGAAGCAATATGTACATTTATTGAGGCGGTCTCGTACTCCGGTCTCGAACGAGCGTGAACCGGAAGATAGACCCAGCACTCATGATGCTTCATCCACACCAGAATCTGCCAGAGGGCAGAGAGGTGTCGGTCTCTCTGAAGGGGAAGGGAGAAAGACTCCGGGTTTCGGTAGCAGCCGGATTTCGAGTGACCACTTAACCGACGACGACAGTCAGTCAGCTGCAAAGCTGAGTGTGTGGACTAGAGAGGAAATAGGCAGCTTCAAGGGAGAGATCCTTCATGCCTCCATAGAGACGTTACAAACCAAGGAGATCGATCTCCCAGGGGCTGTCACGAGACCTGTAGTCCAGAAACCCCACATGCTGCCTTTAAGAATGCCTCCAGTGCGGATGAACACAACGACAACAACGCAAAACTGGGAGGAGGGGCATCTGAGGAAGGTTGATAGAAACCAGAACGTGTGTGAGCTTCCTGAGAAGAACAGAGAACCAGGAGCGTCAAACACACGCTCATCACAAGCCATGAAGGTTTTCGGGAGTAGTATCCGCAATTCCGAGCTGAGATGCTCAGGGACCGCCCATCTGCAGAGCACGGAGCACGATTGGCTGGTGAAGACCGCCGTTGGCCATTGGACAAGAGTACACGGGCTACTGCTGCAGGACCCACAGCTGGCCGAGAAGAGGGACTTCATATCCGGCTTCACGGTGCTCCACTGGGCCGCCAAGAGCGGCAACTGCGAAATGATCGCTAGAACCCTGGAGATATCGAGACGGGGCGGCAGGGAAGCCGACGTCAACTGCAAGTCCTACGGCGGCTACACGCCCTTGCACGTCGCCGCCATACACCGCCGCGAGGCCGCCCTGACTCTCCTGATGAGCTTCGGCGCTAACAGGAACATAAGGGACAACGACGGCAGGAAGGCATGTCACTACCTGCAGGAAGGGGTGTCACGTGATGTCAGAGAGATGCTCGGGGGGCCCGGAGACCTCGGCCGAGGGAAGACACAAGGGCATTGCGAGGTCGACTACCATTTCGACCTTGCTGCGGGGTTTAACACCATCAGCAGATTATTGCAGCCGTATGTCACCGGGCATAAAAAAAGGCACAAACGGCCAGAATTGTACTCAGCGAGTGATGACCCAAGCAATGATTAATTCCCAGGTTATTTTAAGCAGAAAATTATACGGATGATTTTTAAAATCTGGGGGATGTTTCCACAAAATCTGCAATGTATTTTTTCAAAGTATGAAACGGGCGAGAAATTATGGTTATGATTATTTTACCTTTTTATTCCTTTGCTCTCCACAAAAGAAACTCTGTTTGCATAGTAAAATATGTAAATGATAGTTTGTGATCAATTGGATGGTTGGAATTACAAAGTTGTAATTCAACTTGAACCGTACCTCGCTTAATTTTCTGAGGTAACTTTACATACAAAGGTTCCCTGTAGAGATTTACTGAAGCACTGCGTACTTGGTGAGGCACGACTCATTTTGCCGTGATCAAATAGCCAACAGCTCCGGTGGACAGAGCAATGCTCCAATGACCCTCACACAATTCCCAGAGGACCTTACTGCAGATTCTACCTCATGTTTTAGCGAAGATCCCATAACTGATACATTTTCAAAGCTAAATGAGTGTATGATGGGTGATCAGACCATAATCAACCTTATAGGATTTTCAGTACTGGACATATGGATGGATGGATGGATGGATGGATGGATAGAAGTATGTGTGGTGTTTGAGTGACCATATGATAGATATTTTCTTTTTGTACAACTTTAACATGTGATATAATAATGATCCATGTATTAATATATATATATATAATTTGATATTTCATATTGTATTTGATATTGAATTGAGTTGATTCTAATTAATAGTTCGATCTTGACATCACTTATCTGATAAAGTATATTCACTCCAGTTTACTCACGCCTCTTTCTTATGACACAAATCATACATTCGAGGACATCAGCTGACCATGACTCTTCCAAAGCCCTGGCCCGCCGTTCTGCTCACGGTTTCTGGGGTACGGAATTATAGACGCTGTCAAATGCAGATGAGATGAATCCTTGAAGAAAATGATAAAAAAAAAAGGCTCATTAACTTTGGTTTGTTGTCATTTGTAAAAAAATAAAAATAATTGCAGAGTGGACAAGCTACCTGAAGTAATTCAAAACCTCGGCATTTGGTGGGCCAAACCACGTGACCTGAAATCAAGTGATAAGTCATGTGACACCCCCCCCATGTGACCCCAAACCAAAGCCCCTACCCTGACTAACACTCCCTCCCCCACCGCCATACCCGTCAATCCTTCAGGAAGGTGGCAGTCAGCTTGGGAAGCCCCTCTGGGCCCCACGACAACAACTAAAGTGTGACTTATTTATTTGTCGTTACTTAAGAGTTTGGAAGCCAGGCAGAGGGACACAAAGCACCAGAGCTATGCGACAGTTTTGGCCCGAAGCCTTACAAACTGGGCAAAGAGGGAACAAATCCTCCGCCACCAATCAGGGCTCGGACGCCGCGGTTGCCAAGGAACCGTATACGTCTCGGTTAAAATGTACAGCTGTGGGAGCTGCTTTCTCCAAACACTTTACATTTTAGGAGATATTTCTAACCCCTCCCACCTCCGGCTGGACGTTTTTAAAAGCCAGCGGACGCATCACGCTTCGCTCAGACACACGGGCGATTTTTCATTTGTTCTAGATGAATCTCGGTTGGTTACTTGGTATGGATGCGGGCGTTCAGAGGGCAGAGCCCGGTCTCCGTGCCAACCAGAAGGGGCCTTATCCCCGGGTCGACCGCAGCGCCCCCCTCGTTGATCAGCTTTTGTGTTTTGGGGGAGCGGTTGGGTGCATTGTTCCCGAGGGCCAGGGAAAGGGCACTCAGACTGAACCGGAACCTGAAAACTCCCTCAGTGACAGGACAGCTCTGTATGTAGCAGAGGTGGACAGTTCTAATCCAGGAATTAAAAAATCCAGATCCGGATTTTGTTTGGACCAATTGGCTGAGTTACTCTGTGACTGTGACTCTTTATACTCAACTGGTTGGTTGAAGCAAAACCTTGATCTGGACTTCTACCTTCATGACCTGGACTACTGGGTAGCACTGTGGCCTCACACCTCAGGTTCTGCGGGTTTCAGATCCCGGCCCCCGTCCTGCGTCCCTGGATTTCTCTCTGTGATGTGTGGGCTTTCATTTGTGCACTTTAGATGCCAACTGCGGCCCAGAGTCATGCTGGGAATCGCTGCCTCTAAATTGGCCTCTGTGTGTGTGTTTGTGTGTCTTTTGCTGCCCTGGCATCCCACGCAGGATGAATACCCGCCTCGGGCCCTCTGTTCCCTCGGATGCCATCCAGGCAGCCCTGCACTGGATTAGCAGTTGGAAGAGATGAAAAAGACGTGCTATTTATTCGTACGATTTTTCCCTGCGGGGGTCGACCTACCATCTGTCCATCCGGGGAGAGTCAGATGACTGTGATGGTGTGTTTTCATTTCCGGCTGCCGCACTGGTTTCAGCCACTACGATTCCTGTCCCCAAATAAAACCCCCAGCTCGTTGCCCCTCCCACAAGACCCTGGTCATAGTTCAACCTGAAGCGAGTCTTCCGCTCACATTCTTCCATGAAATAAAACTACCGCTTGAAAATGTCTAAAGGGCAGAATCAGGTGAGATTAAGACAGTGTGGGCGGGCCTGAGATTCTGTGACAGTCACACTGCATAACAGGAAACTGAGGATGCAGGTTGGCATTGGAACCAATGCAGCAGAGGAAAAAGAAAAAAGTGTTGCATCGTTGTTTTTTTTTTTGTAACAGATCTGGATCTAAGGAAGCACTTCTTTACGCAGCGTGTAGTTAGAGTATGGAATAGTCTTCCTGATAACGTAGTGCAAGCGGAATCCTTGGGTTCCTTTAAATCAGAGCTAGATAAGATCCTGGAAACGGTCTACGGGAAAATCTCACCATCTGTCCACGATGTCCTACGGCGGCTCCAGTGATGGGGAGAGACGGCCCCGTACCGTGTGACCTGAGGCAGGGGGACGCGGAGCAGAACGCGGAGCGCAGTGCCTCCAGATCTACAGTGCTCTGCAGCGCAGCGCCTCCAGATCTACAGTGCTCTGCAGCGCAGCGCCTCCAGATCTACAGTGCTCTGCAGCGCAGCGCCTCCAGATCTACAGTGCTCTGCAGCCCAGTCAGCAGGCTCTACATCAGCATGCTCGCGTCTCCTTCCCTCTGCTATGGCTGAGCAGGCTCGGCGTCGGCGAGCAGAGGCTTCTGCACTAACTGCAGAGCTCCAAACTTCCTCTGGCATTAACCCCGGCACAGAACTGCATGTCCGGAGCCTCGTGGGATGGGCTTCCGGGGCCGAGCGGCTGCATGCGAGCCTCACGTCACCAAGCGCAGTGCCAGGTGTCCCAGGGAGCTGCGTAAAGTGCCGGTGCCACTGGACTCTGGAGCAGGAGGACCGTTACCTGCCTGACTGCACTGTGGTAACTGTAAAGTTTGGTGGAGGAGGGATAATGGTACGGGGGCGTTTTTCATGGGTTGGGCTAGACCCCTTAGTTCCAGTTAAGGGAACTCTTAATGCTTCACCATAACCAGACATTTTGGACAATTTTCTGCTTCCAGCTTTGTGTGAGCAGTTTGGGGAAGAGGCCCATTCCTGTTCCAGCATGACTGTGCCCCAGCGCACAAAGCAAGGTCCATATAGAGTTTGGGTGAGTTTGGTGTTGAAGACCTTGACTGGCCGGCGCAGAACCCAGACCTCAACCCCATCGAACACCTTTGGGATGAACCAGAATGGAGATCGTGAGCCGTGAGCCGGGCCTTCACGTCCAACATCAGTGCCCGACCACACAAATGCTCTTCTGGATGAATGGGTGAAAATTGCCACAGACACACCCCAGAATCTTCTGGAAAGCCTCCCTAGAAGATTGACAGCTGTTATAGCTGCAAAGGGGGGAGGGGCAACTCCATATCGATGCCTATGGATTTAAAATGTGACGTCCTACAAGTCCCAGTGGGTGTATTGGCCTGGTGTTCCGCTACTTTTGTGCATGTTTTGAAGTGGTGTGACAGGGGAGGGGGGAATCTGGGGGCCAATTTGCTGCGACCCAGAGCCTCATCCTCACCTGTATATGTATCTGTTAAGAAAGGATAGGGCTAAATGTACATAGAGTCTCTGCTGCCCTTGTACAAATACACTTAAAGCAGATGCTCGCCTGGTTATGATTTCCACTTTACGGCGGGTAAAATATCTTTCAGCACATCATTCAATAATTTGCATGAGATATTAATCCAGTTTATTAGAAAGCAGGCTTCGTGTTGATGACGTCGCCCAACTGCAAGATAATGCAAGGGCTCCAAGCATGTTTATGCTAGGCTAGGCCGTTTCCTAGATTAGTCCTACTCTATTAAACTGCATTTTCGCCTTACGATAGGTTCATCGGAATGTAACCCTGGGGAGCGTCTGTAATACACTTGAGAAGGAATATAGCACAAGCCGCGGCACCCAGAAAGCAACCATCTTAAACACAGCCAATGAATCCAACTCGCAGTGAACTTCAGGCTGATTTTGGCCAGCGCCGCCTCTGGCTTACTAATCCATTCCCAGGCTCCTCTGACATCCAGTGCCACACTCTGTGACACTTTTCCCACATCCTCCTGTGGACCACCAGTCAAAGAGAGCAATGAACCAGCGAGGAGACCATTTAAAGGCCAAGGCGTCCTCACTCAATGTGTCCCCCATGGAAACGGTGGCACACAGCTCGCCTGTTCCTACACAGCAGGCATTTATTCCGGTAAGAGGAGATCCACCATTTCAGCACCAAGAAGTAAAAACACACGGCTCAAGCTTTGAAATGAGAGACACAGAAGACAGAGTTAATAATTAAGAAAAATAAACCACTTTATTTCATATACACTGGAATTCCTTATGGGCACAAACATTTTCAGTGATCTGTCTGTTCTTCGCTACTCAGACAGTGTTCCGCAGGCCAATCAGAGCACAAGTTCAAAACACGACCACGTTTTTTTTTTCCCCCACACCCTTAGAAGACGGCATGATGTCATAAAGGGGAAAGTGCTATTATCAGTCCGACGACCTTCCGCCGTCTCCATGACAACATTCCCTCCGTTAATGTGCACAGTACTTGTCCAGTCAGGGTCAACAGCTCAAAAGTCTACATTAAGGGTAGCTGGGTTGCATATGGCAACCTAATAAGTAACACAGTGTTGACGATTAATACAAAACCTTTTGTTTTGTTAAAAGGGAAACAGAAGCAGAAACCCAGATAACGCCGTGGTACATATCAGCAAAAGTAAAATTATGCAAACAAGTTATTACCAACAAGACCGGCCTCCACAGTGGAAAGCAAAAATGTACATTTTTTTAAGCAAGACAATTTTATGCTTAAATCAATGAATGAAGTGCAAATATTAATTTCAAATTAATCTGTACATTAAAACATACTAATGCAATTCATAAATATTTTTTTTTCAGTGTAGTGGAGAAAAATGAAATGATTCATAGCTTGTGACACCAACAACAAACCAGAATTCAACACTAACGCGTCCCCACGTCGTTTCGCGACGATCCAAAGCGAGTATTTTAGTATGCAGGCCCTAATTCCTAAGGATAATTTACTCGCATGTCATGAAATGTTCTTTAGGTTATTGACCAAACAAGAGATTTTCACCAAAAGCCATATTAACAGAGAGAAAAAAAAATAAAAAAATCACTACGTCTGTGCAATGGGATAGAGATACAAATGTTCAGAAGCAGGGGCAAATTTAAAAAGTTAAGCCTCCTTCTGCAGAGTCCTCATGCAGTCTAGCCAATATTTTAAAGACATAAAAAGAAGGCTCTGTCTTAGTCATTAAAGTAGCGGAGAATTAGAAACATTCAGTTCCTTGTTAAGTAATAAATGCTGGTTTATTTTAAGTAGAAGCGGCGATAAATGATGTAATCCAAACAGCCCCTGGGGGGAGATCACAAAGATCTCTTTGATCCAACAAAATACCACAGTTGGTTTCATTTTTCCAAGACCACTGAATAAATAATTTCATTGGATACAGAAAAAACCTGATATTTCATAAAACATTTTGAGAGGGGGGAAAAAAAACAACCTTCTTGGGGAAAAAAATCCATATATTTTTGTGCAAGAACAGGTGAAAGTGCTTTTTAATTTTTTGGTTTTCATCGAGTGCCAAAATAACCAATAAAAATGCTCAACCTTAAAACTTATGAAACGTCATGATTTCTCCTTCTTCAAATAATCCCAAAGCCGTGATTATTTTAAAGCTTATTAATTCCAGGTTATTAAAATGACTTTTTCTTCTCTTGGTAGCACGTGACTACGGGCGAATTAAAAGAGGCGCTAAAGTTTAACGCGTGAATTCTAAACCGGAGACCGGTTCGCCGCCAAACGCGCTCCCGGCACAGACAGACATTCGGCGGGAGCAGAAGGATGAGGGAGGGCGCCATCTAGGGGTGGGAGGCCGGAACGGCGGGGCGGCCAGCAAGGACGGAACCAGCTGCTGAGGAGCGCGGGGGCTTTCAGGACGGGATGCTGTTGAGCAGCGACTCCAGCTGCTCCTCGCCCAGCCGCTGCTTCTCGTCCAGGTCCTTCTGCCGGATGAGCAGCGCGGCCTTGGCCTGCACGAAGCTGCGATAGTCCCGCAGCTGCTCAGCAGTCAGGACGCGGCCCAGGAAGGCGGACACCACGCGCTCCCGCCGGTCCAGGTTCTCCTTCAGCTCCTTGGCGTCCCCCTGCTGCTTGCACAGCAAACGGTGCCGGCTGTCCAGAGATTGCTGCCGCCCCAGGGAACACAGAATTTAATTAAATTACTTTAACGGCGGCTTTTCATCGCGCGCATCGGAGCGGTTTAGAGGCGTCTCACACACCAAGTCCCGGACGACTCCGCATGGCACCAAGAGCAGTGTTGGGCATTTCGGGTCCAGAAGCTACAAATCCAGACCATGATTTTGTTTCTACCCAGCAACTGAACACTCTGTGACCATGACTCCTTATGCTGAACTGGTTGGTAAAAACAAAATCCTGGTCTGGATTTGTAGCTTGTGAACCTGAAACGCCCAACACTGACCAAGAGGAAAGAAACATACAGCTCGCAGGTCTAGCCCAAGGATGCGGTATGACTTTCCGCCAGAAGAGGGCAGTGAAGACAAAAAATCTAAGGCTGATGGTTAATGATCGTTTTGGCCTGTCCCCAATTTGTGAGCGGGCTCCGTTCAGACAGGGCGCATGTCGAAATGGACATATGGTCGTAACAAAAACGTAGGTGACCTTTAGCTATGAGAATGTGTGTGAGGCTGGGAAGCATAAGTCTACTGAATTTTTGACACACGTGAGAGTTCTTGCAAGTCAAACAGGTTGCAAATCGGGCAGAGTCTAATTTAAAAAAAGTCAGCAGCAATATTTGCTCTGAAGGTTTTTGAGATTTATTTATTTTTTTGAACAAACCAAAAAAAATAAAATTCCCGATATTTTTTTTTTGCCCAAATTATTTTCAGGACTATGGGGGAACAAAACATTTTTAGAACGAATCCAATAAAAAAAAGCTAATTTTACGCACATCATTTTTATGAGGAACCCAACCATAAAACAAATTTGCGTGTGGATATAAAAATTAAACGGATAGTAAAATAGCACGTTACCTTCTCCTCCGCGTCGGCCTGCTCCCCGACGGCGCTCAGCGCGTTACGCACCCTGGCGAGACGCACCGACAGGCACAGCAGCAGGCTCACTACGCGCTCCAGGTCCCCCACGAACAGCGTGTAGCGCTCGTACTCGGCCGGCGGGCAGCTCTGCTGCACCAGGGTTTCGACGGCGCCGCCCTGCAGGCCGTTGGCCTCCACCTCGTCCTTCAGGGCCGCTCGCTGCTTCTCCACCAGCTGCAGGCGCCGCTTGATGCACTCCATCAAAGCCCTCTGAAAGGGAAGAAAGGGGGGCCTCGGGGTTACGAGAGAGAGGCAGACGGGGGCAGGTGTCTGCGTACTACACCGGGGGTGTACACCTCCGATACCCTATGGGGCCGTTCCCACACCCGGTCTGCGGGGACCCACAGCCGGTCCATGTTTCTGCTACCGGAAGCAGGGAGGGAGCAAAAATGTGGTCCGACTGTGGGTGCCCGAGAACCGGATTGGGAAACACTGCTCTATAGCCAGTGTTGGACATTTCAGGTTCACAAGCTACAAATCCAGACCAGGATTTTGTTTTTACCAACCAGTTCAGCATAA
>JABFDZ020000052.1:4327338-4349618 GCA_019775955.2 Pollimyrus isidori
CAGAGCCCTGCACATTTTTGGGTTTCCCCTCGTTTAACACACCTGATTCAACTTTTTGTGCTAATTACCACACAGCTCTTGAGCTGAATCATCAGGGAAAGAACTAAACTATGCAGGGCTGCGGCCCCCCAGGACCGCAGTTTGACACCCCAGCCCTAGATGAATTAACATACCATCATGGGGCCTACACCACTGCGAGACACAGGTTAGTCTGTAGGGCCTTGTAGCATGGGTGACCCAGCAGTACCCAGGGGAAACCCACGGGCCACAGGAAGAACACCCCCCCCCCACCACCCACATACACACAAGTTTGGAAAAGCACACAAAATTCTGTAATCATCACCTCCATCCTGCTGCACATCCAAGTCAACTAATTAGTGCCTTTGTTGGATCTGCCTCATTAGACCCCTGACTTGCATCTAATATTTAATCTTCCGCATATTCTACCAGACTTATTCACCCAAATGACGTTACCACGGAGGCGACAGCCTGAGACCGTACAGCCAATGACACCGCTACTCTCGACTCCAAGGAACACATGAATCATGCCTATCAGCAGCGCCACAAGAGGTGGAGCGGTAACTAACATCGAGAGACAATAGGCGGCGTCTCACGCTACCTTTATACTAAAACCTGATGTAACAGTACAGACTGCTACTATTTACTGTAAAGCTAACGGTGTTCTACTGCGTGATAAGGTCAAGAAAAAAAAACACCTCATGAGGACTGAGCTAAACGTTCAATGAGCAGGTTAAACGCTGGGCACTGCAACCAGCTACATACCTATTCTTCCCGCATAAAGCGCCGTAAAAACGATGCAAGTGTGGAGTCTTGGACTGCAGGGAGCCGTGCCTCGCTACAGATGGCCCGGCTCCAGAACACCAGGAAGCCTGCATATTTACTGCATTTCTTATCTTTTACAATCACTTTCTTCTCTCTGACGGACTTATTGCATCATGTTTTACACGCAACTAAGCTGAAATGCTACTTCCCCTTAACGGATGTCTTTTAAAGGTGCACCTCGGAGACACAGAGAAATCAGGGGGTCTGTGCATTCAACCTTAAATGTGGTGCATAACAGTAAAAGAAAAGAAGTAATACATTTTTTAAAAAAATGTTTCGTAAGAAAAGGAAGGTGAGGGGGCACACACCAACTGAAGGCTCCTTGTGATGATGTTCAGTACGAGTCAAACATTGTTCCTTTTACCCAAACTTCCACAACTACAAATCTCACTAAACAGGTGGGCAGGCTGTATTTGGAACACTTACAAATCTCCTAGACATCAGTGCTAAAATAGCAACAAAACCAGCCCACCCCCATTACGGTGAGGAGCAATCCCAAACCTACGTGACCAGCACAGCGATCATGCGTGTTGAGCGATCTCCAGTCGCTTTATCATAAATTAACACCAATTATTATTCTGTTCGTACATGACTGCTAATTTAATTGTCACAGATTACAGCCCCTCCCCAGGTTACGATGGGATTACGTTCCAATAAACCTATCGCAAGGCGAAAATGCATTTTAATACAGTACACCTAACCTTAGAAACATCATGGCCTAGCCTAGCCTACCTTAAACATGCTTGGAACACTTACATTACCCTACAGTTGGGCAAGATCACTAACATAAAGCCTATTTTATAATAAAGTGTTAAATCTCATGTCATTTATTGAACAATACACTGAAAGTGGAAAATATTTACCCATCGTAAAGTCGAAATATCGTAACACAGACCACGGTAACCCGGGAAGCGTCTGTAATTAATTCAAGGTGAGACACTGAGCAGGATGAGATGCACCCCCCCCCTTTGCTCACTGAGGGCAGCTTTCTTAAGCGAAGGGACAGACAGTGGCCGGATCACGGCCTGAATGTGTGGACCTGAGGTTGCTCTAAGTGGAACAGCTAAGCTCAACTTATGTACAGTTACATTCCATGGTGTTGTCTCATAAGGATCGAGTGAAGAGGCGCAGGCCAAATACACTCGGGTGGCTCCAGTACCTGCCAACACCTCGTCAATTAGGGAATCCATGTTCATATTATGCTCATAAACTGCATTCGTGTGCAAAATGTGACATCTTGATGATGTGACCCTATGTTCTAATTCAGCAGAAACTGGAGACGCAGTCACTGTCTTCCTAAAATAAAGAACTTATGATACTGTCACTTTAACAACAAACTATTCAAATACACGCTTCCTTTGCAGAATTGAAACTTCCGTATTAGTGGTATACTCTGATACTCTCCAGTATCTAGTGATCAACTGCAGGGTTACAGCCCTACCGTCTACAGAGATTATCCTGTGGAGCAGATGCTTTCAGCTGCCACAAAAACCCCTGCACCAGTTAATGCGCTCACTTAATGACGAGCGAGAGCAAGGCCCAAATGTCTGCCTCAAACTCCTGATAAGGCATTATGGGCGAGCGCTGTATCGCACATTTTCTCTGGCGAGACATCTCACCCCAACCGCTACTTCTAGACATTGCTAGCCTCAGACCAAGCAGTAATACCGGAGTAAAACTATAGCCCTATAAAGTCTCGTACAATTCAAGGGACATGTGGGACTACCTGTCCAATGCTACTTCCCACATCCGTTGGTTCCTTCATGGGAGAGGTAGTGGTTTATTTTTAGCAGAGAGCCTTAATGGGGACAGAAACTGCCCGGCCATTAATGCCTGTGACATTATCCTTCTAACGCAGGTGATGTTTGACACACAAGATGCCTGCTTGTACTTTGCATGACTGGCCTGGCTCCAGAGCACAAACACGGCACAGCAGTTGCTCAGTACCCGCACGGTTGCAGTTTCCCATGGGGATATAATGACAGCCAGCATTCAATTTACAGGGTGAGGGGGGAGCCTTCTTTGCATGCTGGAGAGTCCAACGGCTGTCGAGGTCCACGTTAAGCCAACTATAATGGACACACGTTATTACTGCAGTGAGCAGGCAGATGCTGATCCATCCCATAATGGATTCTCCACTACAGTAGTCTAGGGTGGGTGAAATAATAGAAGACATTTATATACTGTTTTACACAAACCCAAGCTTGCTTTTTACATGGGGGGGGGGACTGGATAGATGTTTTGAAGATGCCAAATCTCATTAGTCAGCTGCTTTGCATATGGAAACAGATATGGTCATGATCTAGCCAAAAAAAAAAAAATGTATATCAATGTTTCATGCCTTTTCTCACATCACACACTTCTGCACCTTTCACTGGTTTTGATGGTTTGCTTTACTTATTTGTTTAATTATAGGCTTCGCTATTACCGGCGTCTACTGCATGTGCTTGCCATAAAGCTTTTAATTTTAAATGAAAATATCCCACAGTTGGAAGCATCTAACAGCTATTCATCACACAGAAGACTTATGCAAAGCGAGAGATGCTCCATTTTCTGTGTCATGGGGAAATGTCTGGCCTCTGATAAGCTAAACACAAACAAAAGTAAAACCACAGAGAAAACAAGCAGACGAAAACATAAGCAAGAAGGCAGACGAAATACAGAGAGAAACTCTCTCCGGGCCAGAGAATCCACTGAAACCCACTGAAAGTAATCCCTCGAGTGTCAGGTATCATTTGTCCCACAATCCCCTTCAGTAATACAGCATCGTGGATTTCAGAGCAGATTACTGTTTCCCAAATGTGATGTTCCTTTTGTGTATCTGAAATAAGACGAGCACAACTTTCAAGTCGACCAGGTTACAAACCAGGGAGGTTTATTGTTACAACTACAGTTACCTCCCAATTTAGAGGCAAATAAAATTAACATGCTTCTCCCTACAGGGAGTTAAGACTTCACAGCCTTATTAAATTACTGCCAGCTTCCTACATTTAAGATATGAAAAACATATTAGGAAAAAATAAGAATGGCTATACAAATATTAATGCACCTTAAACCTTTTCTGAGATTATGGGTTCATATTACTTTTTGCACTCATGTTTTATAGCAAAATTTCATGATCTTCCCAAAACAACCCTTCAAGAAGACTCAGTCAACTCAAACCATCGTACTAAGGCAAAGAGCAAATATGAATGCAATGATTGATGGAAACAAATCCACATACTACCAGTAATTACACTAGAAATCAAAACCAAGTAGATAATACAAGAATCAAAAATAATTCGGGTTTTTTAATGCGGTGTTATTACTGACGCACAGTATATTGCATTGGGCCAAATCCAGGTCATCTGAAACAGTAAGTTAATTGTAAACAAGAGGCAAATTGTTCATGCGTTAGATTTAAGCTCCAAAAACATTTTCTATACTTATCGAACATCAGTATTCAAGGCCGATATACACCGTTTCGCCTCATTTTTACGTAAAGCCTTTTAATCGAATTTTTATATAATCCAGCAGCAGCGACGCGAACAAAGCATTGACGTCACTAATAAAACAACACTCATACAGTACTAACTTCAAATTCCAAGGTAGTTGGCAGTTTGAGGTAACATTAAATTTCCATACGACAATTATATTATTATAAAAAGCCATTGTTGGTAATCGGTTAGCAGAGCTCATACGCATCACACTTGAGTGGCTTCCTGGATATGAGGTCGAGCCTATCTTTCAGGGAAGTGAAGTTTCTTTATAACAAAGTTTCACTGCGTTTTTGCAACGTTAAATCCACAGCATCAACGAGACAACGAAATGTCCACTTCAAACTCACAATATTAGTATAGGCGTATGTTGAACCCCCACCGCCCCCAACCCTAATCATGGACTATTTACAACCAATAAACGTGACAATTTGACTCATTCTCAGTGAATCGCCATGTTTATTCTATTGCACAATCTCCAATTTACTGTCAGTATTTCCACCCAGTAAAACACCAGCAAAGTGTTAAGCATATGCTGGAACCAAACTAACGATTCACTTAACGCCTGCCTCTAAAGTGGGTAGTTAGTGGTTATTGCTTTATCCAGTAACGAAAAAAAGATACCCACTAGGCACAGGAAGCCAACCATTTTAATGGTATTTTATACATTTAAATCTAATCTGAAATCCCCAAATCGTCATAGTAATGGCAGCTCGCTAAAATGGAAGTGTCTACATCAGAAAGTTAATCCGCTTACCTCTGCGGTCTTCTTTTAGGCCCGGAACATCTCTAGCTAGCTAAAGGAAAGCCTTTCTCCTTTGTCTTTTTTGCACTTTTCAGCTTATAAAAACACGTTTTTTGAAAAAATTTACCAGCGGGCCGCGACGATTAATTAGACAAACGGGCCTATTTTCCAAATAAAATGCGTAAAACCCGACTCTCCCCCTGGCTACTGCAGACTCCGTCGCCGGCATGAAAAGTGTCGTCTACATCTTTCTCAATCCGTTTTTTTTCCTTTCCACCCATCCATCCATCCATCTTCTCTCGGATCGAGGGGGCTGATCGTTAAGCACATCCTAAGCGGGGGACACCAGCCAGGCGCACCGACCTCAGCTCCTAAACCGCGTCATGTGACGGTGACGCTGGCCAGGCGAAAATGGCTTGCTGGCGCAGGTTAGAGCGGAACGGCGTCGCCGCGACGTCGCGCAGCGCTGGAACGGGGACGCGCGGCGTTTGGCCAGGCGGCGAGGCAGCCCGTAAATGCCGATTTTATTTATGTTTTGAGTATTTTGTGACGATCCTCCATCCATTTCTCTGCTGAGCTAACGATGGTGCGTCTCAGGTTTTTATTCCTTGCAAGGCGTTGCATTAGGGTGGCTTAGAATGACGAAGCTTTAGTTAGTAACCATTAGAAGTGACTAAATGGCAACATGGGTAAGACGAGACAGCCATTTAGAAACATTTAAAAACAGACACATGTGACAGTTAGGAAAACGACCTGTGGTTTTGCACTAAAATGGAGAGTAGGGGGCTTATTTTACAGACCGCTTTGCAGTCGTGAAATGGATTAATTGCCAGAAACTAGAGAAACAATATTACAATTGTATGAGCAAAGAGTGCCGCAAGCTAAGAATTTGCAGATTAGGCGTACTATAGTGAGTTCCGGGTTAAACCCATACTGTAAACAAGGAATTCCTTGTCCTTTGTTTTAGGTTATTTTTACATTTTATTTTTCCATTCTAATCCCCGACACACTCTTAGCGTACGTTTAACTGCAGTTTTTGAAACTGCATGGCACGTTTCTTTAAAGTATTGATGAATGTCTGAATTCGGGCCAAAGTATTTCCCCCAGTTTTAATTTAAAGTGGCCAAAACTTTTTTGCATAGGCAAAATAAAAGGAAATAATGTTTTTCCATATTCCTAAATCGTGGCAGGCCGCTGGCACGACCCTGAGCTGTAACAGCAATAATCTTAAATATACTTACAGAAATGGAAAAAAGTACAATGCCCAGTTAGTCCGAACTGACTCATTGCAGAAGTAATTTAATTAGTGTAATTTTACATTTGTTTCCCATTCTCTCATTTTGGTAAAGCGTGATCTTGGGATTTTGTACATTAAATATTTAGAGGATATTTAAAATTCCACCACAATTGTGAAACGCATTAAATTTAAAATTAGAAAGACTGAAATGCATAATTTGAAGGGTCAGTTTTGTTTTTTTTTTTGACCACCAGTACCCGCGGTGTGGAAATCCCATATAGAAAATCACCCCTTTTGAGAAACTGTTATCGAACAAACATATTTTAAAGTCGTTCATTTAGATATGTGTCAAATATAACGACATGCCCATTTAAAAATATTTAAGTATTCTATTTCTGGTTTTACTTATCGTCACAAGTAAAAAAAATCTGTCAACTTCACTTTGAGAAAAAAATTGGTCACCTCATTGATGCCTTTCTGTGTCCTCACATAAACAATTCCTTGTGTCACGCTATCTAATTTTCCTGTCATTTTACATCCCTTAAAACATACATAAAAGACACGTTATTAGCTTATTTTTACGTTTTCGGATGACTGAATTCATCTACACCGGCAACGTTGTGAGGCTCCAACGACGCACGCGCTCAGAAGCGCGTCATTCACCGGGCGACGCACTCTTCGAGATGCCGAAAATTCAACATGGCGACGCCCATGCATAGGATTATCGCGCGGAGACAGGCGTATGTTTTCGCGATTATTCGTATTTTACTGTTAAAAAATAATCCAGGTCTTTCATTTATATCTTAATTTGAAAACCAAATACATGCATTTGCGATGTGTGTCTGTATTTAACTGTAAACAGGAACGTCGTCAATTCGTGGGGTGAATAGTTGTGAACGTAGCTTGCTTTCGGTCTTCTAACTTACTCGCCCACTTGATACCAGGATAAAATATGCTGCGTTAGATTTTTCACAAAAAAACTGTCCGCTGATTAAATGTTTATCTTCAAATTTAACTACCAACAATATAATGATTATTCTTTTTCAATAGGGAGGCAAACAAACAACATGTTCGATGTCAAAAGTGCTTGGAATTCGGCCACTGGACATACGAATGCACTGGGAAAAGGAAGTACCTCCATAGACCTACAAGGACAACAGAGATGAAGAAGAAACTTAAAGAGAGTGAGAAAATGCTTCCCATCATGGCAGGGTAAATGTTTATCCACTATTGCTTAAGGAACGACAGATGTCTCATCAGATCAGATTATTTTTCTGAAGGTGTGAACTCATTCTGAGTGACAGAAATACTGTATTATGACCCCTGGTCACATATCTATTTGCAAGCATGTTAACTTGGAATTTTGAAGTGTTGCTTTTTTGTGTTTCCATTAACTATACATAACATCCATTCCATTAAATATACAAACATGGAAAAATATGCTTTATTATATGAAGGATAGATACTTTATAGAAGGTACATTTGCTGTGTTCTGCGTTCAGATTTTGTGTTGTTTGATTTGCTTAAAGTTCAGTAACAATTTTTATTTATAGACCCGGAATAGAAGGCTCAAATGAGAAGGTGAAAAAGAAAAGGTAATGACCAGCCCGTGCCTTGCTATAAATGTCCTTCCTGCACGGTTCCATGTGGTTGAATGCAGCGTGATCTACATGGTCCACTTATTTCAGGTCGAAGGAGTCGAGCGGCTCCAGCAGCGGGGACTCTGGCAGCTCCTCCGGCGACGACTCCGACAGCAGCAGCTCCGGCTCGTCGTCCGACAGCAGCAGCGACAGCAGCAGCGACAGCGAGGACAGCACCAGCTCTTCCTCTTCCAGCAGCTCCAGCTCTGACTCAGAATCGTCCTCCAGCAGCAGCAGTTCTGATGAAAGCCCACCTAAGAAGAGGAAGAAGAAGAAGTAGGAGGAATGGGGCTGCGTTGTGATCTGAGTAGAATTTCAGGCTTTCCGTCACACTATACCAGGACCAAGACCTATTACTCTCCCCATAAAAAACATGTAGGAAGGCCTCGTGGCATATTGGTGTTCTGTGGGCAAAAATTCAGTTTCCTGTTAAACTTATCATAAGGATGCAAGTTGTAATCTTCAAAAATTCAGTCACAGTGCAGGCTTTCTCTTATTGTCCATGCAGACTTTGGATTTCAGGTCTAAATATTTAGTCATACATAATCATTCAGTTGAATAGTCAAAACATTTGCATGAATATTCTCTGAAACATATGGATCTTAACTGAAAGACATATTGTATGCACTTCTAGTGTTACCGGAAAAAGAAATATTTCTACATTTTACATTGCATCAAGTCATCGATACTGAGAACTGAAATTGTCTTTTAAGTATAACTTTGTAGAGGTACTTACTGTAAGATGTGGCAAGCCCTCTTAGTTAAGATAGCAGGTTCAGCATCCAGAATTTGTCTTTGTGGACAGTTCTATATACATATTGTTCAGATTTGTGGACATCAGAGATAATCTTTGGTAATGAAAGATATTAAATTACATTGTGGCTTCATTTGGTGGATGGAAAATTTGTGAATAGGCTGTCTCATTTTCCTGGGACCCTGGCTTGACGTGACCGTCACAAATGTATTTCACGATACCTCTTGCCCTTCCTAAACCGATATGAAAAATATGCTTTAAACAGTTTCATAGTGGAGTTTTTCTTCATGGATATTGAATCCGGATTAGGTAAAATCATAACGTCATTATCTCTTTTGTATAGTAATCCTCACCAGTTTTGGCTATGTGTTTTTTGAAGAATGCTATTGTTTTTATTTTTATAATGCAAAAATAAAAAGTACAGGACAATTGTGTAATGGTATTTCTGTAGTTTTTGATAAGTTGAACCTAATACTTAAGAAAAAAAACAAAGCAAAAAAAATCAAAGTTGTACCATTACAAATAATTAATGACAGCTATATAAAAATTTTTGGAGCGTTTTTGGAGTTATGCCAAATTTGGCATTAAGATTAGTTCATCTGCGACAAGACAATTTGGTAGTTCTTGGATGTATTGTATTAAGGCGGCATTTTAACAGAATGGATAACACACATTTGTAATACCCGTATGTATTTGGCATAAGTGCGCATTTCTCCTATTACTTTCTCCCAGCTGACGTCAACTCGGCGGAAATTTCCGAAGAATTGCTGCTGGCCTGCTTGCCTAACACCTACCATAACATACACACCCATAAAAATGTTTTTACGCCAATGTTGTCGTGTAACGTGGACAACCGAAAGACGATTTACGGACTGCCGCGGCCAAATTTATGCAATCGTGATACAGCCTTATGTATGATTTTTCAAAATTACCACCTTTCAAAAAGTTGTTCATGTGATGCTTTGTAACAAGTGACTGCTCGTGTTGGTTTGGCATGCATGGGTTTTTGAGACTTCATGTGTGTGCCATGACACTAACTTATGCGCTTCCGTGAAAATAAGACAATGCGCAAATACGAGTTGCAGACAGTTCAGTGTGCACCTTGCCCACTGCCCATCGCAGCATGAGACGCGCCCCTATAGGCGTTGCGCCACATCACGAGCGCACATGACTCCGCGCAAAAGAATGCATAGGCCAGCATATAGACTTCCTTATTTCCCCGTAAGTTATATCCAGCTGTACTTCGCTGCTTTACTTGTAGTTTATATTACGGAAATCGTTGCCAAAACCAAACGACATGCAAAATATTAAAAAGGCCTATTAAAAATTAAACCACGCCGCGTTCCGCACTATAGCCGATTTGTCTCATTCTTAAGTGCTGGCCTTTTAATGTAACATGTTATTCCAAATGTTATATATATACACTTTATAGTGTAATGTGTTAAAAATATCACATATTATGAATACCCAAACTCCAAGAGGCACGGTGTGCCCAGCAAAGCCTTCAGATTAGTCACACGCCCTTTAAACGGCTATGGAAAAGTCGAGAGCAATCTAGAACAGATGAGATCTCGCGAGAGCGGGGGTTTTACATTGTGCACCCGTGCTGGTTAGCTCGCTCATTTCTAGCCGGTTCACACTTCCATACCAGGCAGAAAGCCGAGTGGATGATGATTTGAAACATTTTTTTAATTTATATATCTCGTTGGTGGTTCCTTAATTTATACACTCAGTACTTCGTCATTTTATACTACAGATCGATATTCTCTTCTCCATCGAGACAATCCACAGTGGAAGATGTCAGTAATAGGATTTGATGTCGGGTTTCAGAGCTGCTATGTTGCTGTAGCCCGAGCCGGGGGAATAGAAACCATTGCAAACGAGTACAGCGACCGGTCCACACCGTAAGTACAAAGAAATCGTCTCCTCAGTGTCATTTTCACTTTACGATTTTTCAGCAGTTGGACTTGTCTTTATAACATGTAACATCAGTGGCTATGAAGAAGTGATATTTCGCGGGTTTATTAGTCCGGTAAACAATATCTTATGACGAGCACATGTGGACGGACTACAGAGTCAGTATGAGCCGACATTACTTTGCGACATTCCGCCGCACGTCGAGACGCGGCCGTTAAATAGTGTTCTCTGGTCCAAAGTAAGAAAAAATGAGTGCAGGGGCCATCTAACTTGTGTGCCGGTGTGTTTTTTCACCGATTAGACGGCTGCTTATTATTGTAGAGTGATGCAGTTAGCCGGAGAGCTAGTTGTCAGAGTGACGGGCGGTGACGTCAGAGCAGCGTGCCGCGCGGCGGCCCGCAGATAGAATGTTCTAGCAACGTGCACCGGAAGAGCCGCACTCTGAACGGGCCCCCCAGATTCAGGGGGTACCCCACTTGCCGTGCGCACACGGACTCGTACCCCTGGCCCCAGCTATGATGGATAGATAGCGTATATATGGTCTCGTCATTCACGTCTCCTGTTAGTATGCTGAGCAATAGATCAGTCATTTTATTTGCTGACATTTAGGGCTCGCGGGGACGGCAGCGGGGTGGGGGGGATTTCTACATACTACATTCAAGGGAGATTCACATTTTCTACGAATTGCAATTCATCAATAACTATATTGCAATAATGATCACACGGGACTGAATGGAGAAACATGGACCCGAAGCAAAGAGTAGCTATTGGTTTAATAATGTTACAGTGTGCAAAATTTCAGATAAATGTGACTGCATCTTATTGACCAGCTACCACTTACAAACCTTTCAGAAAATAAAAATCGCAGTCATCTTGTTTTTCAGCTGTAATTTTCTTCAAGATTTTTAAATTCTGGATGGATGGCTTCTATGAAGTAGTTGGAAAACTATAAGCTGCTATTGCTGCCTGCACTGAACTGTTTGCAGCCAGGTTCACGTTCAACATGTTGTCCTTATGTGAATTATACTGATTTGCGCATTTGTTGTACACACCAGGTTGCAAACCCTTTACTGTTAGTGTTTTACAGGGCTTTTAAAAAATATAAACCAAGAATTCACATTTATTCTTAAATCTTTGTCAGGTCATGTGTGTCTTTTGGATCTCGGAATCGCTCTATAGGAGCTGCTGCCAAAAGCCAGGTACCCTCTCAGTTTCCCAATAATATCTTCTGCTGGTAGTAATCTGTCATGATACACTCCTGTACGGCAGTGTTTCCGAATCCAGTCCTCAGGGATTTACAGACACCCCACGTTTTTGCTCCCGCCCAACGCAATCTGTGGGTCCCTGTGGACCGGATAGAGAAACACTATCCTAAGGGGGTCCCTCATTTTATTACCTTATAGGCCTAAACCCAGTGCTTGAAGTGGGCCAGAACGCAGTTCCAGAACTTCTGAATCCTAAAAACTTGATTTTTTTTTTTCCCCCACCGCACAAATGTCAAATGTCGGAAAATTAGAGTTCCTGCACTTATTTTTCCCCCACTTCAAGCACTGCCTATACTTATGCAGGCTTCCTAGCTGCTTGTGAATGGTGTAAACTTGAACACAGCGGGACACCAATTTGAGTTAAATTACAAGAATGATTGCTGATGATTATGAAATAAAAGGGTTAATTGCTTATGTAGAATAAAAACCAGCATGAACATCAGCCAGGTTCATAGCTTGCCTTGATTAAAAGCAGTCTGCGGGCTTCCAGCATCGCCGTTTTATGCACATCATCTTAGTGTATCACCTCTGAAATGTATGTATTTACCCCTCCACTCGCCAGATTGTCACAAATTATAAGAACACGGTCCAAGGTTTCAAGAAATTCCATGGCAGGGCATATTCTGATCCGTACATACAGTCCTGCAAATCCAGTCTCGTCTACGATCTTGTCCAGATGCCCACGGGGACAACCGGCATCAAGGTAACTGGCGAAACGCTCGGATTGAATCCGCACAAATTTAAGCACCGCAGAGGTGGCAGTGCCTTAATGTGTTTTGCTTTTGTGCCTCTTATTTGTTTAGTTTTTGTTTGTGTTGTGCGCGCCGTGCAAAATGAGAGCGTGAATGTCCTAACTTGTTCTGCCCTGAAGGTTATGTACATGGAGGAGGAGAAGGTTTTCAGTATTGAGCAAGTCAGCGGCATGCTGCTGACCAAACTGAAGGAGACTGCTGAGAGCGCGCTGAAGAAGCCTGTGGCTGACTGTGTCATTTCCGTAGGTTTTGATAGCGTTTTAATACATTAATAGTGTTTTCTAGCTCAGGTAATGGACCAATGCAGTGTCTCCCAACCCAATCGGGGCACACTGGACGGTCCACGTTTTTGCGTCCTCTCAGCTCCCAGCGCATCTGTGCCAGGTATTCAGTGTTCCTGATTGGCTGGCAGCTGGGAGGGAGCAAAAACGTGGACTGTCTAGGGGTTCCTTGGGGACTGGGTTGGGGAAACACTGGATTAGTGGCTTTTAACATCAGTTTTTTGGTTAAGAGGAATGAATAATCCTCCTTTGTCACTGTATGATTTTTGATTCCAGTAACTTTAAATCTTGTTTTTAAAAAATAAGTGCATTATGGATATTATGTGTACTGACATTTTGTACTGTATCTTTAACCTTGATCTGGGTTACCCTTGTAGTAAATTAAATCTCTGGGACCCACTAGTGATGAATCTTAAGGTACTAGACAGTAGTGCCATGTTGCGCACAACTGCGTCTCAACCCATGTGTGGCCGTGTCCAGGTTCCATGCTACTACACCGACGCCGAACGCCGATCCGTGGTGGACGCTGCGCAGATCGCTGGACTCAACTGCCTGCGACTTATGAATGAGACAACAGCAGGTAACCGGACCTGCTGCCATGATGGATTTAAAGGGACAGTGCGCCCCAAAATGTATAAGAAATTTATGTTTTTCAGATGACTTGTAGTTGTATATGTAATTTAGATTTAAACTCATGATTGTCCAATAGAAATGCTCCTTGGCTAAACTCTTATTGGACAATCATGAATTCTAGCTAAGTTAAACCCAGCTATGTGAGAAATCCTGATTTGTGAAGCACCCCCCCCCCCCCCAGCCCAGATTCGAAAGGACTGTGGGGATAAAGACTGTTCCGCTTTAATGGGACAGTTCACCCCAAAAAAAAAAAACACCCTGGTCTGCTTGAAGAGATGAAAGGCTATCCTTAGTCATGGCATTTATGTGGATCTTCTTGCATGTCTCCCACAGTGGCCCTGGCTTACGGTATTTATAAGCAGGATCTTCCCGCTCCGGAGGAAAAGCCGAGGACCGTGGTGTTCGTGGACCTCGGCCACTCCGGGTACCAAGTGTCGGCGTGCGCGTTCAATAAGGGAAAGCTGAAGGTAGGCCGGGGCCGCGGCCCACCGGCGGCATTGGCGGAGAATGGCGCGTCATCGCGGCGAGTGTCCCCAGACGCCTGGTTTGTGTGTTCTAGGTGCTCGCCACGGCGTTCGACCCGCAGCTGGGTGGGAAGGACTTGGACGAGATGCTGGTGAATCACTTCTGTGAGGAGTTTGCGAAGAAGTATAAGCTCGACGTGAAGTCCAAGCCGAGGGCGTTGGTCCGACTCTACCAGGAGTGCGAGAAGCTCAAAAAGCTGATGAGCGCCAATTCCTCTGACCTGCCTCTCAACATCGAATGCTTTATGAATGACATAGACGTCTCTGGGGTTCTTAATAGGTGAGCGGATTGGGTTGTGGTTGGTATTCGAATCTCTGTTTTCGAGAGTGTGGTGCCTTTCAGCTGATAACCCACTGCTGTGTTTTTCGACAGAGGCCAGTTTGAGGATATGTGCGCGGATATTTTGTCCAGAGTCGAGGCTCCCCTGCGGAGCATCTTGGAGCAAGCGAGTAAGTATGCCGGTGCTTCCTGGTGTGTCTCGTTGACGTTTTAATGCTCCTCGAGTAGGACGAATGCTTGGCAGATGTAGAGAGTATTGATCTGCCTTCCTGGATTCGTCAGAGCTGAAGAAGGAAGACATTTATGCAGTTGAGATTGTGGGCGGAGCCTCCAGGACCCCCGCTGTCAAAGAGAGGGTCAGCAAGTTCTTCGGGAAAGAGCTGAGCACCACCCTGAATGCGGACGAGGCTGTGGCCAGAGGCTGTGCCCTTCAGGTGGGTGTTTGCTTTAAACCGTTTCCGTAATGGGTCTGCACCCAGGTCCTACCTGCCCGTTCCTGAATAAATAGCTTCCTTGACGATTATTGGTTAAAAGTTCACATTTTTGATCAGTCTGGGAGCCATATTTTACTATGATGCATAGCTGGTGAATCGGATTGGGTTTTATTCTCAATTTGGTTTATTTTATTCTCCAGTGCGCCATCCTGTCCCCTGCGTTTAAAGTGCGTGAGTTCTCCATCACAGATGTGGTTCCTTACTCCATTTCCCTGAAGTGGAACTCTGCAGCAGAGGAGGGCTTGAGGTACGACCGTTGTTTCTGCTTGTGACGTCTGGCCCGCCACCAGTCGAACTGATCAGTCATCTAATCCGAGGCCTTGGTGATTTGCTCAGGAAGCACAATCTCCTGCTCATCCCCCATTATCCAGTTGGTTTAAGCCAGTAATAGGCTGTATTACTTTAGCTGTCACCCTTGTAAGTATTTTCCAACGTTAGATGGCAGATGTAGCAGGGGACGACGCATCTCTTGCCTCACTCTTTTCCACTCCTGCCGCTAAAAATAGCAGAAAAATAACTAGCCTTTTAAAATTCATATTATTAAGTGTTTACCCCTATTGACTGAGTGGGAATTTAGATTAGGGGTGGAAGATCGAGCTTCGACAGGGAGAGGAGAGGAACGTATCCAGGCAGAAGGAGCGGAGCAGGAGAGGGCAGAGTAAAGAGTGTATGGCTGTGCCGGCATGCTGCGATCTCTCATTCAGCAGCACGTCTTTCCTGCCGAATCCGTAGACGCCCACATTTTGACCTGTGTCCCTTTCAGCGATTGCGAGGTGTTCCCAAAGAACCACGCGGCACCCTTCTCCAAGGTGCTGACCTTCTACCGCAAGGAGCCTTTCACTTTGGAGGCCTACTACAGCTCCCCCAAGGAGCTGCCCTACCCCGATCCCACCATAGGTATGGAAAGGCCCATGTTCTCGTGCATGTGTGTGTGTATGTGTGTGTGTGTGTGTGTGTGTGTGTGTGTCTGTGTCTTTGTCTTTGTGTGTGCGTGCGTGCGTATGTGTGTTTAAGTGCTTGTCTGTTTGCTCGTCCGTGGTGTGGTGGACTAAATGAAGGCTGGAAGGTGCTCTCACCTTATGTGGCTGTGATGATCTTCTACAGCAGGGTTCTTCAAATATGGACCTCGATTCCAAATCCAGGCCTTGTTTTCAGTTCTCCCGGGTAGTTAGTTTAATAATTGCTGATTCTGATTTGTCAGAAGCTTCTCACCTGACTGACAGGTAAAGGAAGGCTGGAAAACCAGCAGGGCTCGGACCTCGAGGACCGTGATTTAAATAACCCTGTTCTACGGTTTCTTAGTTGTTCCCTGAACCACTTAAGTTTGATTTAGGCGTCGCCTAACTGGGCCCTAGGGCAGATCCTGGTGGTAGAAAGGCAAGAATGTCCAGATCATTCGGTTTGAGGGAGCACCTTCTCAGCTGGTCAGAAATTATGGCAAGTAATGACAGCCAAGCCTGTGGGGGTGTAAGGGTTAACGGGTCCAGAAGCTGCACCAGGCCATTGTGGTACAAGGATGGGTGATTAGGGCACTGGTGCACCTTTTGAACTTTCAGTCGTCCACCACAACTAATTGAATTATTAAAACTGCTGGGTTAATCGAATTATTATTCTTTTTCTTCTTTTCTCCTCCATGATGCGTAGGTCAGTTTTTGATCCAGAAAGTGGTGCCTCAGGCCTCCGGCGAGAGCTCCAAGGTGAAGGTGAAGGTTCGGGTGAACATCCACGGGGTCTTCAGCGTGTCCAGCGCCTCCCTGGTAGAGGTCCAGAAGTCGGCTGAGGCGGAGGAGCCCATGGAGACGGAGCAGGCCGTGAAAGAAGAGGAGGTTCGGCCATTTTTCCGATACATCCTTAAAGCGCATAGTAGCGCAGCTCTCGCGAAATTCTGCTGTCCGGCATTAAACGTAGAACGGGCCAGCGATTCCGGAAGCCGGTTCTGAAAGAAAATGGTGTCTCATCGTGGCCTTTTGTGAGTTTTATGTATGTTTGCCAGGAGCATCTCTTATGAAACGATCTGCCCCCTTTCTTTAGAACAAGATGCAAGTTGACCAAGACGAACACAAAGCTGAAGGCGATGGGCAGAAAGAAAACGCAGAGAAAAAGTCTGAATCAGAGGAAATGGAGGTTTAGGAATCGTTCAGTTTTGTTTCTTAACTTTTTGTGCAGTTTTGGCTTATTGGGATTCGTGGCATTAATCTGAGCCTCGCTTGATGCCCGGGAACCGTCCTGTGATGTAAATGCAGGATGAAAGAAAGAGTACTCATTACTCATTAAGAGTACTTACAAAGGAACAGTGTGGGATAAATCCAGTGGTTGTTAATAATGTACTCTGTGAAGCTTATGAAAACAACATCGCACGGCTTCAGCAGCTTGTTGGCGTGATTCCATGAAGTATTGAACAGAACACTTTGCTAAATTAACATCATGCACACAACGCACCCGTCAGCATTTACAAATGTTAGACTTGTCGCAATAGGCGTGAGATATAGTACTTTTACAGTACTGTATTATGTACAGTAATAGGTTTTGGACGTAAGACACTCTATATACAAAGAAAAATGTGTCACTGGCGCTAAATAAATTTAAACTATATGTCTCTGTTCTGGCTTATCTACAAACTCAACTTCAAGAGACTTGGGGAATGGATCTCATTTGTGACCTAGGGGTGGCTGTATGTCCCTTGGAATATGATGGAAACCTTGATGTGTTTTTATTTGATCTTTATTACTCATTTGGCTTTGTAAAATTGTATCAGTAGTAGATTATGACTTGGATACATCCATCCATCCAACGGCCTGTTGGCTTATCCCAGTCTTGGGGAAGCATAGGACGTAAGTTGATCATTCTGATTGTGTGTATGTTGTTGTTTGTGTTTTTAATCAGACTTCCTCTGAAGACAGCAAACAGGAAAAGAAGAATGATCAGCCTCCGCAGGCAAAGAAACCCAAAGTTAAAACAAAGACAGTCGATCTTCCCATTGAAAACAGTCTTCAGTGGCAGCTTGCGAATGACATGCTCAATCTCTTCGTGGAGAATGAGGTAATGCAAGTGTATACTGTAAGTCGCACGTATATATTTTGTGGTTTGTCGGTAGTAGTGGGACGTGTGCTCACTTGAAATCCGAGGTGGAAGGTTCCGGTCCGGAAAGTAGAAATCCAGGCACAGACTTTGTTTCAGCCGACCAGTTGAGTATCTGTGACCCTGACTCTTTACACTGGAGTGGTTGGTCGAAACAAAAATTTAGTCTGGATTTTGTACTTTCTGAACCTGAACTTTCCACCTGTGCTCGAAATTACCCAAAATGTAGACGTGCTGAGGTAACTTGTAAACTTTGGTTGCATAAGTGTCGTTGAAGCGTTACCGTGCATCACTTGGAACGCGATTCCATTCTTCGCGAAACGGCGATGAGTAAGTCAAGGGAGGTTTAAAAATAGTGTGCTTTATGTGTCTGCAGGGCAAAATGATAATGCAGGACAAACTGGAGAAGGAGAGGAACGACGCAAAGAACTGCGTGGAGGAGTATGTGTACGAGATGAGGGACAAGCTCCATGGGGCGCTGGAGAAGTTCGTCAGCGAGGAGGTGAGAGTTCTGCTCCGTCGATGACCTGCACGTTGGCGGTCTGTGTCGCACGCCCTCACGGCAGTCTGTGTCGCACGCCTTCACACTACGCTGTGTGTGCTGCTGATCTGATCCAATGCAGGAGAGGGACACGTTCTCCTTAAAGCTCGAGGACACGGAGAACTGGCTATATGAAGACGGGGAAGACCAGCAGAAACAAGTGTACATCGATAAACTAGGTGAACTGAAGGTAGAGTCTCCGGGTCCTCTTGCTTTGCAATGTGGTTTGCGTGTGACGGTACCTCTGCTAAGTTCGGGAAGTGCCTTGGGGCTCTACAGTTGGCCAGAGGTTTGGCCGTGCAGCTTTTAGTAGGGAGAACAGAGTCCCCTTCATAGCGGCCAACCGAGCAACGTTGACCGGCTCTGCAGTTATGGGGAAATACCGTCGAGTGTCACTGACATCTAGCGAGGAAAAAATGTCCTTTCGCGCAGAAACTCGGCCAGCCGATCCAAGAGCGATTCCTGGAATCCGAGGAGAGGCCAAAAGCCTTCGAGGAGCTCGGGAAACAGATCCAGCAATACATGAAGTTTGTGGAAGCCTTCAAGACCAAGGTGACGTACGAATTAGCCTTCCGTCGTCTCGTAAAGTCGGGCGTCCCTGAGGCCTGCGGCCGTTGACCGAGCTCTCGTCCGGCAGGATGAGCAGTACGACCACCTGCTGGAGGAGGATGTGGGTAAAGTCGACAAGTCGGCGAGCGAGGCCATGATCTGGATGAACAACAAAATGAACGAGCAGAACAAACGGTCTCTGATGGCCGACCCCGTAATAAAGTACAAGGATATCCAGGCAAAGACAAAGGTATTCGCACTCGTTCCTCCCAAGCAGACAGACGCTTCATAAATAACGAACTACCTCTGTTACAAATGGTGCAACAGTCAGTTTGGAAAACCGGTGGGACCAGGTCATTTCATGCAAGGTCATATTGGGCATACTGGGCCGAGCTGCATGTGTTTACTGACAGGTGAAACTCTACACGTATGACCTGCATGTAACACTCCTTTGACTATTAAACTCGTTTTTGTTTTTTTTGTCCTTTTATTAAGTGCCTTTGGCATATTCACAGTTTTCCTGAAAGTATTTTTTTTTTAGTAAAGCTAAGCCATAAGGATCATGTTTTATTTTTTTAATATATATAATGTATATTTTTAATTAAAGCAATTTCTTTCTCGCCATGAATGTAGCCTCGCTTAGGGTTAAAGTAAGCTCGCCTTCATTTCTAACACAACTCATTGACAACATAAGAGTTAACTTGCAAGCCAGGTGACTTTAAATGGTCAGCAGTTGTTGAGATTTGACTGTCTTCTAGATTCTTAACCTGACTCATTTTGCCTTCCGGAAATTGAGGGTACTAAGATCTGTCAGTCGAGCCCTTTACTCAGATTTTATACGTATGATGGCGTTTTCTTTATACTTCCAGAAATTAAATGAAAAATTTGCAGTATATGACCTTGCTTACAATATCACAGTATATTGAATAGTAACCCCTGTATCATGATGCGTTATGGTATTATCAGATTCTTACCAATACAAGCAGTCCCCGTGTTACGAACGATGTCCAATTTCTTAGTTGCTCTTTAAGTTGAAACTATAGGTAAGTCAGAAAAATTGTACAGTAATTAACTGTATAAAGGACTGTACTGTACCTTGAGAGAACAGACCGTTGAAGCAGGGCGTCCGTTATTACGAACTGTTGCGTCTAACCCAATTTTTTAATGTAATGGGCTTTATGGCAGTTCGTTCGTAAGTAAGTTTATAAGTATGAGTTGTCCGTAAGTCTGACGTTCTTAACCCGGGGATTGCCTGTACACAGCCCTTTATTGGCGGCCTTCTTGTTGCCGACGATGGGCTTATCGTAGACGCGGCGAAGCCCTCCCCGTCTGTGACCATGGGCCCCCCCCCCCCCCCGCCGACAGGAGCTAGTTTCCGCCTGCAACCCCATCGTAACAAAGCCCAAGCCCAAAGTGGAGCCGCCCAAGGAGGAGAAGGCGTCAGAGCAGAACGGGCCGGTGAACGGACAGGACAAGCCTGAGGGGGAGGCCGACGCCGCTAGCCCAGAGACCGGCACGGCGGAGACCACCGGCCAGACCGCCGCCGACTCCACGGACGGCAAGCTGCCCGAGATGGATATCGACTAACCGCCGCTCGGGCTCGCGGGACACTCTCCTGTACGCTGACGTGTTTAAGATGATCACCCTCCGACCATTACAGGCTGTTTGACAAGTCTGCCTTTGACACCTGTTCCAATGAACTGAACGGGTATCGATCGACGTGTTGCCGAGGGTAAGGTCCTAAGTAAGAATTTAACGAAAATAAATTGCTCGCTGTATCGATGGCACATTTCGGTCTTTAGGAACCTGTCTGTAGCTCAGTTACTTCATTTCCACTAAGAATGTCAGCCCTAAATGTAAAGAGTAAAATATACTTGGTCTTTTTTTTTCTCCCCCCAAATGTCTTGTGTGGATGGAAATAATGTTCCCGGTTGTCTTTCTTGAAAGATTGTTTATTACAGCCTTTCCCTTTCCCAAGATGACACAACTGGTATTTCTGTTGTATTTGCAGAACAAATATATAAAAAAAAAAATTGTTCTCTGCCTTTCAGTCGAGTGTTTTTTTTTATTTTTTTTTTTATTACTATTATTTTTAAGCACTGAAGATGACGAGCATGATCATTTTTGAAAGAGCAGGGTTACTATTTTTGGAACATTATTCCGAATTCAAAAATAAACAATCCACTCGAACATTTAAATCAGGAGGACGCGGTCAGCGGCGTACAGAGTTGCTACAGAACAGTGTTTCCCAACCCGGCCCTCGGGGGCCCTCAGACGGTCCACGTTTTTGCTCCCCTCCCAGCGCACCTGTGCCAGGTAATTCTGTGTACTTGATTGGCTGGGAGCTGGGAGGGGAGCAAAAACGTGGACTGCCTGAGAATCCCCGAGGGACTGGAATAGGGGGAAACGCTGCTATAGAGGCGCAGTGCAGTTTGGCTCTGCCATTGCTACAAGTCACCTATTAATGACCCAGCGGCACTAACATGTTCACCCACCTGGTGGGTTTTTCTATCTTTGCTGCACTCGGACAGAATATGGAGGCTGTTAAACGAAAGCAGTGAATGGATTGTTGCCCATTAAAGCGACGCACTTCTATCGATATGTGTAGGTGGTTGTTTCTTTGGAGTGATTGGAGTTTTACGTACAACCTGATCTGCTTGTTTGATTGTACGACGTGAATAATAAAATATCCCATTTGCATAACGAGTCCTTTGCCAGTGGAGCTGCGTCTGTGAGGAATTTCATTTCGTAATGTAATTTGCGTTGAGAATGCATTACTGATGTTTCTACTTATTGCAAATTACATTACGTACTATTGTGGCGAATTGTGTTCTGTGGAGGTGTATTTGTGTGTGTGTGTGTGTACGTGCGAATATCTTTAAGGGCTTTTTGGAACGATACACTGCACTTTCCAGCTCTGGAAAAGGCACTGGAGTACAGTTTTAAGGTAAGCTGGTCACTGCATGCTTTAAACTGCACTTTCCACACCAAAATGACAAGCATTTGCTACTTATTTTTCACGTGGTTGTGTGTGTGGCGTGTGGTGCCACACCTTGGGTCCAAAATAGTTATTCAAGTTAAATAATAGTGTGTGGATTTTGTGTCTTGAGTTTTAAAACTGCTGGACAAAAAAATTGCAACAGCTACAGTAAGTTTTATTACAATTTGAGCACTGTGAGTGCTAGATACAAAAAGACCTATTGCAAATCACTGAAGGGAAATTATTAAATGAAAAGCACAGGTTGTGTAATATAGTAAAACAGCCTTAATT
>JABFDZ020000052.1:4421282-4431980 GCA_019775955.2 Pollimyrus isidori
CTCCTCCGTCTCCTTTTTGCAGGTGTTGGACTGATGTTCCGAGTTTCTCCTCCGTCTCCTTTTTGCAGGTGTTGGACTGATGTTCCGAGTTTCTCCTCCGTCTCCTTTTTGCAGGTGTTGGACGTGGTTGACATATTTTTATTCTCGGTATTAAAACCCATTTTCTAACCACTCAACCTGGATAGGGCTGCAGAGAGCTCCGGAGCTCATCTGCACAGAGTATAAGACTGGGGGCACCCTGGGGAGGTTCTCAGTTCATTGTAGGGTACATAAAACACAAACTGGACATGCCACTGAGTCTATCTACATATCATTGGACTGTAGGATTGGAACCCACAACCCTGGACATATATGAGCCACCAGGCCACCCTATATTCAAATCCATAAATTCAAATGTTTTTACTCTGGGTGGTGGTATCTCATTACAAAGTACCCGACAAAGAAAGCTGAAAGCACTACCTAGTAACTAAACTACTCTTGATGGGACAAGGAATGGCCTGCTTGATTGGTAGGCAGGTTTGACCACATGGCACGTAAATGCTGTAGGACTTTCCAGTGAATCACTTCAAATTATTGCGCGTTAATGAGCTCAGAACAGCAAAATTCTTTATCGAATCTCGAAAGATCCAGTTCGACTTGCCTATAGGTTGCGACTCGATTATTACAAGAGACGGATTTTTGATGCAATTTTAATAAAAAATGTTTATCTCCTCCACGACGACTATCTGCAAACTATTAAATTCGTTCCAGCATGTGGAGTAACTTGGATGCTAGAATTTCGTTAGCGGGGTAATGCTGCCACCTCGTGGCCCAAAGCCTTTATGTTTTCTTGCAAGCTGATTCACCTGATAAACAACAAATACTCAAAGCAGTAACATAGTTGTTTATTATCGTTATCAAGTATTATGTGCTGTGCATAATTGTATGTACTATACGTTTATACAGCTGGCATGTCAGTAGGTTTGTTTACAGCAGTGTCACCACAAACACGTGAGTAATTTGCCCTATGACGTCACAGCCGCTACGACGTCATTAAGATATAGGGGTTTTTCAACTCCAATAAGGGAACACTGTCGTATATGCGGCCCATTGTTGATATAAACGTTGTTAAGCCACGCATGACTTACTTATGGACAGAAATAAATTCATTGCTGCAACACAGTGTTTGCCAGTGGCCATGTCGGAGTCTGCATGTTCTTTCCGTCATAGTTTGTCTAACCTGGAGCAGCTTGAAGTCTGCAGGACGAGATGGATCAGGCAGTAATGCAATGTTTAATCAACACGCCAACTTTTTTTAATTGTCAGAGGTTATCAATCTGTACATAGACAAAAAAATGAATAGATAGATAGATAGATAGATAGATAGATAGATAGATAGATAGATAGATAGATAGAAAAGTGAATTAAATCTCAAAGTCAAACAGCACAGCACATGATAGCTGGACGTGAAGGCCTGTCTTGAAACAGAGCCAAGGACTTAAGCTACGACTGGTCCTCAGTAGGGTCTGGCCAACAGCCACTATCATTAGAAAGTACCAGACCAGGCCTGCCGCCACGTCTGGAAGGCCTTGGGAAGGCCTGCTCGGTTCTGAAAGCCCAACCCAAGGAGGCAGCTCCTCACACTAAGCCAGACGCAGGATTGTTTTGCCGGAAATCGACTGGAAGTTGCAGTGGCTGAAGGGTTCTGGTTGGCACTGGCCGATCAAAGACAGAAGATCACATTCCCTCTCAGGGCGACCCTGCAAAAGAACCAGGTCCATGGGGACCCAAAGACGGTGCTCCTTAGAGGACTGATTGCCATGGCTGAAGAGTCTTCCCACCTGGGTCTGAACAGCCGACCTAACATGGACCGTTTCCCTTAATTCATATCGCCTAAACCATAACGTCTTCATTAAATCTTGTCTTTAACACCAACCTGTGAGAATCACAATATCTAAACTACTGATTTAAAACCTGAGGGTCGCTAAATTCAGACTCCTTGTGAAATTTAGATACCCAGCTAGGAGACGCGATGCTTCCGTCATTCTTGGCTACGGATCGTCGGGTGGAAAAACTTACAAAACATCTGCGATGTGGTGTGAAATGCAGTGAAATGACGAAGTGAAGCTGGCGGGCCCAGAGTGTTTGAAACTAATAAAAGTGTTTGCACACTGTTACAGAACAATGGGGACACCCTTACATTCCTCATCTGATTTCCAGTGCCATTTCTTACAATCTGGGAACGGGATGTAACGTCCATAAAACATTACGACAAACGCCATGGAACCGGTCAATTATTAAAACCATACAGCACTCACTCTTTTATGTGTGTTTCTAGTATTTTCCCCAAAATCCTCCTGATGGGCTTCTTGTATCTGTAATTCATAGAATAAGTGCATTCAGTCATTCGCACGTATATTCGAACAGTAGTATAAAAACAGACGTCGTCGACCTCATATATATTTGGTTTTACAGTAAAACTCTCGAGGCTCCAAATCAATATATTCCACTAAGCAAACATACCCAACACTAAGGCAAATATTTTGGTAATATGTAATCTACATGATTTAACTAAGCTATATATTACCGCACAAATGGCGTTTTTTGTTTCCGAAAAAATATATTCCTCTCCTAAATGATCGAAGGGCTAAGGCCTTATCATAGAAGTAACAGGATTTAAATTAAATCTTTTTTTTTGCAAATGCAATTTCAAAATATGTGTGTACATAGTTTTCATGAAAGGGGACGTTAAGATTATGCTGTGATATTTTAAAATTAATAATTAATAATAAATGTACCCCCTTGCCAGAATAGCCAGTTGGATGATGGCTGACTAGAATAATTCATTTATAAGTTATTTGTAAGTCGGTTACTTGTAAATTCTTTTTAACTTGTGCCTCTTCCTGACATTGTAGCCCCGTTTACCCCGATCTGCAGGAATGATTTGTTTTACCTGTTTTTATGCACTCGTGTGCACATAAATATTTGTCATCAATCCGTGCAAACAAAAATTCGTTACACAACGGAATTACATGTTATTGTAGTCAGTGTCTATCAGAAACGCGGAAATGAAAACACTGAAAATAATAAAGCAAATAATAATAATAAAAAAAATAATAAATCATGCAAAAAATCTCCTATCAGAGACGACAGAGACCAAGCGACGTGAAAATCAGAATTATGCTGGGAACGCACTGCGACGCATTATCAGTCTTTCTGTAAATAACTACGCTCTATTTAAATTAATTCCCTATCCCAGCTCACACAACGTTTTACTTTATTTTCTGTATTTACAGTATTTACAAGCTTATCTGTGTTTAGCTACTGTATATGTCTCAATTTTGCGTGGGATGTTTCCGTTCGGAAGTTCCGTGATTTTTTTTAATGTCTCCCCCTACAGTTGATTTCTGGCATTGTTTTGTCAGAAATAGATACGATATATTGACGAAAGTATTGGAGCACACATCTCAATCGTTGAATTCGGGTGTTTCATTCAGACCCAGAGCCACAAATGTATAAAATCAAGCGCCTAGTCATGCACTCAGGTTTACAAGCATTTGTGAAAGAACGGGTCATTCTGAAGAGGTCAGTGAATTCAAACATGATACTGTCATAGGATGCTGCCCTTGCGGTAAGTGAGTTTGTGAACTTTTGTCCCTGCTAGATATTCCATTGTCAACTGTAAGTGGTATAATTGCAAAGTGGAAGCATTTAGGAACAAAAGAAACTCAGGCAGGACGTGTCAGACCAGGTAAAGTAAGAGATCGAGGTCCCCAAGTGTCATAGTTGCATAGTGTGTAAAGGTCACCAATGCTCTGTTGACTCAGTAACTGCAGACTGCAGAGCTCCACACTTCCTCTGGCATTAACTCCAGCACAAACACTGCGGGCGTCAGGAGCTTCATGGTCAAGCAGCTTGCTTGCAAACCCCCCATCACCGAGCTGGACGCCAAGTGTCGGATGGACTGGTGTGAAGCACACCGTCACTGGGTTCTATGTCTGGCAGTGTCGTGGATGAGTCTGGGTTTGGTGGACACCGTACCTGACCGCACTGTGGTAACTCTGAAGTCCGGTGGAGGAGGGAAAAAAGCAGGCTGAGAGATTTTGGACAATTGTCTGCTCCCCACTTTTTCGGTACAGTTTGTGGAAAGTTCTGTTCTGGCATGACTGTGCCCCAGTGCATAAAGGAAGGTCCATATATGTTAACCCTGACCCTAACCGTATATATAGACATGGTTGGGTGAGTTTAGAAGGACCTGACTGGCCCACACAGAACCCTGACCTCAACCCCATCGAACACCTTTGGGATGAACTAGAATGGAGATCGTGAGCCGGGCCTTCACGTCCAACATCGGTGCCCGACCGCACAAATGCTCTTCTGGATAAACGGGCAAAAATTCCCACAGACGCACCCCAGAATCTTCTGGAAAGCCTCCACGGAAGAGTGGCAGCTGTTATAGCTGCAAAGGCGGGACCAGCATATGGATGCCCGCGGATTTAGAATGTGATGTAATAAAAGTTCCTGTAGCTGTAATGGCCTGGTGTTCCATTATTCATATTGTGTATGTATTTTTATTAACATGTACTTATGTTGTCTGTTGATGTGTGACCAATAGTGCAAAGCACATTCCTAGTACATGCATGCAGACGTAAATGGCCAATAAATTGTATTCCGGTAGAGTTTCCGAATAAAAACATCCACCAAACTTAACACTTTATTATTTTTGATCTCGATCCTGGTCCTGCTGGCAGAATACTTTCGAGATCAAAATTTCTAAGACTGCAGTATGTAAGAACAATAAAGTGTTATTTAGTTCACGCTGGTGTATGGCTAGTCCCATAGCAAATACACAACTTACTGTAGCGGGCGGCCACAGGCTCAACACCTGGATCAGCGCCGTATACAAAGGGTCGTGTTTGTCAGCAGATGGCGGCGTGCGCCACATGAAGGCGAGAAGCTGCCTTGTTTTGCCATCAAACGCAGTAGGTGCGACAGGAATTGAAAGATTGTCGTAATTACCGGTTTAAAATAGCCATGCATAATACTATAAAACAGCATTGAGAATCAGAATCAGCTTTTATTCGCCAAGTGTGCTGCGGCGCACAAGGAATTTGTTTCCGACAGCTTGATACTCGACGCTATACAAACAATGTTACACTGCACAAAAAAATACAAATGTGAAAAAACACAACTATTATAAATATACACGCGTGGGTAACACTGCAATTTTAAGGTGCGAGGTAGAGTGCAAACGGGGGAAATTGACATAAGGCAGATGACAGTTTAGCTATTTACAGTATGAGGGTGATGGCCTGAGAGAAGAAGCTGCTTCTATGTCTGGTGGTTTATGTAAACAATTTATTTTTAATATTATAAGTAAGCTCTGTGATGAATACGACGCGATGTGATGAAGTAGGTCTGTTAAAAAAAACACGAAACCTATATGTTTGATGTTGTCGTGTGTGCGTGACATCGCAGCATCTAGCATTTCGTATCAAGTTGCCTTGGCAGAGCGCTGGTTTTAGTTACAGGATAAATGTCATGGATGTAATACTTGCTCCTTGTAATATCCGCATTGTTTATAGATCGTAGTGTACATGTTTTCGTTGAGATCGCCTGGGGACATTTGTACCACGTAAACTAACATGACAGCACAGAAATTCAGTAAGCAGAAAGATACACAGGATCTATATATAATTACATACCTTTATTGTTTGTTTGTACTAGGTTACGTTTTATTTACCTGCAGTGTGCGATTCAAGTTCCAGTTCGTCAACCAGTGGCACGCGCCTGCTAATCTGCAGTGCAAATAAGTTGCATTGTAAACTAGATTGTATAGCCATATTTTTTACATCCGTTTTTAAAGAATGAAAAATGAGCATTACTGCATAATATTATTAGAGCTGATCCGCATGGAGTCGCTCTGTGTGAAAGGGAAAGCTACGGCAGATGCGACACCAATGCAAAGTGAGGTACACAAAAGAGCAATAAGAATTCACATTGCCCGCCCTGCAGTTATGTCACCATTATTGACCAACCGAACTATTCGTGCTCTGCTCTCTTCCTGCAACAATAGAGGGCGGGGCGAAGCGATGACACGACGCGACAGGTTCCCCAAGTCAGTTGCAGGATCCCACAACTCCATTGGTCAACCGTCCTGTCAGTCACCGCGCTGTCTGTGTCACGGTAGGTTGGCACAGCCGCTATATGGACTGTGGGTGGAATCAATATCCATCGAGGCTTCGCTGTTTTTCACATTCCGCTGCTTCTTTCATCATGGCAGTGTCACCCGTATTGCGTGGTTTCAACGTGCATCTTTCGTTATAAACGGAAATTGACAGCACTTAAAATAGCATGCAGTTAATTGAAACGAGATTAATTGTCTCCGATTTGCTGCATATCGTCGCCCCGCGATATTTGCCTGATAGTAAGTCAAGGGTTAGGTGCATGTGTATGTTATCCATTTGCTTTACTTTTTAAGGATCGCGCGTGGCTTTTTTGGAAATTAGATATTTATTGGCACACTTGCGTGCTGGTTGCTTGCCGGGGGGAGAAACATGGGTTTACCCGCACTGGAGTTCAGCGACTGCTATCTGGACAGTCCGCAGTTCAGGGAGAGGTTGAAATCGCATGAACTGGAGCTGGAGAAGACGAACAAGTTCATCAAGGAGCTGATCAAAGATGGCAAGGCGCTCATCCAGGCGCTTAAAAGTAAGACGTTGTGCTCCTAATCTTTTTAGTGACACGCCTGCTGGCGTTAGAATGATTCTTGTAATTGTCCGGTTATGTTGATTGTTATAATACAGCAGTATTCATCTGTAAGATGACACATCTTAGTCGACAAATCGTCTAAACACACAGAAACCATCATTCCGCTAGTACAGTAAATCAGTGTATGTCTTCTGTTGTTACTGGTGACTCATAATGGAATGCCTTGGTATTTCCCGCATTTTCCATACATCTTTGACTCATCGGTGACTTTAAGGTGTTTCCCGATCGGCGTTAGCGCATTTATGTCCACCTGTCACTCGATGATGATAAAAAAGAATGGTGGACCGTTCGTGACAGATTCTGCTAGTCCCTGCGGTCTTTATGACCAACCGGGGATGAACTATGATCAATGCTGACTGACAGAAAATGTGCTGATCAAGAAGTAGACAGAATGATTAACTTTGCACGGTCTTGCGGACCTTCGTTATACCTTAAAAGAAAAGCCTTTATCACTGTGTTGTCACAAGGGTCTGACCATTTGATCTTACAAAAAGTGCCGAGAATCGCCGACATAGCAACAATAGACCCGCCCCTTTGCGTGAAGCGTGTTCTCTTGATAAAGATAAATGCAGACGTTTAGTTTGTAGTGGGAGCAAAGCACTATAAAGGGAAGAATGAGGTCCGAGGGAACCTGAGGCAGTAGAGTCCCCATCCCTGCCTTTGCGGCAAGCTGACAAATGGCAGCAAAACCAACGTCACTCGATGATGGAGCATCCAGGACACTATTGCCATTTGTGCAATGAGTATCAGAAAGTACCCCTGAAAGTATATGAGTTTAAATGCAATGTCTCGGGACAGCACTCCTGTTTTTTTTTTTCCCTCCAAATGCGTTCATGCTTAGTTGGCATTAAAAAAAGTGTGTGTGTGTGTGTGTATATATATATATATATATATATATATGAGAGAGAGAGAGAGAGAGAACTGGTAACGTGTTGCTACTTAATTCCCTTCACGTTCCTCTTTTATCAAATATGTCTTCGTTTTTTTTTGTTTAACAATTACTGTGACGCTAGTTCCTCTTTAATTTACACGTCTTTACACTGCTGCCTTCTGATTAAAGGCTGTCGTGTGATCCTTGTGTGAACCTCGATCTTTCTGTAATTCTCCGCCATGATAAGTCACAGTTACTGTGAGGTTTCTTTGGAAAGTTTAAAATTGTGCATGCGACTGAGTTACTGGGTCCTGAATCTACGGAGTGGGCGTGGCTCCCGTAGTGTCAAAGGTCACGTGTAGGAAGATGCAGGCTAAGAGGTGGTGTGAAATAGGGAGTTCTTCAAAGTTTAATCCCTGCCAGTTCAGCTGCAGCACTGGGGCTGTATCCGTTTCATTGTCTCTGGACTCTAGTCTGACGACTCCAAAAAGAGGAACCTGCGACTCAGGCAGGATGCAGATCTTTTGAAAGATAGGTCTTTCACTTCCATATTTGCATTCTATGTAAAGCCAATGTTATATTTCTATTTCTAGCTATGGTCATGTGTTTATTCAGCATATAATATGCTCTGAGCCCTTTCTTGCTATTGGTTTTTAGCAATAGCATTGCTAAGTGTTTCCCTGCCTTTATCTTTCCTTAAGCCTTTGCCTGGTGAGCCAGCGCACACCTGGCCTCGTCTCAAAGCCCGAGGTGTCCTCTTTAAGGAACAGGACTCAATACGGTGGCTTGTGTCAGATATGAGCCAAACCGACTGGCTGAATGACATCACATCTGCCCTGGGACTCCTCTAGGAGTCTGCTTGTGGCTCCGTTCCCACTCTTTGTCTTATTTATCCCTTCAGTCTCAGCCCCGCCCATGGAGCAAAACCTCCCCTCGTTTTAAAAATAAACCCTGCCTCCCAGTAATAGTCACACAGAGAATGCCATCACAGACAGGCATAGACCTTTTTTTTTTTTTTTGGGACTCATTTCTTGTAAAATTGAGGGTTTCTCTATGCCCAAGACATCCATCTAGTATGGTTTTGTGGGGGAACCAGGAACCTATCAGAGACTGCATGACGCAGGGGCGTGGTCTGCACTGGATGCCAGTCAATGTTGTATTTTTAAGGGATGACAAGGTTCCACAGTAACCAAATATGGGGCTTAGAGGTGAATGCATCTAAATTCATATATTTTTTGTGTTACTGGCAGTTGGTGGCCATTTTGTAGTTTCTTTTGTTCTTTGAACACGAGGAGGTGTGCTTTGTGGTACGGCTTGGGAATTGCCCCTTCGAAGGAACAAAAACACCTAAATCTGCCACGGGAAACAAGAAAACATTTTTTTTCAGATGTAATCTCCCATTTATCTGATTGTTCCTCCAGTTATGGAAGGGGGTGGGGCTTCTTTGACGAATCAGAATGCAAGCACGGTGTCCACGACTGTGTGAATATTTCCTTCTTTCGTTTGTGTTGGAGTACAAGGCTATTCGGTTCCTGAGAGTTCCCCAGGCTGAGTGCTGGAACCACGTACGCCATGGCATTCGTCCCAGGCTCTCCTGCCGCTTGTCATGTGTTATCTTTGGAGATCTGGGAGGTTAACAGAGCGCGTTCTTGCCGTGTGCAGCCTTCAGCCGCAGCTATATGCAGCCCGAACGAACCAGGCACTTTTTCGCAAACCTGACTTCCGCTCCCTGCGTGCAAGTTTTCCCTGCGCCGCGTGGCTCTTATGCCGCCGTCCAAAGTCATAAATAAACCGTCGTGAAGTTGGACAGATGAATGAATAGATGGGTGGATGAATGAAACTATGTATCACGCAGAAGATTAATAGTCACATTTTCCGCCGATGGCCGTCGCAGGCTTCTCAGCTGCACCCGTCTGTCCCGCTAGCTAACGTTGCAAAGTCGATCCAGATCTATGTTTTTACACCTTGTTTCCAGTTCTTTTATTTTCCCCACAGAAACAGGGCGTACTGGAAACCAGTCAAATGCCTTGCCAGCGTCCCTGCGGGTGTCCAGTATGCTTCTGGGACTGTTGCACAGAATTTGCTACATGGATTGGGAGCTTAAACATTACTTTGCAATCGTCAGCGGTTGGGCCAGACTTGGGTGGTATCGGATGTGTCATACTGTTATATCCTGCACGGACACCGCCCGCCCTAGTGGAGAGGGAAGCTGATGGTCCAGACTGACACGCAGACTGCCCGAGGCTGTGTCATAAACATGTTTCGTACCGTTTACGGGCTGCGGCAGACGGGCTCCTGTGACGTCTCGGTCCTGCCTGTGAGCTTGTTGGATTTTGCGCTGTCCCTTTAAATTCGTCGGCTTGCAGCAGGGTCTCCATTCACCGCTTTGTTGTATTTATTCATTTTTTCACCCACCATTTTCGTCTGGATGGCCACCCCGCTCTGGTCAGAACCCCCCCCCCCCCCCCTACACAGGACGGCAGAGGTCCCAGCTGTCACCGGATCAGCCGCGCCATAAACCGGATGCAACAGATGGGGGCGCCCCCCCCACCCCCCCCTGAGAAATCAGGCCGGTTCCGGAGGCTCGGTCATCAGTGTGGATGTCTTTCCTGCCGCTTGCCTGGCCGGGGCTGCTCTCCCCACCGTCTCGTTTTGCTCTCCTGCGATGGTTTTCCGTGACCATATTTCCGAAAAATAATCCCGCTCCACCTCACCCGACCCCCCCCCCTCGCAGCCCCCCCAAGGAACTGCGCGCTATCTCCGTCGTGTCAAATAACAGCCTTTGTTGTGCGATTTCTGATTTAGCTTTTTTTAGAGAACCTTCATTAACTGTCAAGTGTCATGTGACCTCCCCGTCGACAGCAATGTCTGTTAGAGGATGCCGTTCAGTCCGTGTGCGTGGCCATTATGTGCGACGAAATAGCTTGATTTGGCAGGTGACGGGGCGCTATGGCTTTGTGTGCGCTTGGGGTGGGCGGTTGGAGATTACGTACCGTGTAAGCAGGGCTGTTTGAAGGAATTTGGGGGCCCCAAGCAAAATGGGCGCTCACACAGTTTGTCGCTGCATTTTATTCTTA
>JABFDZ020000052.1:4432211-4448996 GCA_019775955.2 Pollimyrus isidori
GTTGTCTTGGGGCCCCAGGCCAGCTCGGGGGCCCCAAGCAATTGCTTGGTTTGCCTGCCTTGTCGCGACGGGCCTGCGTGCAAGTGGCATGTCCCCCCCGCCCCGGCATCACACTTCGGCGCTGCATTTCAGCAGCGGGACAGACGGCTGGCGGTTAGCGGAAGCCGGCCTAGATGTCCTCGGGGTCTCGCCTCCTCATGCAGCATTGGGTCTGCAAAAGTGGCGCATTTCTTGCACTTTATTCTAGGATGGACCACATCAGTCTCATGTTAAAAAAAAAGATCTCATCACACGTGGTTTTCGGCGCATAGTTGAACCATTACGTCGTCATCTGCGTTCACAGTTTTTGTGCTAATTTGAGTGGCGGCGTACGGCTCAGCGGGTCAGACCTGTAATCCTGTGCCCGGAAGGTCGTTGGTTCAAAAGCAGCATCCGCAGAGTGATTTCTCCATTTGGCCCTTGCCCAATGCCCTATACCCCTAATTACTGTCAGGCCGCACCTTCTCAGTCGTTCGTCACTTTTGGTAAAAGTGTCTGCTAAATAACTCTAAATATTTCTAAGTGACCATGTGTGAATGTGAATAGCAGGAGAAAAAATGGGCGGAGTCAGGCGAGTGAGTTACACTGTCCACCTGCCCCCTCTCTCTCTCTCCCTCTCTCTCTCTCTCCCTCTCTCTCTCTCTCCCTCTCTCTCCCCCTCTCTCTCTCTCCCACCAGTAAGTGTCCCCAGATCCTCAGTCCCAGTTTACTTTGTGTTTTTCTGTGTCTGTTTTCCCTTTACGAGCACGGCGGCCTTTCCCTCTTAACCCCCCCCCCCCCTCCTCTCCCAGCTCCTGTCACCGTGTGGCTGGAGGGGCCGAATTTAGGGGCGTCGGTGGCAAGGAGGAAGGAGCGGGGGGAGGAGGTGGCGACAGTGACCACAGAGTGGAGCTGAGTGAGCCGTGTGAGAGCACGGAGGCTGTTTCTTCTGCGGTCTGTCGTTCTTCCTTGGTCTGCCTTTTATTAGCTCGCCTCAGCTCTTGCTGGTCCTGCACAGTCCCGCCATTGCTACCCAGGGCACATGTCATTCCGGAGGGAGAGGCATGCCGCCTTTCTCCTCTTCTGCTATGCGTGTATGATGTACAGGGCCTGATCTGCACAGACGGCCTCTCCGCAGGGCGGGGCTTCTCCTTCCCCACTGGAATACTCTAGGACCCGTTATCAGAGGCTCGGAACCCCTGCGGCCGCCCACCGCCGTCCCCTCTGTCAGCCCCAGATAAGATAGCCGGCCTGGTGGCTTTCGGGCAGTGTGGCAAGCATGCGCACACACGTAGACGCTGACTGCGTGCCGAAACGCGCGAGAATACTCCGCCGCGTGTGGGATTGGGTGTTTTCATGCTTACAGCAGCCCTCAGAATCTCTAAGAGCAGCACGCATACACACGCACACATACACACACATACACACGCACACATACACAAACACACGCACACACTCGCACACATACACAAGTATCTCTATGTTTATGTTGACTTCATTTCTACGTGCAAAACCCTAATCTCCATAATTATGACCGTAACATCTGCCCAGCCCTAACCTTAACCAAACCAAACGCAATGCGTTTTTAGTTTTTTCCTCATTGCAGTCACAGATTTTTAAATAAAATTGAGTTTCTCCTTAGGGCCGGCATGGTGGTGCAGTGGTTAGCACTGTTGCCTCACACCTCTGGGACCTGGGTTTGAGTCTATGCCGGGGATGTGTGTGTGGAGTTTGCATGTTCTACCCGTGGGGGTTCCTCCAGTTACCCCCCCCCAGTGTAACCTATACATGACCCAGAGACATGCTGCCTTGAAGGGAGTCAAGTTTGGTGCATTGTGTTGGTGTGACCCCTCTCAGTGGATTGCTATCAAACCCCAGATTTTAGGCAATTTGTTCGACATCCATCGCTTTTACATACTGCAGGATAAAAAAAATACATTTATTGACATCCGGCAATAAAATTCATCCATCCGTAATACTTTCTGTGACCAGTTACCCTGTTACAGGCTGCCAGGGGGGCCACGGGGGGAAGGCAGGGAACCTGGCTACACTGGTCATGTGACCTCCAGTGGAGGTAGGCATCTGGGGTCCAAGACTCAACACTCCAGACTTAAAACTCAAACAGCCTCCCTACATCACGCACCTAGTATTGATAACCATTTTCCTACTACTGGGTCACTGTCATCCATCATCCATCCATCTGCTTGTCCCATCTGGAAGGTATCCTGGGGGCTCAACCCTGGATGGGGCACCCAACCCATCATAGGGCATCTACTGGCAATTTGGTAACTCTAAATTAACCTCAGCATGTTTTTGGACATTTGGTTGGAGGGGTAACCGGGGTATCTAGAGGAAACCACCACGCGACGACAAGGGGAGAACATGCAACTCCACATGCATGGAGCAACGGGGGAGACTCGAACCCTGGTCCCAGAGGTGTGAGGCGACTGTGTGAACTGAACCACTGTGTCTCACCCCCCCCCAGTAAAGTCCTGTGCCCCCTGAATCTGCCAGGGTCTCCACGACCCAACAGCTGCCATGGCTGTGAGATTCATCAGGATGGCTTTATGCAGTCATGTTGCACGTCGCACGAGGATCTCTGCTCACCATTAATCACGATCCGCCGCGATTAATGGCGTCTGTGACGTGCCGCGGCCCCTTTTCTTAACTCCACACTCCACAGAAAGCCGAAGGCACTCTGATGCCCCTCATTCCCCAGCGACGGGTAGCCCTCTCCCAGTTACGCGCTCAGCAGCCAGTGGGAGGGGCTCTAGAGGACAGAGGGGCTTTTTGTTTTTTTTTTTTTAATTAAGGACAGCTTTCCGGAGAAGCCGTTTCTGGTCTCGGCGGACATCTGGATCGGCGGCGTGAGGTGATCCCGCCATGCGTCATCGTGACAGATTCGCATCGCCGTCACTTTTAGGGCCCTCTGCAAAGGACCGCGTGAGGCCTATCAAAAGCCTGCGGGGTCCCCCGTGCCCCTGCGCGGCCTGTCAACGACGTCATTCCACGCTCGCGGAAGAGCTTTCGCAGCTTAATGGCGGTCAGGGTGTTGCAGTCATGCCTTCCCCTGCCTGTGTGCGTATGAGAGAGTTTGAGATCGTACTGGAAAGCAAGAACGTTGATTAGCCGGTCAGACCAGAGAGTATCTAGTGCAGGGTTCTTCAAATCTGGACCTCGATTCCAAATCCAGGCCTTGTTTTCAGTTCTCCCAGGTAGTTAGTTTAATGATTACTGATTCTGATTGGTCAGGGGCTTCACACCTGACTGACAGGTAAAGGAAGGCTGGAAAACCAGCAGGGCTCGGACCTCGAGGACCGTGATTTGAATAACCGTGATCTAGTGCATGCCAAGCATTTAGCTCAAGGTTATTCGGTTATGTCACTGCTAATTAATAGACATGAGCTTATTAATTGTGCATAACCAGATTATACTCTGGTTTTACCAGTTTGAAATATAATAATATACCTGCAGGTTCCCCGTGTCACTTTAATTAAATGAGGTGAATAATTAACTTCTTGGTCGTTCTCTTTTGGTTTAGATTTGTTTAGCTCGGGTCCTTATAATTGGGCTTTTCCCCAAGGTCATCGCCTCCACGCTCCAGAATGTTCCTGTGCTTCGGTACCAAGATCTCCCCGGATCGCTGCTTCCTCTGTATGCAGGAAAACACCTGCGAATTCCTGCTGCGAGGCGGTTTATGCCTTTCAGGAATAATTATAGCTGAGAAGTGGGCGATGGAACGGGGGTCAAGTCAACGTCTATGGGCGTGCAGGATCTGGGCCGCGGAAGATATTTACGGATGCAAGACTTCCTGTTCTCAGGCCTGTTCACCTCTTCATTGCCGCCCCTTTCGCGAGCGATTGTTCGTTTGCGTTCATGACAGTGCTGCAGCGCATCACTCTCTTTCTCAGCACTGTGTCAGGAAGCTGCCCCCCGCTTCCTCTGATGACACACGATTACGAACCAGTGTGAAACTGGGAGAGGGGTGAAACGTCCCACGCAAAAGACTGCGCAATAGTACTGAGCAAAATCAACCTTTCACCCAGAAACACACGGACTCTGGTTTAATGAAAAAACAAACGGGTACAGTACTAATTAGATGTCACTCCAACTAATCAAGCACGAAGCAATTCGGCCTGACAAAGCTAGTGTGGTTTGACATTACTGGGCAGTTAGTTCTGTGGCAACAGGGCTATTCAACTCAGGCCCTCGATTCCAAATCCAGGCCTTGTTTTCTGTTCTCCCAGGTAGTCAGTTTAATGATTACTGATTCTGATTGGTCAGAGGCTTCACACCTGACTGACAGGTAAAGGAAGGCTGGAAAACCAGCAGGGCTCGGACCTCGAGGACCGTGATTTGAAGAACCCTGATATAGACATTCAACCTACTGGTTAGTTAGGGGTTGGTCGATGCCTCACAGTGATCCAATATTGGATAAATAGTTATAAATGCTAGATGGATGTAAGAAATATCTATGCAAGGAGACTGTTTGAGCTTTAAGTCTGGAGTGTTGAGTCTTGGGCCTCCAACGCCTACCTCCACCTGACAGAGTGGGGTCACGTGATCAGTGTAGCCAGGTGTCACGTGATGAGATGCAAAGAGGAGAACCAAGAGAGATGGAGAAGAGGGGAGGCAGTTGTGTTCAGCCTGGCTGTTCTTTGTTTTCCTCCCAGCCAGTCAGCTGGTTTTACTTTATTCTGTCACTGTAGGATGAAACATCCTGCACTTCACCCCCCCACCGCCCCCCCGAGTGTGTGTGTGTGTGTGTGTGTGTGTTAATGCTCACATTTTAACAAGGGCCTTTGTGGGACGCACCCTTTGTTTTTTTGTGGTCTCAGGCCGTCATTGTTAAAATCTGTGCTCTCGGCTTCCAGAACTTTCCGCCTTTGACGGGGCTCCAGTTTCGAGGGGGGGAGATAAAAATGGCTCCAAAGTTGCGGCGTGTTGCCTTTCTATGCTCTCACTGCATTTTGGACTGGGGGGTTTCCTCTAGGGTCCAGGCCCTGAGGTGGGAGCTGGAAGTAGCAGGCCGGCCTTGCGGCGTTTACAGGCGTGGTGGGGGGGGACGGGACCCCGTGCCCCTTATTCAGAGCTTCAGCCCTGCTCCCGGCCCCACCCTGCTCCCGGCCCCACCCTGCTCCCAGGCCCCACCCTGCTCCCAGGCCCCACCCTGCTCCCAGGCCCCACCCTGCTCCCAGGCTCCACGCTGACACATGCAGATGTGATGATGGGGTGCGGACGGATGAGGCGCGGACGGATGGGGTGCGGACGGATGGGGCGCGGACGGGTGAGGCGCGGACGGGTGAGGCGCGGACGGATGAGGCGCGGACGGGTGAGGCGCGGACGGATGAGGCGCGGACGGGTGAGGCGCGGACGGATGACGCGCGGACCGAGAGCCGCCCGCGCGCCTTGGGACGCCACGCAGCGTAAATGTGGCCCCGATGCGGGAGGAAGGATTTCTCCGGGGGCCTGTGGGTGCTGACAGTGCCTCCTTCCTTCTGCTGTTCCACTGGGTACTTGTCGCCTTTCTTGGAACAGAGTTACTCCATCTGTACTCCTAAACCCAGTCGCCTGCCCCCTGCCAGCTGACGGGCTCTGCTCTGAATCCGTCGTGACGCTTCGCTCTCCTCCTGCTTCTCGTCTGTAGTTTTCCACTCTTACGGCTCGGCTCACCTCGCCGCTCACACCCGCTTCCCCTGACCTGGTTTTTGCACCTTGCACGGCAGCGCTGGGGGTCGAGGGCCCCGCTGTAGAACAGAAAGCAGCGACGCTTTACCCGTAGAGGTGATCGCAGGCCATGTTTGAGGAGCGTGAGGGGAGCATTTTGCATTGACCCGGCAGCGGGGGCAGCTGAGCCTCTTTACCGCTTCTAGGGCAACTCGAAAAATGGCGGGGTTACTGCAGGTCATCTGTGGTATGTTTTCCCCAGTCTTGTCTACAAGAAACTTTCAGCCCTGGGACCCTATATTTACCATTATGAGATGCATACACGTATTTTGACCTGTTACATCTGTTTAAAAAGCTTGTTTTCATTTATGCCATAATGTATTAGCTAAATTTGTTAATACCAAAGATGTCACCTGACAGGCCAAACAGTGTTTATGGGCCTGTGTTAAGTACTCCCCCCCCCGGGCCTGCATTCATCTTGCTTCTTTCACCAGGCACCTGTTCTGCGTTTCATGCTGGATTTATCTTTCAAAGATCACGAGCTGTGGACACTCAAAATCTCCTGAGGAAGTGCTTCAGTAGCGGCTAAATCTAGATTTTGATCAAGCACCTCCAGAATCGCCAATTCTGTTCCTATGGCTGACATTTCAATTCAAGACATATCTGGGCCCACTTTTACATGTATGTGACAGTTTTAATGCTGAAATATCCTGTAAAGTTTTGCAAACTACCCCAAGGCTTTTGATGTAGGTAATTTTAGGTTCATAATAGAACGATATAAATTTGATTTCTTGCATGAGTCTGAAAGCATGAGTGTCACGCCAGGTGTGTGAGGCTGCAACCCTGCACATCAAACATCTGCTTTATAAGAAGCGTGGGTAGAGACTGCAACGCAGTTCGAAGTCTGGGGATTTCCTGGTTGTGGTGAGAAGTGCTCATGAGCTGAGGTAAATATAGCTTTTGCATGGTACTCAGAATAACTATAAAAAGTGCAGCACAAATTTAATCAGTCTGCGTGCTGTCAGCGCGTGATGTGAAGTATTATATATATATAATATAGCTGCTGTTATTTTAACCTGCAGGTTCCCCGTGTAACTTTAATTAAATGAGGTGAATAATTACCTTTCTCGCAACTTCTTGGTGGTTCTCTTTCAGTTTTGGTTTGTTTAGCTCGGGTCCGCCAAGACCTGTTGCGTGCTGGTGGGCCGCCGACGTCCTGTTCGCGCGCGCTGGCAGGAAGCGCGCCGTGTTTTTGCGTCTGGCGGCTCTGCCTCGCGCACTGGGCCACATCGCCGCTCCTCTGACGTCCCGTTTAGTCGCGCCACTGTCTTGCATATTCTACTTAAGAATTAAAAAAAAAAAAAAAAAAAAAAAAACTTAAACAATCGACCCTCACTTTACCTTTCTTAGTTTACCGGGACTGTGGTTCTTTTTATTTGGCCCGATAGAGGTTACGGAAAACGTTATTTTCGGTCTTGGGTCGACTCGCGAGTGTGGTGTAGTTCATGTTGACCTTTTTGTGGTCCCTGTTGTGTCAACGTGTATTTTAAATATGCGGGGATGCATTTAACCACAATATTGATTAACTGTTTATACACTTTTGTTGCGTATTTAAAGCCATATTTGCTGTCACTCGCAATACAAGACTGGCTATGTAAAACAAAGCTGTTTTTATTTTCAGAGAAAGCGTTCAGCTCTGACAGTAAGGTAGGCCTACGTGTTTGGTAAAACTTCTGTAAAATTATTTTTTATTGTGCTCTACTTCCTTGGAGCTTGGTTCGTATTGCGTTCTTCTGTCCGCCGCATTGTGTGTCGTTGGGGGACCGTGTCGTAATACTCCGGTTTTGAAAAGGCCTTTTGAAGCACACAGTGCTGTAAATGACGCTTTATGTCCGCGGACGTCTTGCAGCTCCAATGTAAAGCGAGGTGCTTTGTGCGACACGGACGTATTCCGTCCCCCCCATTAAAGATCCCCTTTGTGTGCCTATGTGGCGATGGGAGCCCTCCAGGCCGGGAAGTGCAGCGGACCGAGCAGGAAAGACCGGGGGCGGGGACGGGGGCGGGCCGCTTGGATCGAGGGGGACGCCAGGCGACACTAAACCGATTGTTCGTCCCCATGCTGGAAATCTTGCATGCAAAACGTCCACGCACATACACGGTGAAGGAGCCTATAGCGGTCATCTGTGCATTATTTTCCCAGAAACTCCTGCAGGTGCATGAGCGTGGGTGTCCTCTCAGTCCAAAATCGTGTTTTCTTGCCCAACAGGAGTATGAGAGGAAGTGGGTAAAGCCTCATGTCCTTTGTGCCTGTAGTGTAGTTAAAGAACTGATTTATAGCACCTTTGCAATCTGTGTGCTGGCAGCCGGGGCTGTTTTCCTGTACTGGGAGAAGGATACAGCGATGGTACGTCCTGTTTTTGAGGATTCCATAGGCCGGCCGCTGGGAAGGAGCTGTGCGATCCGGATGTTTTGTAGGCCGTCTTCCACATTCAGTGATCACCCAGGTGAGGGAAGCTGACAGGGTGTTCCCCGTGTATGATAAGCAGGACCGGAGAAAGCGCTAGGCAAGCGTCTCCGGGAAGAGCGAACTGGATGTGAACCTCCTTCCCTTCTCAGTTGTGCTGGAGTTGAACCGCGCAGTGAGATCTACCCAACAGTTATGATTTTCTTCGCCGGTCATGCAGTTTTATCCTGTTCTAAACCATTCACATTCTCCTTTAAATGGATGAGCTCGTCACTGGAACAGCGCAGGTCAAATTGCTTTGCTTGACGGTAGCAGGATAGCCGACCCGAGCCCCTGTGTTCCCTTTACAGCTTGCATTTTCAGTGTACAGTCTGGGTAGCGGCTCCTTCTCTCATGAGAGCTTTAGGGAGTCGACAACACCAGCACTAAGTGGCTGATATTAGGATCGAGGCAGATGCTGACTGGTTCTGGGTTGCAATGTTAACCTCAGGCTCCATTATAATCTTGTCATGCATTTGCACAGTCTGAGCCAGCATTACCTAGCGTGTTCCTTCGTGTCAATCTCCACTGAAAGAGTCTTCAAGGCAAGGGAATTAAGATGCAGCTTCTCTGCAAACGCATAACAAACTGCACAAGCATTGTCGACGCTTTATAGCATTATATTTTTAACAAGAGCTCCACTGTGTATGTGGAGCGGAGAGATTAATTAACCGTGACTTGCAGGAGTTGCTGGTTTATTGGAGTGTTAAGCTACGTTAATTCCTGCATGTTTCACATATAGAACCAGACTGTGTGGTGGACTGCCATCAGTTGACTGAGATTCTTCTGCTTTTTCTTTTTTGCTGCTTCGAATCCACATGACTCGTACGTCCTGGGTGTGAAATTCAGGGTGTGTTAGCATGACAAATGTTGGGGTGGATAATCGAGTTTTTTTTTTTTTTTTTAAAACCTTTTGCACATTTTGAGCATTTTAAAACTTAAGCACTGGGCTCCTCTTCCCCCAGACTCAAAAACCAGAGACATTCTGCGGAGTGAATAATAGTGCACTGTTTTGGCCTAAATGCTTACGGTTCTTGTTTTTTTTATGTATTGCACAGATCTGTCCGCTGCAAAGAGAAAGTTTGCACAGTCCCTGAATGAGTACAAGTTCCAGTGCATCGGGGATGCTGAGACGGACGACGAGATGTGCATCGGTGAGCAACCGGGTCACTGGCGGCGCCCTGTTCGGTCCGAGTGGCATAGTGTCCCCCAGAGCCCACCCCCAAGCTCTGCCATCTTGCAGCGTTTTCAGCCACATTCTTCTACAGGAAACCGAGCAAAAATGGCGGTCTTCCTGGTAGCACTAGGGTTCTGGTGCATTGGCTCCTAGATGACCTGCAAGCAGATGCTTGCTAGATTAATAGTAACTAAACCATAGGGACCACATCATGAACATCACATGGAACCTGAAATGTGGACCTTAGGTGAAAGCCACATCCTGTTAGTGCTGTGTTAGATATAGTGATCAGGAGGAAACCTTGATTTGGAAATCCATTTTGTTCTTAAATCGCTTTAAGGTTCCTGCTTTATGCTGTTATGGTTTCCTTCTTATATTTGTTGTCTTGTGATTGGAAGACATGGAGCTGGCATATGAAGTGCAAAAGGATCTTGGTTTTATTGTAATTATAAACCCACAAAGATAAGCCTGTCATCTCCCATTTGTGGTACGGCAGCCCTTTTGGCAAAGGGAAAAATAAGTTGAATAATAATTTGTGTGGGAGGGTTTATGGCTGCCCGGAGTCGACGCTTTGAGCCGTGGAATTCGCAGACTCGCCAAGTCACGTAATTGTTCCCTCTGTGACACTCAGCAAAGTCGCTCCAGGAATTCGCAGCTGTCCTCAAGAACATGGAGGACGAGAGGTCAAGGATGGTGAGTTGTTCCAAGTGCTCCTGGCCGACGGTGAAGAAGGAATGCTTTCAGTCACTTGTCGCTGGGTTCATTTCACCAAAGCGTCATGCAGGCAGAATGAAAGGACACACAGACGTACAGGAGTCAGAGCTTGAGAACTTTGCGTCACTGTGGATCGGTACCCGGTGGGTGGAAGAGTCCGTGTGACGGCGTCTGTCTCCTTCAGGTCGAAAATGCCAGCGAGGTTCTGATCACTCCACTGGAGAAGTTCCGAAAAGAGCAGATTGGGGCTGCCAAGGTAACCCCCCCATCATTCAGTGAAATGGCAACTTTGTCCAGAAAACATGAATTATATCATCCTAATACTGGTATATATGTACTCATCTGATTACCAGAGAACTTTAAAGGACATCTAAGTAATATTTTGCTTAATATTTGTCTTCCCGTTTATTTGTTAAAAGTACAAAATCTTTTTTTTTTAAAGCACGATGCTGCAGTTCAGGACCCTCACTGCAGTTTATAACACCTGTGTTCAATGATGTTGTGGTGCCACCCCCTGGCTGGCGAGTGTATTGCACCTTAATTTAATGACAGTCTTGATCTTTGCTGCTTTTTGAAAGCAGAAGTGGTGCCACACACTGAAACACACCGATGTATTAATTGCTCTAGCAGCATCTAATCAGTTTGATTGGTATTTGCCATGCTGGACCAGCTAAATATGAGCGGTCTTTCCCAGAGTCAGCATGTTCACTGGGGTGTTTTTGGAAACCTTTCATTTGACAAAGTTTCTTATATAAACCTGTGACTATTGTCACTCTTCGGTGAGAAAATTCACGGCAGCATTTTACTAACTATTGCCATTAGCAGCCTGTTCCATCCATCCATTTTCCAAACAGCTTATCCTCACTGGGTCGCGGGGGGGGTCCGGAGCCTATCCCAGAAGCAACGGGCACGAGGCAGGGAACAACCCTGGATGGGGGGCTAGCCCATCGCAGGGCACACTCACACACCAGTCACACACACATATGGGCAATTTGGCAACTCCAATCAGCCTCAACATGTTTTTGGACTGTGGGGGGAAACCGGAGGAAACCCCACTACGACACAGGGAGAACATGCAAACTCCACACACGGGACCCCGGCGGAGACTTGAACCTGGGTCCCAGAGGTGTGAGGCAACAGTGCTAACCACTGCACCACCATGCCGCCCAACAGCCTGTTCCTTTGCTCTGAAACTGTGACATTCAGTATTCAGAAAGAACATGATGTAATCATAATGAAATTAGTATGTAAGGCTTTGAGTAGTAATTTGTTAAATCTTAGCAATACATGCAGAGGTGGACATTTCAGGTCCAGAAAGAACTAATCCAGACCATGTTTTTGTTTCAACTCACCAGTCATTGTCACAGATACTCAACCGGTTGCTTGAAACAAAAATGTGGTCTGGATTTTTACTCTCTGTACCTGAAGATTTTCACTTCTGAATATGAGTTTCAAAATTTTACCAGGAGGTGGTGCAGTGGTTGCCCCACACCTCTGGGATCGGGGTTCAAGTCTCTGCCAGGGTTGTGTGTGTTGTGTATGGATGTTCTTCCTGTGTCATCGTGGGGTTTCCTCTGGGTACTCCAGTTTCCCCATGCTGAGGTTTGTTGGAGTTACCGCATTGCCCATAGGTGTACATGTGTGAGTAAATGGTGTGTGAATGTGCCCTGCGATTGGTTGGCGCCCCATCATGGGTTGTTCCCTGCCTTGCACTCATAGGCTCTAGACCCCTCTACCCTCCCCCAATAGGACAAGCGTTTACAGAAAATGGATGGATGGGAATTTTAGCAGCTGACTCAGGTCTGGCTGCGCTGTGCCTTTTATATCTTGGGGTGGGTTGGTGGATCTGGCCTGATCCCCAAAGCTTGACTCTTGTGCAGAATAATCCAGCTATATCTAGAGACACCTTCAGAGTCTCTTTGGCTGACCTGTGTGCAGCGCCCCCAAGTGGTACCCTTCGTCGGGTGGACTCACTTTGGGAGCTGCGGTGTTTGGGTGCTGACCGTTGACCGGAGACACGTCTCCCTCACACCTGTGACAGGAGGCCAAGAAGAAATATGACAAGGAAACTGAGAAGTACTGTGGGACCTTGGAGAAGCACCTGAGCTTGTCGTCGAAGAAGAAGGAGGCACAGCTACTTGAGGTGAACAAGACTTGGTGTCTTCCTGTGTGCACTTTAAGCATCCTTGGCCTCTACCGCTTTAGTACATAACAAGGATTCAAGTCTGTGATCTTGAGCAGCAATCCAGAGATTTTGAAATATAACTTTCAAAATACACACTTCACTCCTGTGTAGGGCGTAGACCTGGCAGGGTTTGATGCCACATGGCTTACACAGCCCTGTAACAAGGTCTACTGAACAGGTGTGTGTTTTTATCACAGGGGGCTCCATCACACCTTAAGGAAAAATGCATTAATTTGAATTTAGTTCACAGTCTTAATTGTAAACCATGTTGCTTCCCACCTCGGTTATTAATTGCGACTGTAACCACATGCTGTGCGGCAGCCTGGTTTATTGCTGTAGTTCTGGTGGGAAACCCCTCGGATGGCTATGAATGCCGAGCGTGTCAGGGTTGTGGTTTTAAGGTGACAGGCTTTTCTGCGGCCCTTAAAATCAGGTGACTCTTGTCAGTGGGCTAAATATCATGCTGAGATGATATTTAAGTGCAATTGGAGACCACAGAATGCAAGTAAATTGTACAGGTATGAATCTTGATATAGCTTGTGATTGATTAATTCAGGGGTCTCCAACTCGGGTTTTCTGTCCAGCTTGGCTTCTGATGAACCACATTTACCTGAGAACAGGTGTGGCTCATCAGAAGCCGAGTATGATGGAAAACTGACTGGATAGTAGCTTTCTGGGACCAGAGTTGGAGACCCCTGGGTTAATTTAATAAAAGCTTTCTTGAAGGTGCTCTCCAAAGCTCCTCCGCCGTGGGGTCCTCGGGACTGATGGCGCTCTCCTTTGCCCCACAGGCCGACACGCAGGTGGACCAGGTACGCCAGCATTTCTACGAGGTCTCCCTGGAGTACGTCTTCAAGGTTCAGGAGGTGCAGGAGCGCAAGATGTTCGAGTTTGTCGAACCGGTAGGTGCCGGTTGCCCGTTGATGCCTGTTGGATTCAGTCCTTTGCATGTACAGTAGTGACCTTCCTGAGTTAATGTACAGATTTTATCTATTTATTGTGAGATACTTTAAATTTGCACCAGCAAATACCTTTCCTGAGACAGACTCTTTCTGTAGATCTCATGATCCTGTCCCGTAATCAAGCTGATTAAATCAATGTCAAATATTAGAAAGACATAAATAAAAAGAATGTATATTTAGTCACGGTTATGCACTTTCATTATTTTGAACATTAATTCACTCACCGTTTGTATGGATTTGTTACAATTCTCTTGCATCATTTTCTTACCCCAGAAATACTGTTTATCTGTTCATATATAAATGATAATGAATGTAGTTTGCATCCGGTGAGTTTTTATTATCGGGATATAAGAATCGCTTTGTGTGAGAAAGGTAAAATTGCTATATGCAATGTCATGTGATTGGCCTTTATAGAGAGCTCCAATCAAACTATTTAGAATGAATATCAGCAGATGATAATCGGTGGCCAATGAATTGGAGCGTCCCTAATTGTACGCCATCCATAACATCGGAATTTGTGATCAGCTGAATTAAAGGTGGCTGATCAAGTACTTAAGTACTTAAATCGATCAGAGTGTCTGTAGTGTTATTGTGTTTTGTTTTCGCGCTCCTTGCAGTTGCTGGCTTTCCTTCAAGGGCTGTTCACCTACTACCATCATGGGTACGACTTGGCCAAAGATTTCAGCCACTTCAAGACGAACCTGACCATCAGCATTCAAAATGTAATTGCTTCCGGGAAAACCTTGAAAGGTCTCGCTTTGACCTCTTCTCACCGCGTACTTTTCTGTCACGGCGGGAAGACGGCGTACTCTGACGGAAGTCAGGGCGAGGGGGTCTGCTTGTGCAGTGCATCATGTATGCTGGCGTCTTATAATGGAAGAGTACCTACCATTATAGTTCTCCAGGTGATGATGATGATGATGTCTGTGACTTCACGCTCAGACGAGGGATCGCTTTGAAAGCACACGGGCGGAGGTGGAGAGCCTGATGAAGAAGATGAAGGAAAGCCCACACGAGCACAAGAGTGTGCGACCTCAGACCATGGAGGGATACTTGTTTATGCTGGAGAAGCGTAAGTGTCATCTGGATTTCAGGGTCACCGTTCATCAGGCCCTGTGACTTGCGCTAACCCAGCTTCATGGTCTGTTTTGAAACGTCTCTTGTGAGGAGTAGGTTGTAGGTTCACGTGCATCATTATCCGGTCCTAGCACACCGTCTGACAGCATGTCGAGACGCTTGATTTGAGTTTTGTTTGCTGTCCACCGGGGGTAAAACGGTTACTGGCGTCACTTGTAAACCATGGAAAAATTCCCAGCAGTCAGTATTACCGTTTCAAATTTCAATCGCAAAACTGTGGACTATCACGCTTCGAAAAACGCACTTTAAATACTGTCCAGCATCAACCAAAGTTAGCCTCAGACTTTGAGACGCAGGCCGTGCAGCCAGAGCGTGCAACATGGGTTCGACTTGTCAGTGGAGACACAGAAATTGACGGCCCTCTGGAGATTTTTAATGTTTTCATATGTTTACACGAGATATGTTTACTGCTCATTTCTCCCACAGGTTCCTTTGTGTCCACGTGGGTCAAATACTATTGCACTTACCACCGGGAGCCGAAGCGGGTCAGCATGGTGCTGTATGACCAGAAGACTGGCGGCAAAGTGGTAAGCTGGTGGTAGAACTTCGACCGGGTCTCTGGGTCTCTCTGACGTAACTCCCCCATCACTACTCCCATGACTGCACCCTACCCCGTGTCCCTCAGGGTTCTTCAACTCCGGATTCCAAGTCCAGGCCGTGTTTTCAGTTCTCCTAGGTAGTTGTTCAATAATTACTGATTCTGATTGGTCAGAGGCTTCGCACCTGACCGACAGGTAAAGGAAGGCTGGAAAACCAGCAGGGCTCGGACCTCGAGGACCACGAGTTGAAGAACCCTGGTATATATTCTCGTTGGTCCACCAGGCCTGCCAGTATATGTGGGGTGCATTCCCCACGCACCGAAAGGTTTCTCCTGACATGACCAAATGAAGCGTCTTGTTCCACCCCCCTACCTCACCCCTGGGTTCTCTTGCTTGCCCCATCGTGAGACTTTTATGAGCCTCTCTGCCTCAGCCTGAGTCGCCCAAATACCAGGATCTTGTTGCTAGTGGTGACAGAGATGCTGTAAAATCAGATGACATCATTGGGTGTGAGGGACCTCTTTCTGCCGCCACCCAGGACTCAGTGACGCACCCTGGTGGTGGAGTTTTGTTCAGCGTTACACTTAATTTGGAAGTGCTCATCTAGGCTGTAGTACTACTGCCCGCCCTCTGTTACATGTGCATTCATCTTCTGTGGAAATTTACTGCAGCTATGCCAGCAGACCCATGCTGTATAGGTTTGCAGATGAGAGTCGGCGGAAGACTTATTTTATTTTTTAATCCAGGGAGAGGAAGACAGCTTCATTCTGAAGTCCTGCACACGGAGGAAGACGGAATCCATCGAGAAGAGGTTCTGCTTTGACCTGGAGGCCTCCGACCGGTGAGTGGAGGAGCATTTCGTACGCAGTGGCCACAAGATGGCGACCTTGAGGCAGTCAGGTAGCTGGGGTGGGCTTGGCTGTCCGGAAGCAGCAACTTTTATGTAATGCAGATGCTGGGCGAAGAACGTCAGGATGCCCTGAACAGCCCTGGACAGTCCTTTTCAATGTCACGTCTGCAGTAGACAGGTGAAGTGAGAGATGAGTCAGCCCCCCTTCTGCTGGTTGGCATTGGCTGCCTAGAAGTTGCATATAATGGAGAGGTTTTGCGGGGGAGTGGGAATCGAGTGAGAAATCCCAGATGGGTCGCCTGATTGGCCGTCCCTCCGCCAAAGCCGCCTCCTCTCTCGGCCCGGGAGCCCCCCTCAGCCTGGCTGCTCGCGCCCAGTCTCACCGAGAAGACCGCCTCTCTCAGCCCTCCTCATTAATTCATAGGGTCTGCGCTTCCACATTCCCCAGAAGGAGGCCCTTGTGCAGAGGGTGTCCTCCCAGCAGCACTTTCCTCCTGTGCCCTAAAGCACCATCGTCGTTAATACTGCTACCGTTCCTACAAATCAGGCTTGAGTAGGCCGATCTGAGGTGGAGATGGAAACACAGGCAGGACGTGGATGTTTCTAGTGTGTCGACAAGCTGCTTTACCTTCAACACAACCCGTATGAAGTGTAGGTCTTCTGCATGTTAGCGGGGGGGAGGGCGGTGGTTTAGCTCAGGCTGAGTCACGCTGTGCTGATCCAGGTCATAAGGCATCTGGTCATTTTAAGTATGACTCTAGGGTGACCACCCGTCCCGCGTAGCGCGTGCGCGCACAGCGTTTGAAACCCAATTCATGCGTCCTGCAAATTGAGACCGTGTCACGCATAATCAATGCTTGCTCAAAAAAAAAGTTGGTCACTCTATATCCTCCAGCCCCAGGCAGCCAAACGAACATTACTTGACAGTTCAGCACGCTACTGTTGCGTGAGTCTGCGTCAGTGAGTCTGCCCGTTGGGTGGGGGCACCGCCGCGCCAGGCAGTGTCCCACATTGTCCCTCAGAAACATACCCC
>JABFDZ020000052.1:4496225-4517013 GCA_019775955.2 Pollimyrus isidori
GCCCAGGCGGAGACTCAAACCCGGGTCCCAGAGGTGTGAGGCAACAGTGCTAACCACTGCACCACCATGCCGCCCCCAAAGCCCTCCATACTAATGGTAATTTAATAAACATGAATAGACAACACTTGGGGTGGTTTTGCCCATTCTGGTGGTCTAGAATAGCACCTGTGAGTTCTCTTCAGGTGCTCATGCACAGTGTTGGTGCTGTAGTGTTACGCCATTGAAACCTTGCACAGTGTACAAACTGTGTTCTGTGATAATTTGAACTACTCCCATAATTACGTAGTGATACCAAAGAAAAGCATTTAAAAGCATAATAATAAATAAGAAATCAAAAACGTAATTTCAATAAAATAACTTTACAAAATATGCGGTGATCTAAAATATCGATGTAAACACATTTTAAGCATTGACACCATCGACGATGTTGACTAAATCGAGGCAGCCCTAAAAAAAAAAATTCTGATTATTTTTGGAAACCATGAACATCATGTTCTCTAAGCTATAAGAGAGGGACCATCCAGTTCAACAGTTCAAAGGTCAGCATCTGTTATGGTATGATGGTGCATTAGTGCCCATGGCTTGGGTACCTTGCAGATCTGGGAAGGAGCCATTAATGCTGAACAGTACATGCAGGATTTGGAGTGAATTGAGTGAATGCCTTTTTCAGAAAAGGGCCTTGTGAATTTCAGCGAGACAATGCCAAACTGCTCTCTCACAATCTGCACGTATTACAGCAGCATGGCTCTGTAGTAGAATGTGCTAGAATGACCTGAGATCCCGACCCATCGCCCACTGAAAATGCTTGGTGCATCATGAAATAAAAAATACAAGAGAGACCCCGAACTGTTGAGCAGTTGAAATCCTACATCATGCAAGAATGGGACAGTTCGGTTTCCAAACTCTAGTTACTGGTCCCTTCGATTCCCAAACACTAACAGAGTATCGTTAAAAGAAGAGGAGACAACACAGCGGTAAACACGCCCCATAACAACTTTTTTGAAACATACGGCTGGCGTCAAATCGAACATACAATTGTCATAAAACAATAAAATTTGTCACTTTCAACATGACGCGTCTTTGTTCTATTGTCAACTAAACATGTGTGTATATCATTTGGAAATCATTGCATTCTGTTTTTATTTACATTTTACACGATGTCCCAACTTTTTGAAAATGGTTGTACAATGGCAGCTGTGATTAATGTTGGTACCTTTGCCAGTTATTTATAGCTGCAGTTAAATCGGACATCAAACCACCCATTTGTTTCTAAGGTCAACGGGATCAAATTCTATAAAACCATATCAGTTATTCTACGTCATTTGAGCCTCGATTCATGTTTTTTGAGATGCAGATCTTGCTAAACTTCCAAAAGTTCCTTTACAGGAAACACCGGGTCATGATGTAGCACAACGGCTCTCGGCTACAGACGGATTTCTAAAATGGTGGGAGATTTGTTAAGAAATTACTGGAGAAGTTTAGTGTTGGCGCACTGCCCCAGGGCCAAGGACAAAACGGTTTCATGAAGCATTCAAATACAATGATCAAAAGAGATTGAAGGAAATGACTAAATCATATGTAAAACCATTCCAGAGACACCCGGCCTAGCACACCTCTCTCAAGCAGGCCATAGCATTATTCAAATATGCAAGGTGAATATAGGTCATTTTCATTTTAACCTTGAATAAGAGGGAAGATTTCGATTGCAGAAACACCGAACAGCATTTCTATATTTGTCGATGCGAGGCCCCATTCTGCTATGTAGGGCAGTGTGACTATTTTAACCATGACAAAGGCGATACACTCCACACGCTACCGTCACTGGCCACCCATGGCAGTTCATTAATCCCATGGGCTTTGCAAAGCCAGTTAGACAACATTCAGTCAGTGGCTAGCTTACGAGCTTACAGTAACGTCACCACTCCGACGGCCCGTTTTCATTGTCAGGTGAAGTGCGCTTTATTGTCATACCATCCAAATACAGGTATACGGTGGCACAAAATAGCATCATCTCCCCCCCCCAGGATGATGGTGTGACATAAAACAATTATGGGGAAGGTTTTTCACAATAAAAGTCTAAAATAAGGGACAGTGCAAAGACATAGGGGTTTATGTAGGGGTTTATGTACATAGCACAAAATGCATGTACGTAAAAAAAAGTAGCAAAGACAGCAGCAGCACAACGAGGTACAATAAATATAGTGGATAAATACTAACAATAGATATGTAAACAATAATGAGTTGAACTTCCATGATAGGAGTTACTGTAACACGTAGTGCACCTCAAAGTAAATTATGCATTTGGGAGTCGACGATAAACAGATTCATTAAAGTCACCACCAGCAACACGCAACGTGGCACTGAATGAGTCCGACTGTACATAAGAGGCCCCACCAATATCGTCTCAAAACCTTCAACCTCTTCAGCTACTTCACACAATAGAACCACACTAAGCACTTTGGCAGAACTTCTGCTACATAACCAAGCCTCGCACCTGGCTGTAAAAGAAAAAGGGTTGTAATGAGGTTCATAAAGAGTAGCTGAAGAATCCCACTAAAAAGCCCTGAGTCAGAATCTATTATCATAACAAGAGTCACTGTGGTGTTTAGTATCATGTCCACATTCAAGCTGTGAAGTGAAACAGGTTCTTAACCACAATGAAGGCCGAGACGCACACAAAGGTCTGCACGTCTGTTATGGAAACAACGCAGACCAACTAACTCCATGCTAACCTAAAATAAATAACATGGTTCTTTTTAAACCATAACTACCCCTTCAGAAGCACCATATAACAAAGTACTGTCAAGCCGCTGGCTTATGAGAGTCTCTCTCTAAACAGTGCTGAGCCTGAAAGTATTATTTATTTGAAGGGTGGTTTATCCAGTCAGATTCAGGGAGCATCTGAGGACATGAGCACAAAGCAGGGAAAGGTTCCACCAAGGAATATAAATTACAATGACGCTTTAAGTTTAATACTAGCAGGCTTTATATATTAAAAAACAGCATTAGTCAAAGAGGTGATACACAATACGGTTGTCATTACCATTACAGGCAAAGCTGCCAAAATGTAGGAAATCCACTAATTTACTGTAATTTAATACAGGCCTGATATAAATTTTGGGTTAACAGTTTGAAAGTCACCGCAACCAAGGAATAAAATTTGTTGGGATTTTCAAAACCAAAACAGATAATGTAATCAGTCAAGACTGATGACAGTGAGAGGCTACTGCTCAAAAGCTGTAACAGCAGCCAGGTCTCAGTAGAGGAAATGTAGCATTAAGGATGGAGGTATCTGCCCTGCAAAGAAGATTTCCCGAAAAAATTAATTATGCAAAAAAAAAAAAAAATAAATAAATATGATGTTTTGAATTTTTCCCCTGCAGGCATAAGTGGTGGGTGGGAAACGGAAAAACAGCTAAAGATAATTTAAGAGATTCTTGGTTTGTTTTGAAGATGTTGCGTAGTTCTTGCTCCAGTGATGTTTACCTGCACGTACAGCCAGTCGCTTCAGTGCCAGTCTAATTTGTAATGTGCTATTTAACCTTACCCATGTCGCTTTAGACAAAAGTGCCTGTTAAATTTATTTTAAGTCCCTTCATCCTTTCCTTGAGACATAAAAACAGTGGAGAGAAAAGTACCAGTCTGTGTAGTGTGTAGGTAGATAAATAACTTAATAGTTTGTCAGTTCAAGTTCCAGAAGGTGATCTTAAACAGGCAAGAAATCCCTCCTCTTCCAGAAACAGTGAATACTCCACACACCTCGTTTCCCTTAGATAAAAGCCAGTGATTTGCAACAACAACTGGAAATAAAATTCTTTTAGGATAAAACAGATAAGGAGCATTCAGGACCACAACTGCACATTTTAAAACCCATAAAGGGCAATTAAAATTGACACTGTGAATGACTCCATCTACTGTACAAAACCAAATCAACATATTTCACTGATTCAGAGCGTTTTATCCAATCCTACACGAGCTCAGATTGTTCCTGTAATAAATGCTTGCCTGTATGACATCTTGTCTCCTGGCTGTGTGTCAGTGTTGTCTGAATGCCATCTCCCCATTTTCAACCCCCTACACATATTTTGACTAATGGATTCAGTGATTGTACCACTTCAAGCCCCCCATGCTCACCATGCAACAAACGCAAGCAAAAGGCTCCATTTGAAGTTAGCAGCGCGCAATTCAATAAATGCCTAAAAAGCCCCTTTAATCTGCAAAACTCCTAAATAACTAGTAGCTACCTGGCATTCTGGTCTGTCCTCTCTACGACACGCAATCCCATGATTCCTTGCACACATGTGCCTCAGGGGTCAGGTTGATTCTACCACAATCTGAGCAGATGAAATGCCCGTGTAACATTCTGTGCGAGAGCAGCGGGCACCTTTGCTCACCTCGGCAGTGTGTGTCACAGTGACACAGCAGCCTTCGAAATGGTGCTACAGCCAACTCACTCTATAATATAAAGCTACAGATGGAAAAATGTCTAACATTTGCTTCTTTCTTTGTTTTTAACATTAGATGTTTTTATCCAGAGTGACATACAATTGTCAAAACATGGTCAGACTTGTCCCTGGAGCAACTGCCAGTTAAGGGCCTTGCTCAAAGGCTTAATAGTGACATCATTATGCTGAGCCTAGGATTTGACCCAGCAACCTTCTGACCACAGGAATAGCACCCTAACCCACAGAGCCGAACACCACCCCCAGCTCATGCAACAGTGTGATACAGCTGCAAACAGCTGTCCGTTTAACTAAACCTCTTACAAAATGATTCCGACACCAAAATCAAAGATGTTAAATTAAGATGTTATTTGTTGGGGGGAGTTGAAGAGTACACAATCCAACAGTTTTTTTAAACAGAAACTCAGTTCCAAAGTAAAACTGTAGGTCTGTTGTTCAGACGGCTTTCTTCATTTGTGGAATATTATTTCCTTTGGTTCTGAGAGGTAATAAACTCGGTTGCTGAGCGTGAAATATCTAACCTTTTGAATGAAGTGCAGCCAACTGCATTCCTCGCATTCGTCATTTCACAACTCTATCTCATCCCCCACCAGACGTTTAGAAAGAGCTGTCACTTCTCAGGACATGACATAACGATGCAAAAAGGAGGAGAGTTTAAGTTTTGCTCGAGAGAAAATCACCAAATAAGAGACCAAAGTACAAATTAAAAAAAAAAACAGTATGTTTCAAGAACTTACTAAGCTTCTACTAAGTATTAAAGAATGTTTTAAACACAGCCACTCAAACCGAACACTCCTAATTTTATCTACAATCAAGATAATTATTTAAAACCCACAATGAAAGCCTGAAGATGCTTTACTGCCATAAAGAAACATTCATCTTTTAGTTCGTTGCAAATTACACTGTGCGTCATCCATTCCATTGTCACTGAAGATCAGGACAAAAAAAACAAGTTAAAAGCTACACTATTTATATGGTTAAATTAATATTGAAGCTGCATAGTATAAACTGAAACATTTTTTTTAAATCTCCTAATAACATGAATCCCCATGTGTTACTGGATGAGACACAGGTTTATTTTACTTTTATATTTTTTGTGTTACACAGATCAGAAGTGCTACCCGGCCAGCTGCCACAGTAGCACATGTGCTAAGAGCAGGCAGAAACCAACGGTCACAGCCCAATGAAATGGATAACGGCAGCCTGAGCCAAATACCTGCTAGAGCATCACACACTACAATATTGCATTAAGGGCAGAAAAAGCTTGCCTTCTCTGAAATTTCCCTTTCAGGTTTATGAACAGCAAGGGTTAGAAAGTACTGGCAACTATACAAAGCCTCCCAGCACTGCTGCATTAGCATAGCTGAGGTCCAACGATAGCTGAATCAAAGTTCAGTGATACGTTAGGTCCAAAGATAAGGCTGTTAAAAAGGGAGTCGCTGAACACAGGATAGCTTGTAACATGTACAGCTTCTAGAAAAATTTGAGGTAAGATATTACCTTAACAAAAAGTACTGGGGAAAAAAAAAGTTACCATAGTTGGTTACTCAACTGTCACATGAGAGAGGAAAAACAAAAACAGTAACAAAAGGTAAATGCAAAAAAAGAATCAGTGATATAAAATACCTGTGACAAAAATCAGTTCATAAACTGCTTTAGCAATTAACTTGTAGTAATTCTAAAAGGAAGGCGTATGGCATCAAAAAAATGGAGGTAGCTCATCATAGCAACAGACTCCAAAGTAACTCCGAGAATAACCCTAGCATGGAAGTCAATGGAGAAGGTCCATCCTCGAGTGGCACTTCCAACACACAAACAGCCGTGTCGTAATTTAAGAGGTGGGTATTATGGCATTGATTGGCACCACCAACGCCAAGCAGTCCTAGGCAGGAAGGTACAAAGGGAGCAGGAAGAGAATTCAAGAAATAACACGTTTGTCCCGTTTGTCCTCTCTAGGACTATTAACTGCTGTTGACCTTTCCTGGTTAAACCCAAGATTTGTAGAACACACATGTATATGTACATGTAAAAACCTGCATATTGTATTAGCAGTTATCACATCAAAAACAAATTAGGTTTATGTGAAGTTAGTTGAATGAAGACTGTCATCGATGCAAGGAGCTCTAAATTTCTTAAATCAGAAATAAAAATTACAGTAATAATTGATGCACAAGCACTATCTTCACAGTTCAATATATAGAAATTTAAAAAAGAACACACAGATGAAATGACAGTTTATTTGCCATTTGCACAAGTATCATTACAGGTACATTAGAATTCTTTAGTTGCCCCATCTTACTCTCCTTTCAGACATATACAGTTGAGAACAAATCCTGGGGTCAGAATGCTAGTCGAGTCAGTTTTCATTCAGTTACCAGTTTCCACTTTCACAAGCTCTTTCCTCGCAAACAGCTTGGCAGCATTTTTTTTTCCACATGCTGTCAGTTCTGCAGCATATAATAAATATGAAAATTCTTCATCACAGCACCCAACTCCACCTTTACCTGCGGCCTCAAAGCCAAGGTAAAAACGCAGCAGCGGGTTAAAATATTAAGATGATCCATTTTTTTTTTTTTTCTCATTTTGAAGTCGTCTTGAGTCGTATTAAGATGTGGGCAATCACACATACGCATGCAAACACTTTAGCTTCGAGCATAACCCAAGTGAGAGCAGAGCAATACAAAAATGCAAACTGCAGAGCAAAGGGAAAGAATTCCGTAACCTTGGAGGTGGGGGCTGGTGCACTGCTCCAGCTGGCCAGCGGCCCGCTTACAGTGAAGTGCTCACGCCAGCTTTGTCAAAAGGCGATTGAGGGATGGGAAGGGGGGGGGAGGCAGTGCCGTGCTGCCAGGAAAACGAGTCACCCAATCTGCAGCAGCGAGCGCATTCTGGCCGCGCATTATCTCCGAGCGTTTATTTTTATAATGATTAACGCTGGAGCTTCCGAGCATGCCCCTTTGCAGTTCATATGGAAATAATAAGACTACAAATCTATATACAAACTAGTGCTATAAATCAGATCAGTAGGATAAAAGATAAAGTTCCAAGAGTCCCCCCAGTACAGAAATGTTCCTCCAAATCGTGCTTTATTTCCCTAAATAACTACACAGCTACTATGGGTGGAATAATGACATGGCTGAAAAAGACACGACCAACTCTGCTGTTTGCAGAAAAAACAACAACATAGAATTATACTTAATGCACTAGAAGCTGGCAATACGTCAGACCTCTGAATTCTTCTGGTGCAGACTTCTGGTTCTGCAGTCGACTCCGAGGAACAAAAATTTAATATACGGTTCGGTGATTAAATTGGTTCATAATAAATGTATGGTTTTTCAGTTTCAAGGTCTATCATGGTCTAGTCTCTGAAACAAGTTACACAAGGACTTGTGGAGGAACACATCGGTCACACATTAACCTGCTTTAAACTTGCAACATAGCCTTTATACAATGGCACCCTTCACCTTTAATGCTAATTTTGACATTATCTTCCCAGCTACATACTCAGTCCAAAACACTATCGTGTTGAATGAATGAGCTGATCGAATAGTGCTAGTGGTAAGACTAACACTACGTTAAGCAGAACAGCAGGTAAACTTCAGTCCTCATGCTAAGTTTGGGGCCAGCCAAGTTCTTAATTAGGCTCGATTTAATGAATCGCTTAAAAGCTGGTCTGAAATGCTGGCACCAATAGAGGGGTTACTCCCTGAGGTGCTCATACAATGCACTGTGAGCCAGAAAGGCGTACAGAAAACAGGGAGAAGACAGCCAGCATTAAGTTTAATAAAAATAAACCCCATTTAAATGTGGTTCTACTCATCTTTGGAGGAGAAAATATTATTTAGCCATTTTAAGTTTAAAATACAGGACCTGAAAAACAGGCTACGTTGCAAAATAAAATGTACTGATTCTAGAGGAGCTTATTGTCAAATGAAACCATTATCACTGCCAAGTAGTCTGTTAGGTCTAATAATCAGTCCACAGAGTGCATCTCACAGTACAGGACAAACATATGACAGACTGTCTATATTTACAACACACACACACACAGCTGGACAGCTCTCAGAAGTGTGAGCCAATAAAAATGCTGCCTGAACTTAATGGGCAAAAACAAAACAATTATTAAAAATAAATCATAAAAGCACTGTGATTCACAGGATTCATGAGGTTGCAGAATTTGAAGAACTATGCAGAACTCGAACTCAGAACAAAACAAATATGGTCACTCAGCCACAAGTTATACTGTCTTCTAAGGTTAATGCATTTCACTTCAGCGTTTTCAAAGGTTAGTTTCTTTTTTTACATAATGGTAGAATTAAAGTTGTCAAGAACACCCAAAATAACTCATATTTTCATGCATTCATCGTGTAATTAAAACAATTACTGCGGACCAGTATGTAAAGCCATTAAGAATATCTATTTTTAGTAATTTAATAGCCTAATTGTCAGTGCGCTGCGGTTAGTGATGATCTAACAGATAAAACATCAGGCAGGTGAAAGGCACAGCATGTTTGAATTCAGCTGCATTTCTTAGCCTTTAGATGTGTGTGTTCTTGCTTGTCAAGGTTGCATATTCTCCCATTCAATTTCATCTTAAATGACAGGTGAGAGAAAAAAAAAAAAGCAGCAAAACATTTTAACTATTCCCCAAGAACAACAGGTATTGGCTCTGGTGAACAGAATGTAACTACAGATATGTAAAACAAGACTGAATCCAGATGTACTGTATAAAATAGCTTTACAGCATTCAGATGTGCTGATGCTAGCAGAAAATTTTGAAACGTCACCATGAAGGATTTGTCCAATATTGACTCATTAAATATGGATTTATACTCATTGGCCAGAAGAGTTGAAGGTTAAAAAGTACTCTTTTAATAATTCTAAATCAGGTAGATAAATCTACATGAGGTGAAATTGGGGGGAAAAAAACACCGCTAAATGTGATCAGAAGGATATTTGAAAAGCCAGAAAGTTGTCAGCATAATACTTTGCAATGGGCCTCAAACTCTAATCTAAAGTCATCTTCACCAGACAAGCTGTACACAAACAAACGAGCACATTTACGGCCTCTCTGCCAAAAATCCAAAGGCACCACAATGGAAGCCATGTGTGGACAGCAGAAGAACAATATCTTGCCTCCCCATCTGTTCCCAGTTTCTTTCTATAAACTCTGCCTGACAATTGAGGTACGTCTTAAGGAGCGTCCGGCTAAATCCCGACACCTTGAAATCAGTACCACGGCACAGTAGCCTTCGAGAGCCATGCATCACGCTGGCCTTCACTCCACAGTCTCAATTGCTTTGAAGCAATTTGGATGGCGAGTAACCTTTTGGCTAGTAAATCAGACATAAAAAAAAAAGATCGTGAAACCTGTAGGACTGGAAGACTCGTCATTTTTAGATCGCTGAACCAAGGGAGGCCCCAAGATATGTAAAGGAATATAACATCCTATATAAAAGTAGAAATTATGTATGGGTTAGTGTGTTTTCACTTACCAGAATCACTACAGTATACATCACTTAATGATATCAACACATTCTGAAAATTGTGATTGATGTTATCACAATTCTCACAAAGAGGATACTTTGACAAACCGAAATACCATAGCCTACTACACACTGAATGTTCATGAAGCTGTATGCTGTTTTGTTTAGTTAAGCACGGGTACCATTTTCAAAAAACCATTTCAAAGGACTACTTGCTATATTTATTATGTATTTCTTTTCTTATACTCACGGAAGAGGACACTAATAGCAATTAGAGCTGGGCAATAATATGCAATATTTTAATTAAAAATATTAGGATAAATGATATCATGAGTACATGAGCACTCTACCAAATCCAATACCGATACTAGTATTGGCATCTGGCATCACTGTCAATGTACCCCTATTTATGATAAGCATCCAATCATAATTCCTTATCATACATTACATGCAACACACTGAATCAACTGTCATTCAACTTCATAGTAATTGTACCAAGTTGGCATTACTAACTAGAGATGCACTGATCTGATATTCAGACTGGTATTGGCACCAATCCAGATCTATTTGACGGATCAGGTATCAGACATCCTTGTCCGATACTTAATTATTTCGTTTTTGGCCGTCTCTAAAAAGCTCCTATTTCTCGACTATTTGCACAATCAGTTGGACTATAGCCCTTTCCTATTTTAGATGTGAGTTTACAGCATTCGAGCCGAACGCAGACGCTGCCACTCAGTTTTTTTTGCCACTCAGTGGGTGTGAGTGCAGCGGCTTCCACCTGCAGTGATGTCATGTGCATACTCTTCGCAGCAGAGGGAGTGTAAAGACAGCAGAGGTGGTGGTGACGGTCTGGACAAATTTTACGCTAGTGCAATTTTTGTAAAAACAAAAGTTTTGAGAGGTGGGATTAGCATTTAGTGGAAAACCTCACTAAACGTGCGCGCAATTGCATGAGACAATGGCAGCAATCTGAAAAAAGCAATGGATAATTTGGAAGACACTAGCTTGGGTTGTTTTGTGCATTCACTACCGCTTATGACTGATGAGGGGCTGCCACTGCCACCTTGATCAGAACTCGAAACTTCTTAGGATTCGATCCGGAGTCCAGAACGGATTAAGTTTGAGAACCGAGGTACCACTGTACATAAAAGTGGAAAGAGCTCCTGAATCGGAATCTGGTTCCGTAGCGGCAGCAGGATCGAATCAGAATTGACAAAAAATGTTGATCGGCCCATCTCTATTACTAACTCTGTCAGCTCAAATAAATCAGCAGTGCAATAACCCCTTTGACTCGCCTAAAGAGCTCAGCTTTATCGAAGTGTGCTTTAAACCAGCGTTTCCACTAGTCCCAGGAACCTGATTAGTCCACCAAGATCCTGGGTGGAGCCATACTATTAAACACCTAAGCAAGATGCTTAAAAAACTCCAAATGTATGACGTTATTATAATAATAAAAAGAAGAAAAATAATATGAAGATGATTAACAAGATTATTATTGTCCATAATAATAATAATAATAATATGAATATGAAAAAAGATAGGTCACTTTGGATTAAGTCATCTGCCCTGCGGCTAAATTTAACTGTGGCGGGCACGCTACACTCGCTGGCATGCCGCTGCAGCCCTTTGAGCCAGACGGGCTCAGGTGTGTCTCATTAGTGACAATGCATTCATCTGTGGCTGAGGTAAAATAGAATAAATTAAACATTAAAAAGGCACGTATTGCAACGAATCAGTAACCCATCCGTGGTGTTCCAGGAGAGGCTGCAGGTTCAGTGCGACCCTGTACTGGACAGGCAGTTCGAAAATACATAAATGTGTCAAAATTGCACCAATTCATTTACTAGTTCATTCACCAAGATGTGCAAATTTGAGGTTTGTCCAAATTTATCGTCTTATTTGAATGTCAAATTCTAAGTACGGTAATAAAAATCAAACAACTGCTCTATAATCATACACGTGGAATCTTATCTACGGGCCACAGTGGTGTCTGACCATCCAGGCCATGGCATGTTAGCATGATTGATATAAACAGAACGGTTAGTTCTGCCTCCACACCGCAACCAAAACAAAAAAGTTCAAATGATTCCTCTGCCCCGTCTACATTTGAAAGCAGCACTGCCGTGGGAAGCAGTGCATGCTTCTGTGACAGTGAATATTGCATGACCCATAGCTGTAGGTTTTTCAGTAAAATTCAAGCGACTATTGGAAAATGAATGGCAACGTTACCTATATCTTGCAAGTAGATATCACATGGTAACTGTGGCCCGATGAGGAAACCATTAACACCTGCAAGCCACGAGCATTACGCTTTTCCTTTTAAGATTATTGTTGTTATTCTATTGTGTGCTGAGACACTCTCATATGGCACAACTGGTCACCGGTGCAACACAGCATTCCAGATCCGCAGCCTCTGTTCTCTTACTGACTAGTTTCGTTTAGTTTCCTTAGTGAAACATGACATTTACAAACATTAAAGTGTATTTAGCTGGGTAATTCCATTATCCTTTTACGTGATGGGTACCTTGAGAGGCCTCTTTGATTCTGGTAGCTGAACCACAAGCAGTAAATTGAGTAATGAAGTTAGGCCACAATTCTGTGTATCTTTACAGGTATAAAATAAGCAACACTGCAAGTCAATATACCAGAGCATACAGATTTTGGCAGGTAATACACCTACATGGGGCAGACAAACTCGACAATTCTGCTAGGCTCATTTAGTGGATGTTTTCGAGGCTCCGAGAGCAATGTAGTACTGCTGAATAAGAGCACCCATTCATACAGATGTCAAAGAAATATCTTGAAATATACAATTAGGACACTTCGCCCTACTTCACGACAAACAACACTGCTTTTAAGTTCTCTTGAAAATGGTACAAAAGCCAAAGAGTATTTTGCAACACTACAGTTATACAAAAAGCATACATTCCCTCTATAATTTACAAGGTTTTTGAATATCAGTGGAAAATTCAATCAGTGAACTGAAACCATTCTGAGATGATTAGCTACAAGGACCCAATTTCTTCCTGATGTACCCAATGCAACCAGGCTGAGAAAAATTGGGAAACATTAACTCCAACATACTATACAACATATAGAAGAACTATTGGCCAAGTTGCGATTACATAACTTTAGGCAGACAAAGTATATATGTAATACTCGTATTGCAAGACCTCGCTTGGTTATAGAGTTAAAATTTATTTGAAAATTTTGCTCATCTTGCTAAACACTTGCAACCAGGTTTGACTTTATTATATATATATATATATATATATATATATATATACACACATACATACATGCTTTAGACTGACATTCCGGTCTTTATGAGCAAATTTCACAAGGTGGATTTTCGCTAACCGTTTTGATGGTTATATACAAGTAAAAATATCAATAACAAATTATCTGCTTCTCTGTAATAACCCACCTCTGCATGACAGCTACAGCCCCAACACTACAGCACAGTTTAAACACCCCTGACCCCTAAATTAAACACAGCATAACACAACGCTGTCACACATGTGCCGACGCACATACTAAACGTCCCGCGCGGAACCCCTTCCTGTTCCCTTACCTGACGCCGCCCATGTGGAAAGCCGTCGTCGCGGAACCGGCCTCGCCGCCGCCCCGGGCCTCGGCGATGCCCCGGTTCCAGCCATTGCCGATGGCAGCCAGAGGGGGATACAGGTTAAAGACGGGCTTCTGGTCCGGCTGCTGCAGGCCGAGTGCGCTCGGCACGCCGGCGGCAAAGCCCAGGGACGGTGGGGCCGCGGCACCGGCGGCCCTTGCCGAGAGGAGAGAGCCGAAGGAGCCCAGGACCTCCGACCCGGTCACCTGGCAGAAACTCTTGGCGTCGGCCTCCTGCTTGATCACCCCGGGGGTGCTGAGGATCAGGCAGCCGTCGCTCTCTGTTTTGACGGTGAGCGTGGAAAGCCCTGGATCCGGGCGCGGCTCCCCGTTCATGCCGCACCCATGGCTGCCGGTCCTGGCTTCCTTCTGCGCGCCCACATCCCCCAGGAGAGAGTCTTCCACGCCGAGGGAGGACAACAGGGCGGCGTCGTCCGCCGCGTAGAAGTCGTTCAGCTCCGACAGAGAGCCCGGTAAATCAAAGTCTTGCAGGATGTCCATGGTGTTCTCGCCAAAGAGCCCATGGCACACGTCAGGGTCCCTTCCCTCCTGAATGAATGAACTCTGCGGTACATCCAACCTGGGCTTATCCAGCGTCAAGTAATCCTCGGTTTTCAGAGAGAAGGAGATGGGATCCATTCCAGTGACGGACGAGTCCATGGGCATAGAAGAGCAGGTTAAGTCCGCGCTGACCTTCAGGGGCAGGTAGTTTTGACTCTGGGCCGAAGCGGCAGACATAGTGCTATTTGCTTTATCCTGCAAGGACCCCAGGGCTCCGGTTTCCCCTTGGTCCAAATTCAAACCCTCATTCCAGTTCTTGCTGCGTTCGAGTCCACCTCTGTCCATTTCCTGTCCCTGATGTGCACCAAAGAGAGGAGATTACGTGGTATGCGGCATCCATTCCGGATCGTTTTCAAGCAAGAAAAACATCAAAAGGACAAACTGGTTCCCGGACTAATCAATTTAAAGTCGGGCGATATATTTTAGCAACGTAAAATTGTGGAAAAATTACTTTCTTCATTTTGGAGAACTGATATTTAGGGTAGTATTATGTGCGCCAAGAATAAGCTAGAGAGAAAGAAAATATTTCGTATTCAGAAGCTGCCATAGTAGTATGACACTTGCCAGCAGCAGGTTTTAGAGTAAAGGATCAAAATGAACCTTTAATAATACTCTTGGCCTGAAGCTGGCCATTTTCATTATCATTTCAACCAAGGCTTTTTACTTCAACAACTTAACTATTCTGCAGACAATGTGTTTAAAATATTTATTTTTAAAATGTTGGTTCTAGTTTTTAAAAGGACATTTCGGCATGCTGATTGTTCCCCAAGCTGTAATACAACAAATATGTTTGTAGACTAAAAATATCAGTTGGAAATGACTTCATATAAATTGCTTAGATTGTTCTTTCTTTAATAATCCAGAATAGGACACAGCACATACACAACACCCACGCACCCATAAGGCTGTATTCTGGGTTTACCAAGAACATTTATTTATTAATGAAAGTTATTTCCCAATTCAGATGACACAAGGTCAGTCACCGGCTGCATTTCAAACTCCCTGCCCTTTCTGTGTATTACGGTACCACATGCAGCCATGAGCTTCTGGACTGAAAACAGCTCTAAGGTTTTATAATGTAATTCAACATCGGTGGCAGACAAAAACTTTGCAGCCACTCATACTGTTCGTACCGCCTCCTACTCTTTGTGTACGAAAAATTTACGAATTAGAGAGCTCCTCTCATGCAGAAAAGCTCCAGAGGCAATTCTGAACACGCCACATAACTTGCGCACTTAACACAAACAGAAAGGAAAGCCCAGAAGAGAAACTCTGATCAGCAAGATAAACTATGCAAACCCTAAACCAGGATCCATGTTTGTGCGTCTGAACGTCTCTGTAAAACCCTTCGCTTATGCATCAACCGTGATTAATTCATGAAGAATGGATGAATCACAAATAGGAAGACAAGAAATTTAAAAAGCAGCAACGCTGACACCACTGAGTGCTCCTCTAAAATATCATTATTACCAATTTAATGCTAAATATATACGTGCACACATTAACAACAGCCATAGGCATTATTGTCCTCGTGGGTTTTTTAGATGAGTTACCAGTGCGGTGAAGGTGAGAATCTACCTACATCATTTATAAGCTCGGTGACTCCAAGCAGACACTTTAAAAACTTCTAACTTTTTAAATTGCAAAAATACCTTACGTTAACACAATCTTCTGCAACCTTACACACCACAGAGTGTCAAGAAGATATACACCAAATTACGAATGGGGGTAATTTACTTCACAGAGCCCCCGTGTTAATTCCTCACACCTGCACAAAATGAAGGATTAAGTTACATTAGTGATTTTTAACCAGCTCATCCGCCTTCTGGGCAAAAAAGCGAGGTGTTAGACGCCGGTGGTGCAACCTGTTGGCTGCGATCAGCTACTACAAAACCCGACATGCACGCATGCAACTTCGGCACGTTTGTAATTTTCACATCAGGCGCTTTATTACGCCATTCGGGTCGCAGTTAAAGGAAGGACATGGGGGTCATTAAAATTAACTCCCCAGGAACTGGACACGGCGTGTTTTTTCCGTGAAACGTAGCACAGACTTGCGCTCTTCTTTTCCCAGGACTGATACACGAAAAAAACAAGCCGACTTGCCAAAGAGATTAAACCGACCAACTCCTCGCAAACTAGGTTACCCAAATGTCCGCTTTCGTGGCAGGTCGAACGACTAACTTCTTCATTTGCAGCTTTATTTTTCTTATTTAAAGAAATCGCTTGGCCTGTGGTGTTTTCTTCAACTATTTAATAAAGTCCTGTTTCCCAAAATATTAATATTTTAAAAGACGTTGTGGGTGTTTCAAACAAACATGGAAATGCCAGCTGGCACGACGTCAATACTAAAGTTATAAACAAATACTCAGGAAATGGCCTAATATTGTGTACGTGTTTTATTTAAAATGAAATAAAGTGGATGGCGAAACGTACCTATTTAAAGAGGAAAAGCTGGGTCATTTCCAGACTCCGTCCGTGACCGTCACCCGTAACGCAACCCCGGAGTCAGCGGCATACGGTCGGTCTGCAGGTCAAACCGACGGGAGAAAAAGAGAAAACTGTCAGTGTCCAGCTCACCAGCAATGTCAAACGCCGATGTTTATTTCTTTAAAAATAGAAAAGAAAAGTGCAAGTATCACCCGTGATCGCGCTAGTAACACAGGCTAAAGGACGGCGACTGCAGCTGTCATGTACGCAAAACAGTGGCACTAACCATGCCAACTTTGCTGATTAGTCGCCAAAATAAATACGTGAAAAGTCGCCGTGTGCTGATTAAAACCACCTCAACGAGTAGCCCGGGTTCCCGGCGATCAGACGGGGCTTAAAGCGGGGAAACGAGAGAGGAGTTAGCCGCACAGCCTGCTAGCATAGCCGCTTCGACTGTTTACCGCACGGCACACGCCCCATTACGGCAAACAAAACTTATCGACTTGGAGCAACAAAACACACGGGAGGTCTGTGGCGCAGCGAGAGGCACTTAAGCTGCATATTAACTGGCTAGTTAGCTCGGTTACACCGATCATCTTCCGTGTTACCGGAGCTGTCGGTAACGGCGAGTCGAAGAGGAGCAGCGGGTTTGGCGCCTCTGCCTGTGCGATCCTGGCCGTCTGTCGCACGGGGCAAAGTCGGTCCGCTTCGAAACGAGCGCTGCAGAAGACGCGGCTCCGGTCTCACGACGAGGAGTTCTATATAAATTAATGGGCGTAATAAACGACCATCAGGAGAGACGGAAAAATAAACTTTAACAAACGTGCCGGACCACCGAGATGGGGGGGCGGCGAAATCACCCGCCGGAGATGATTCGGCGAACTGCTGCGGTCGTAATGAAAATTATGGAGAGAAAAGTTTTTACACGGACTGCGAAGAAGAAAAAGAGAGAGAGTGGGCGAGCGAGCGAGAGAGAGAGAGCGAGCGAGCGCGCGCGCGCGCGAGGACCTGAGTGACGCACTATAGCCGACAGCGCTGTAAATAAACAGGAGCCCCCCGCGTCCCCGCACATTTACAGCACGCCGTCTGCCTGCTGCCGTGTATCTTCAAAGCTTTACATTTAAAATTATTAATGTTAAAAAAAAATCACCTTCAAGCGGCGGTGCCCTGCTGGCCAAAGGGTGCTTCGCTAATTCCTGCGCGCTGGTATGGGAAGATTAAGTTAGGCATGCAGTCATTCAGTGCGCCACTTAAGTCATCATTATTATTATTATTATTATTATTATTATTATTATTATATTCATGTTAATTGCTACTGAGCATATATTTTCATTCCAACTGCACGAAGGCAAACTCGCCGGCGTTGCATTATTTGTGTCGCGTTGCTAAAAATAGGCTACAGTAATTTTTCTTTGCCTATAGTAAACAAGTACATCGATTACTTTTTTGTTTTTTTTTGCCAAGGCTCAAAGACGTTTGTTATTAATTCACACCGGTCTAGTGAGATTGCTTTGCTCTCCCTTCCTCAGGTCAACTGAAGTCCCAGTTGTCCTCCTTTGACGGGAAGATACAGTACTTTGTAAAGCTGGTCAGTCCTGCCCTTTGGAGGCCTGAAATTGACAAGTAAAAGGCAACTGTTTTATATCCGATGGGAAGGGACGGCCAGACCACTGGAAGCTGTGGAAGTTATTGGCTGCTTAAACACAGTCAGCTGTGCCATTACTAATTTTACAAAAGACACAAATGCATTGGTTAAGGGTGAAATTCTCAACCAGTATCTCCATGACAGGCCAGTGAGAATTTCTTTATGATTCATAGTTTCACTCTCTCCCTGTCATTTAATCATGTTAAAGATGTAAGTGAGATTTACGCCCAGATTCTCCTGTCAGGTGATGTAAGCGGGGAGCTTTATATTTGATTGAGTAGTTGAATCCTAATTGAACATGCAAGAATTCAGGGGATTATATTGGGAGTAGCCTGAAGACCACAGATTTATGGACTTAAAGCGAAAAAAACTGCTGTTTGCGAGACGTGACCAGAACAGCTGATGTGGACCGAATAATCCAATGTATGGAAAACTGAAAGAGGTGGGACGGTATTAGAACATAAGAAATTTACAAACGAGAGGAGGCCATTTTGGCCCATCAAGCTCATTTAACTTAAAGTTGTTAAAATCTTACCTCGCTCTTATTTAAAAGGACCCACGGTTTTAGCTTGTGCTACACAAGCAGGAAGCTCATGGGAGTTTTACTTACACAAAAATGTTCTGAGGGAGGAATTAAAAATGATTGGTTGAGGGAGATAACCAATCAGATTGGATAGAAAGTGGGCCCAAGCATCTAGACGAGCCATACCAATCAATCACATGCCTTAGTCATGCCTCCTCTAGTTGCTCGGACCCACCTCCTCTATGACCTGATTGGCTAGCTCTCTGAACCTGATGCGAGTCTATCGGCAAGGCCTTTGGATCATGTCAACCCATTATTGGATAAGGAGTTATGGACCGATCCATAGAAAAACTGGTAAACACCCCAGGAAATGACCATAGCTATACCATACCGTAATGGCTGCATGTTGGAATATGAATTGTATATACAAATACTAAATAACAGTGAAAGCGGGGGAGTGGTATGCAGGGGTTGTGCCACAGTGATAATGGGCCGAGGCGGCCGCGTCGCGCGCAGCCACGTCTCAAGGGGAGCGGAGACGAGGTGGACGTCGACTTCCATGCAAACAGGCTCATTAGGCCGCGACGGCTCCGCCACGGTCATGTGGGTGTCTACTTAAGGACGAGAGTGAGCGGAGGGGAACAGGAGCGTGTGCATCCCAGAGGGTTAGGAGAAAAAAAAAAGGGGGAAACATACCAGACAGAACATTCTGCTTTGGGCGACAGGATTTTCAGGCCCTCGATACCGGGTGCTACTCTACTAAATGAAAAACATCATCAATCTGTCCCTTTAGTGAGCCAAATTAAGGTAATATGATTGGACGGCCACTACCTTAACTGATATATTCATGACACGGCTTCACTGGGGTCACCTTGCATGGTACGCATCACCTGACAGTAATTTTTGATAAATAAATGTAAGCAGTAGTCAATTAAGTTTATTTTTATATTGCACCTTTTACAACAGAGATGCCCTCACTATATATACAGTAAATAGTGTGTTGCTTATAAACAAATGTGATTAGAGCCATAATGTTAGCATCTAATTTGGATATCTAATATATGTCATCAAAGATGCATTCTCATTTGGGGGGGGGGAGCTTTCCTGTCCTGTGCATTTGTTTCAGCTCATTCCATCCTTTCATAAGCCTTAAAAAAAGAGTCATTCAGTCTTAATAGTGTCATTTCCTTGTTGCCCGGGGTAACACACGGGCCGTGTGTCGTCAGCTCGGCCCACACTTCTGCTTTTTCTTTTTTCCATAGCCGCAGAACAAGCCGACACCTGATGGATCAGCCTGGCGAGAAGCTCAACCTTTTTCTGTGTGGAAGGAAAAAAGAAAAGCAAAAAAACCGCGATACGTTGCTTTTCGCTCCGGCTTGCTGCATGGAATAGCACAGGGATGCCGACTGGGCGTACGGAGAGGCAGAAATGGTCTTTGGGAATATATGCTGTCAGAGGAGCTACAAAAGTATCATTTTTAGTGCAGTAAAACACGAGCTGAAGTATTTCTGCCGCATTAAATCGTAGGAGCGCCATGCCCCCAAATTCCAAGGTTTCCGTGTTTTTTTTTTCTGAAAAGGGGGGGGGGGCTGCGATGGCAGTCTCTTAGCAGGCAAATGAGTGGGACTTCTGTCGCCGTGTCACACAGTGTTGTGAATGTACGGCATATATTAAAATACGCTCCTTAACAATAATAACACTGTCTGCGGTTAGAAAATATCTGAATTAACACTGTAATATTTGAGTGGAAACAATACAGAGACAGTATTTATATGGGAAATTATTTTCAGTTCATTGTCAAATCAGTTGCAGTGTATTGTTTTAACGCATTAAAGAGCAAGTGTTTCTGTAATTGGTGCTCAGTATTTCAAATGGACTGTATGTGTGTGTGTGCGTGTGTGTGTAATCGTGAGAAATCTTACAGTATATAATACACATACATGTATACTATGTACTGTGTACATATATTATAAGACCTTATATATATGTATATATATATATATATATATATATATATATATATAGTGGTACGTCGGTTCTCGAACTTAAT
>JABFDZ020000052.1:4519442-4529623 GCA_019775955.2 Pollimyrus isidori
CCCGGGCCCCCGGGGCCCCCCCCCCCCCGCCCGCGCGGGGGGGGGGGCTGGGGTTCCCCCGGGGGCCCGGCGGGCACCCCCCCCCCACCTGGGGGTTCTCCTTGGGGGGGGGGGGGGGGGGGGGGGGTTGGCTGTACGACAGGTGAACAATTTCGAAATACGGGCTTTGGGAGAGAAGCTACAATACCCTGTACAGAAAGAAGAAACGAATCCGAGGAGATATCTCACCACTGCGGGCGAAAGTGTAGAAAAAAAATACTTAAGTTGATACTCTGTTGTAAAGGACGCGGCCAGCAGTTTGGACGTAATTATACATCAGGGGAAAAAAAAGGTAGAGAGACTTAGCTGAACTCCAAGCACTCTCAACTGCAATCAACAAGAGGGAGACAATTAACAGCCCCAGCCCTCCCTAGCGATGGTGACTCACGGAGAAAGTATCCTTTATGAGTGCGGCTCACTCTGACCGTGCCAGGGTCCTAGTACTAAAAAAATACTCCCTGCTGATTGTTTTATTTGCGATGTTTTGAGCTGTGGTAGGCTAACTCGGCGGGATAAAACACGCAAAAATTTACGTTTATTTTCTGCTCTCTCCTTGCCTCATTCAGAGAATCCATTGCTACTGTAATGGAGTGGATATCTATGGATTACACTGTACTTGAATAACATTTTGGATAGAAAAAAATAATAATAAAAAATATGTATAAACTGTGACTATCAAACTGCAATTTTGAGAGTGCACAAATTATACAGACCGTCCCAAGTTTACTACTTGCAAACACTTCAATAAATGTATATCATATGTTAGATGATTTGCTATTTTGCATAAATGGACTTTTCTGTTTATGTAATTTGCGCTGTATATTTATGCTGTAATCGGTTTCCTGTTTATTTCATGCAGTGGCTGACAAACACAGGGAAATGCATGCATCCGTGTAACGTGGAGAAAAATAACTCGGACTTAAAACAGTACATGTCCGGCGAAAACAGTAATATTGATAATCTCGTTACAACGTGCGTCGCATAAATGGCAAATAAATAAACTCACCACAATGAATAATCATGACCTGGAAACGACTAATGGAATCTAATTCAGGAAATCTTTCAAGTAAAGTTTGGCTCTGTTCTGCATCTCTCACTGCTGTTAAAAAGTCCTGGAATGTAAGGGGGAGGGAAGTAGCCTAATTCTGAAGTAGCTTACAGCAGATGAATGCTGGCGGGGCGGACTGAGAATCTTCATCTCCTCGAGACTGACCTGGCCCCAGGTGAATGACGCTATCGCATTCCCGTCAATCCAAGAAGCTAAGGCGTGAACCCAGATTTACACCGATATCCCAAAGGGCAGCAGAACCTGCTTTGCATTGGATGGCTCGGCACTCCCCCTCGTCACCTTAAGTGACCCCATCCTTCAGTTCTGGTAATGGACGCCGCACTGAGAGCGCCATCTACGGGTCAGGGGGAAACGTCAGGAAAATCCAAGGAATGCAGTAAGAGGAATGTCCTACACGAAGGGCGGAGTAAAGAAAGGAGTAGAATTCTGTATTTTCTTTGGAGACATCTGTCGGCTTAAAGGTATGATGGTGCAGTATTTTCACTACAGATGAAACTAGTTTAAGGACATAAACAAAGAATAAATACTTTTGTTTTCCGTTTCGGTGCTTGTGCCAGTTACTTCCTTCAAGCTACCATGACTAAACTGATACGAAGTGATAAAATTAAAATGACATACAAGCCAATCTTTTGGAATAGGGTCCAGGAGAAAATTGATTTGGAGCCTGATGTTTTCTGTTAATTTACGCCTCACTTGGTAATTTTAAGTCCATCTCGTAATTTGATTCAGGAAAATGTAGACAATAACGTGGAAAAAAAGCGTGACTTCAGCAATAAATCGGTAACACTCAGAGAGGCCGTCGCTGACCTTGGGTTGACGTCGTTTTCGGAATGGCGGTCGTGCTGCTGCCAGTTTTACCGGTTTTCTCGTATCACATGATTCACCGTGACAGCTTCAGTCATGTGATGGTGGTTATATATCTATGGTAATACAGAAAAAGTGAAATAGGTACCCATTATTGGATAGATATATAAAAGCACCTAGGTAGTGATCAGAGCCCGCGTGGCACCTTGTGCAAACTTTGTTGGAGTTGATGCCCCCTCAGAAAATGGTCACTTATATATGTAGTGCTTCTCAATATCAGTCAGGCCTATTTAATTTTTTCCCCTCCAACCTCATACATTTTGTTTACATCTGAAAAAAAATGGACACATTTAAAGTTACATAACCGCCCCCCACCACCATCACCCCAACCTTCCGTGAAATTTTTGTAAGACGTGAACCGGTCCCCAGACGTAAAATGCCAACTTAATGGGTTGACTGGCACCGTGTCCATGTGTGGTAACCAATGAAGTCTTTAAAAAAAAAAAGTCAACGGCCGGTGTTTGGAGATTCTGTCAAAAATCTGCTTTGTGACATTTCCTGTAGATCGTGGCGCCAGGCAAAGGACAGATAATTGCTGTTCAGTGGGATTTTCCACCAGCCGGCCACTGGGTTGGTTTCCACCAGCGGGATTTTTTCAGAATGGGTTGGTACAGCAACAATCCCTAGATCCGTTAACGCCGTCACTGTTGTTTTTTTTTAGCCTGACACTTCAAAGTTCACATTTGTTACACTCATACATATTTAATGTCGCTCTTTAGTCTCTGTTTTTTTTTGCCCCAGGAAAACTAGTCATTATCTGGCATCTGCATCAACTACTAATATGGCATCTGCCCCACGTTTGATACTAAGCAAATTCGACCAGATGTATTTTTATATGAATCTTCTACCGTGCTTGAGGTTGGGGGTCAGATGGGTTCCTCCTGCAGCATCAAAAAGGCCATACTCCGTCACGGTTAGTTTGTGTGGCTCAGTGGATGGCCCCGTGACCGGAAGGCTATCGGTTTGAATCCCGTGATCGGCAGAGTGATGTCACTGTCGGGCCCTTGAGCAAGGTTTTCTAAGATTTACCGAGCCGATTAGGGCTAGTGAGATCCTGCATTGTCTATTATTCAGCATGAGACTCAAAACAGCAAAGACACAATAGATCAAGCCACGTGGTTCTGTCGGCATGGCAACTTCCATTCACTCATCTTCCAGCTTCCCATCCTGGTCTGGGTCATGAGGATGTATATACAGTATAAGTGCTCAATAATTCAGAAACCAGTCTCACAGAATTGCATACTGAAAGACTGTTTTCCCTGGCACTCTCATTAGCTCATGGGAGTTCTACTTGCTGAAAAATGTTCTGCAGGCAGAACAAAAAAAAAAGAAAAAAGATTGGTTCAGAGAGATAACCAATGAGATTGTAAAGGAGGCTAGACCAAGACATCTCATTGGTCAGTCCCGACTCTACAGTCTGACTGGTTATCTCTATGAACCATCATTTTTTTGTTCTGCCCTCAGAGTGTTTTTCTGTAAGTAAAGCTCCCATGAGCCTCTCCTCAGTGCAGTCTGGGGTCCTTGGTCTTCATCCGAGTGCATTTCTGCCTTTATTATTTATCTTCTGCTTACTATTCTCCAGCGGCGCTGTGCTGGATGAAGATGTCGCTGCAGGAGATGCAGCTGATCCACCGCGGATGTCGTCGGTGAGGACGGCTTGTTCGCGCGGCTGCCACACAGCTGTCAGAGAAATGATGCATTACTTCAGTCTTCAATGGCACTTGTTTGTGAACGAAAGACTCCATTAAGCAATTATGCTTCCTTTGGCAAGCTACTCCTGCTCGCATCTCGCTGCATGTCTCTGTCTGCGCTGCCTGACGATTAAAGTTCTGAAATACTGCAGCGCCAGATAGTGTTCGACCAAATAATTTATATCACTCCATCTGCTCATCCATCCATTTTTCGTATCTGTTTATCCAGTGTTGGGTTACAGAGAGTCTGGAGTCTCTCCCGGGATGCGCAGAGCATGAGGTCGAAGGCCTATCGTGTCGAAGGGCACGGCGCAAACATTCACGCGATCCAGTTCATCGAAACCACATGCTGTTGGATCGTTGGGGGGAAAAAACATGTAAACATTGGTAGAGCACCTCTGATCACGTTCGAACATGCAAACTCCATACACACGCAGTCCAGGGCAGGAACCGAGCCCGTAATACTAAATGCTATCCACCGAGAGGGCGAACTGCTGACATATTTTCCCAATAAAGGAACGACTTTGTGGAAAAGAAGACAAAATCAGGCGACGCTTGCATTAATTTGTAAATTCTAGAGGAAGACAAATTCATTAGCAGGAAGGGATCTCAATTGTGGACTGAAATATGGAAAAAAAAACAAACGCCGTCTGAACCGTTTCTCTCCCCGGCAGACAGATATAAATACTGGGATGACCTTTCCAGTGTGAAGTTTTTTGCAGCGTGTTGCTATGAATAGTCTGCTAGCATGGCACCCAGAGCCTGGCTGTGCACGGCAGAAGTTTGAGCTATTTCAGAAAAACAATAACCAGAAATAGATGTGTGAGAGAGTCAACCAGCCTGGTGAAAATCAAATAAATCTTAGTTACTTATAAATCACTTAGAGGCAGATATGGATTGAAGTGGCCAGACATTTGTTGCACACTCATGCTATGCTAAACGGAGGTGTTCTCTAAAGTTTATTTCACGGTACGTTTCTGCGATGGAAACGCCAAGTGTTTCGTGTGTGGTGCAAGTGTGCCCTGCTCACTTTCCCGGTTCATAGCACCAAAGAATTATGGGTAAATGTATTACATAGCGGCGGAGTTCAATGGAGTACACAAGCGAGAAGGCTAGCCTGGTTTCTGAGGACAGATGAAGATTACATTAACCAAGAAATAACTATAACTAAAAGCTTAACATTAACTACGGACCTAAAACTTTACCACTCTGATGTGTCCCGTAAAAATTTCCCCTTTGGTCAATCAGTATTCAGACTTTGAGACAAACATTTTATATTAGTTCAGTTTAGTTTTTTGATTAAAATTTACCATAACTATGGACTGACTCCCATTTTGGCATGTCCCATAAAAAGGTCCCCCTTAGGCCCATCGACCTAAATCAAAATCACATAATGATACTGTTTTTCAAATGGTCTCAAAGCTGTAGATTCATAACAGAAATGTTCAAGACTGCTGAGGCAATTAGCACAACCAAAAGATTTGCATCCGGCCCAGTTAACTCAAAACACAAAACGCAAGCAGGACATGACTTAAAGGACAATGGTCTCACTGTATTTCCACATTTCCCAGAACATAAGGATAAGATGAATGTAAAAAACAAAAAAAGCCCATGTGTATACTTTATGCCTTGGGTCGCAAGCTAATTTCCACAGTCAGTTATTCATTGACATTTACATGTATTAATTGATAGAATGTTGCGTCTAAACTGTACACACCAGGCAGATAGTATTTTACAAGCACACAGCTGTCAAGGAGTCAACTGGGCACAAGTGCAGCTATGCTAAGCTTATAACGAATGACTCGTAGCCAGTTAGCATTGCAGCATGAAGCATTAGCAAGAAGCTAATAAGGGAGTTATTGAAAATGGCAAGGTCCCCTTAGCATTGTAGTTCACCTGTAGGTGACGGGGATCTGAAGTAATGATTGTGCCCAGACACAGGGGGGAGAATAACTTGTTTTTAAAACCAAGCACATTGAGCAGGAACATAAAAAATTAATTATTATAGTTTACTTTACCTTGCTAGAATAACCAGTTCAGGTAGCCGGTGTGCTATAACTTTTAAGGATTAACAATGCTTATGGTGTAATAACTTTGTCCCGGCACCCCTGGACAATTTCGGGGGGGGTGGGGGGGGCGGGGGGGCTTGCTGAAGAGCCCGAGGGAAATCTGACTGTTCTGCTGAGGATGGGATTCAAAACAGTAACCTTCCGGTCACTGGTATTGATAGTTTGGGCAGTTGGTGTAGTAAAGCTAAAAGGTAAAAATAAAATACAATCCACTGCAGCACTGCACACATCGTTATCACACAGCACTGCAGAGCTGGAAGAATTTATTCATGTCTTTCAATTCCTCTTCCCAGCAGTGCTTATACTCGTGTCTGTCAAGGGGGGACACTTCACTATATATTGCACAGAAATGCTACGCTACCTCTTTCCAGCTAACTCTCTAGCTTTCGCCACATCCACAATCAAGCTAATTGCTATGCAACCAAATCAGTCTTCTGTCATATTAATAATTTAATAAGCGGCTCATGATTAATATGAGGTTGGAAGGAGGTTGAAGCCGACACATCAATTGAGGCCAGATACGCAATTGGGCCTGAAAGGCAGGCTTTATCAGCGAGACTTCAGTGGTGTGGGACTTATCCTTACATGCCCTGGGTCGACACCATGAGATGCGGCGTGAAACAGTAATCCAGGCGTGGTAGGCGGCTATGCGCCAAGAGGCGGATTGTACCTCTTTAACGTTCCAGAGTTTTGGCTTTTATCGATCAGCGTTAGCGTTTTTTTTTTTTTACTATTCTCAGGCTAATAAATGTTCAACCACAAAGTTACCCATCAGTGCAGGACGAGGGCGTGTCAGCCTTCAACCATCATTGCGATTTGCAAAGACCTCGGGCGGAGTGTCAATGGGAAGGACTTTGAAGCGCAACAGGTATGACTTGATCTTCAGATCCAGAAGAATTATAACTGAGTGGATGGTTACGTCCATGACATCCATCGTAGGTGAATATGAATGACCTAGGAATCTCCATTACTATATATCCTATATTTAGTTTTCACTGAGATCAAAAGTAAGAGTTTACTATTGCAAAAGAACTCATAACCGGCTCCCTTTCTGTGCACTTGTTTATTTGTCGAAGCAATTTGATGTGGATATCGAGGAATATTAAATGAAGTCGGGTTAATTACAAATTAAGATGCATTGACTAACGTGTTTGTATTAATCTTCCGATTGGCACAGCTGGGTAGCACGGTATTCAAATCAACAATTTTCCCTCATTTAACAAGCGAACTCGCTGACTACTCGCTACGAGAACTCGGCCGCGGTCTCCCCAAATACTAACGCGAGCGCCAAATGAGGTTAGACGGCGCATTGAATCCACATCATTAGAACGCGGCCTCTGAGAGGCGATTAATTATTTGGTTGAATTAGGGGGTGCAGGCATTAAAGAACAGCAGAGTGTATGTCAGGATGTAACATTATTAAGAGTTGTATATGAAATGATCGGATCTCAGGCCAGTCTCTAACAATGGCAGCAGTAAACAGCCCCTTGTTTACCATGCGATGTCTGAAGAGTGAATCATGCGTCAGCTCTGAGTACCCAGGAAGGAAGCAACTGCAACAGAAGCCATTAATTGTCCAGGATATGTCACACCTAGCAAAACAAAGAGGTCCATGTCTATTCTCGTTACCTCCTCGACGGTACAAGCACTGTGGGAATTTCTACAGCTTCTCAAGAGTGATAGAACATACAGTATGTCAGACTGCATGAACTGGTTAGGAAAATGGGACTTAGATCGTCGACTTTATGCCTTTTTCGTCTGTTGTTAGAGCACGTGTTCCACTGGAGAGCACTACACCTGATATATGAAGAGCATTCAGACTTTTTGAATAAATGTTACCATCAGGATCGGTCCCTGTGCTGCCCTGTCTGTCACCTCCTCGTTTGGCCAGCAGGTGTCGCTGGCCATCCCATCCCCAGTGTTTCAGTCTCTAGCGATCATTAATGGCCCTCACCTATTCCTTGTAATTCCCAGAGGTAGTGTTTGCTTGCCATCGATTGGACCTGTTCCCTGCACCCTCGTCACTTGTGTGTATATCGGTCATTGTAGGTGTCAGTGTTTGATACCTGTTGAATGTATGGCTGGGAAGGTAGTGCTCTCTTGTGCTTCTTCTCAGTCCCCTTGTGTCTAATTCTCACCATAGTCAGTTCTAGTCTTTATTAGTCTCAGTTATTTACCTACCTTCGTTTGACCTCCGGTAGTCCCTCTTCTTTTTGGATTCTTTTTATAATACAAGCTGCTTGTTGTCTTGCTGTCTAAAGCTACCCGGTGGATTATCATTCTTTCATGTCCAGACACGACAGTCACCACGAGGTCTTCCAATGATGATTTCTAACTAAAGGAAGCAAATTTATCCACGCCTACAATATATAGTATAAGGCATATAAAGGCTCTCCATCCATGCCTACAGCACATGTGGTTTAGGAAGCCCTTAGGAAGTTGTTTTTTCGTCAGTATAGAGCGCTCTATACAGAGATGATATTAATCTCACAGCGCAACTGCAATGCATAGATTTTGTAGGAGATATTGTAGGAGGTAGGTTGGGTCAAGGTTGGCGAGAAAAAACGTTGCCTTCCCTGGGCTTGTTGATAGACAAGTTCTCACAAAGTGGATGCCACCACCTGTGCGGAGCCGAGGAGACACAAAGAAAATCACAATAAATACCGAAATTCTTAAACTCAGGCAAGGCCATCTAAAAAAAACAGAAAAACCAATAACTCCACAATTCAGTTATGCAGAGGTGGAAAAGGGCACTGTTGACATTAAAATCATAACAGTACGTCTGACTAATCTGACTGCCCACCTTCTCGAGTGTAATTGGGACACAAGGCGTTCAGCATTGCAGCCATTGGCAGTCGCCGGGTTGGGCACATGATGCCGTCTAACCACCTACGTCCTCCTGGAAAGCTGGGCATGAACCCCCACCTCACTTCGCCCTCTCTGCACACCGCGGGCCCTTAAGACCGACATGGCATTTCAGCTAAACGGCGAGCCTCTGTTTTACCCTCTGTAATTTCCATTGAAGGTTCGGTGAGAAGTGCAGGGGCTATTTACTGTATGTACGCTACCAGTCATCTTATTCTCACCGACGTGCCGCGTCGTCACCCACGTGAGCTGGAATCGAGGCGCGGAAGCTGCTGGCTGTGTGTCAGACTTGCCAGGGATCCATTACAGAACACATTCGTCAGCCTGGGTGTCCACAACAAAAAAAAAACATACAACAAAAACCATACAACTATAGAAAAGAAGTATATAAAGGAAAAAAAACGTGCAAAAAAACGTATTTAAGAAGTACAAAAAAGATAATGTATAAAAACCATAAAGGCGCTTCTTAAATTAGTGAGGCGTCACAATCCCAGCATCCATGACACAACCATGGAGCCACTCAGTTCACGAACCCATTTCTTCCCACTTGCCTGCAGACTCATTTGACTGCTTGTGCTCTATGAAGTTTTGTCCTGGTTGTTGCCAATCTGTATGATGCATGGAGTGGTGCAGCGATTGGCACTATCGCCTTGCACCTCTGCGATGAGCGTTCAAGTCTCTGCTCTGGTTCCATGTGTGTGGAGTTGTGTCACCATGAGGCTCCTTCCAGGTACTTCGCTCCCCCCCCCACACAGTTTAGAAGCGTATTGAGGTTAACTGGAGTTTCCAAATTGCTCATAGGTGTGCATGTGTAAGTGTGGTCTGCGATGGGTTGGTGCCCCATGCTGGGTTGTTCCCTGCTCTGTTCCCCCAATGACCCTGAATACAAACGGGTCCGGACAAACGGGTACATAAAGTGGATGGATAGAGTTAACTAGAAAAGGGTCTTTGGTTCTTTATTTAGTCATCGCCCGTCAAAAGCAAAAGGATACTAAGTGAATCTAGTGAATCTCATACTAAGTGAATCTAGTGAATCTCATACTAAGTGAATCTAGTGAATCTCATACTAAGTGAATCTAGTGAATCTCGTTCAACAGTTAAATATATATTTATATTAAGTCATGTAATCGTGACCAAATGCGACATCAGTTAATGCATTTCACTAGGATTTTCAACACAGTTTCTTCATTTTTAGCTCTTTAATTACTTTTTTTTTTAATTCACGGCTTCCCAGCACTAACCGTTTGCTGTGAAAGAAATGACCTTCAGCTCTATTTGTAGAAATGGCTGCATTCAATGGTTTAAACAATTTTTAATTAATTGTGGTTTAACACAACAAGCAATTTTAATGCTAATCAGTATGTTATAAGTACGCGCGCGCTTTGTACCAGTGCAAGAAAGAGGATCTTGCATAGCTGTCAACATTGAACATTGAAAATAAGGGAGATTTCTCGGAATCCATCCCCAAAATAAGGGTTTTTTTTACACGACTCTTACCCACAAACTTAAAAAAGCACTAATCATTAACAGTCTAAAGAGTTAATAACTACACAATACATATTAAAGAATGACAGACCAATGGAT
>JABFDZ020000052.1:4535095-4574399 GCA_019775955.2 Pollimyrus isidori
ACAATAAGGTACCACGCTACTAATTAAAGCTTCGAAAAAAGGGTGACACAGCAACTCTGGCTGGATCGTGGGTTTGTGTGTGCCCCCCCCCCCCCCCACCAAGGCTGCCCCGGGGGGCTGAGTACCACAGCCAAGACCGTCTTGCGGTCTTACGCAAACGAAAGACCATCTTACCGGACCTGACAGCCATGTAAAGCGTAGCTGAAGCACCCTCTGACAGCGGTGTAATAAGTACCACAGAAAAAAGCACTCAAGTAATGCTATTTATATCTGCAAATTAACCAAGAAACTGTTACATCCTGGCATGCCCTTAAAAATGCTTGTCATAGTTCAAACATAAATGTCCGAAATAAGAGAAGACAGTGACGGCACAACTGGACATGACCTACTGTACACTTAGAAAATTAGCCAAAGATGCACATTAAAACATCCTTATGATGTCTGTGAACTCCCGAGCTGTCAAGAACAGACAATATTATTCCTTCCGTGGTCTCTTACCAAGTCACTGGGTTTACTGGAAATACCAAATGATGGGTACTTTATACAGGTAACCCCCTAACCACATGGAAAAAAAAAACTGTTGAGTTTTAAATAGAGGTCATCTGTTTTCCATGCTAGACAGTAATTTATAAATATTATAGTGCCGCATTCCTGTTACATTTTTAGTTTATTTAAAGGTGATATTAAACAGTAGGTTTACCAAGATCTGTTGGCCCGAGTAGACAGGTCGTACTCGACTCAACACTGCCCCCTAAAGGGCGGATAATTTATTACCAAGTTGATCATCATCGAACAACTAAACTGTTACATTGAACTATATAACTGAAACATTGTTCTTTACTGGTACTGGTCATATTATATATTACGTAAAATTAATTACATTCATTATGTAATATGATTGCCGCATCGCGATGTAACCGTGAATAACAGTGGTTAAACCGGATCTCTGCGACCATTAATTGTGAAGGTGCACTACAATGCTCACTGTTGTTCTCTATCTCTAACTGCCCGCACAGGGGAAAAAAAATCTCCCATCGAAGAGTCAAAAGATCTAGCGAGTTCTTCCTGAAGGTGTCTTCACAGTCAGCTTCCAGCGCGGCACGTCTCAGTGAGCTCGAATTCACACTAGTAAATGGACACCAGCAATGACACGGAAACGTTCATGACAAAATGAAAACGGCGTCCTCTCTGCCAGCCAGTGGCTGCAAATCCCTGCGGAAGCCATAACACACAAAGACTCTGAAAGCCTCTAAATATTAATAATAGAAAAAGACCTTCGTATTACTTGTAAAATAGTCGTCAAATATATTTTTTTAAAAAACATTATATTTATGTACTTATTCTAATGTTAGTGTCATCATCATTGTCAACGTTATTATTATTATTATATAGGCAATTATTATTATTATTATTATTATTATTATTATTATTATTATTTATTATTATTATTATTATTATTATTATTATTATTATTATTATTATTATTATATAGGCAACATGGGATGTCAGGTTACCAAGAGAACGTCTTTTAAATATCAAGAAATTAGATTCAAGAAAAAATAGAAACAGGATTTAAAGCCCGAAAGAATTTACCAGAATAATATGAATGCCCTATTGACACTAGCAAAATGCTTCGGACTGGCGATGATGTAACAACTGTCTCACATGACCATCACCGCATGGGTCACATCCAGACAAGCCCAAGCTGCGGATCACCACTGAGCTCGTAAAGGAGCATATAAAATAGAACATCTACCCAAAAGAGAGACAATGAAGGTGCACATTGAGTTAAAATGTTCCTGGATTCCAGATAGCAAAACGATTTTATATCATTGTGCATGAGTCAGAGCTTAAAATAGACTAAACAGATAGACAGGTATCTCTCAACCTCCCACATCAACAGTTTACTGAATCAGCCTCCACTTCCCTCTGCGTCTGCGCCAAAAATGCACCACTCTCCCAGGTAGCTCCGCTTACAGATACGTTTCCCAAAGCCGATATTGACTCATCTTCGACGGAGAAAAGTCATGAAGAATAATTGCAGCTAAAAAGTATGTAGGACGATGTGGAGACCCAGAAAGTGGAGAAGGGGAGGGTTTTCCGTGAAGGGCACCGAGATTCTATAGACAGCTCGCTAAGCTTGGTTCTTCTCGTAGTCGCGCAGAACCCACCGTACTGACAGAATGAGACACAAGGAAGCGGAATGAAACTATATTCCGCCGGCACCCTGCGACGGTAGCTAGGCCGGCCCTATGCACGACGTAGGAGAGGTATCAAACCTGTATAAGGAGGGCAGGGTGTGGCTCACAAAGCCTGTGATCAGAAGGTCGTTAGTTTGAATCCTGTCCTTAGTCACATTTTAGTTGGCTTTAATAAGGCCCTGAAGTGCCCCCTACAGGGATCCAAGATAAATTGCCTGATCCCATGTTTGGACAACAAGCTTTGATCTCACTTGTATATATCGTGTGTGCTTGTATGTCTGAAAGAGGTGCATGACGGGAGACGTAAAAAGAATCATTCTACTGTACTTGTGCAAATGGCAAACAAGGCGTCCTTATTATGAATTATACAAGGTCTCTGTGGTGCAGGAAACGCTCTCATACCGTGTTTTCTTCTTCCATTTACATTATCGGTTTTTGAAAGATTTACTTTCAGTATTATATTCACTCTACTTAAGTCTATTTACTTTAGTATTTTATTGATGCAGCTTGATATGTTAACTAACCAATGGTTAGTAATTAAAACTGTCTGAAAACCACTTTTGCTAAGCTAGTACCACTAGTGTAATACCAGTGCGACTGTGACATTTCAGATCAAAGCCACTTTCTCTGAAAGGCAGCCAGCCCGCCTGTCTGTCTGTTTTTGTGTGACAGGTGCGGTTTAACTAGACAGCCTGCTGTCTTACGGCTAAATGACAACATTCACAGCCCCGGGCGTTTGTTACGGGGGGATGGCCGCGCGACAGAGGCAGACGGGAGGATCGGGGGGGGGGTTCGAGGCGCGGGATCTGCCAGCGTGGTGGCCACACGCAGTCACGGTCAGGGGTTTCAGCGGGAGGCGTGCAGCCGGGCAGCGCCCTACCCATCAGGGAACCGCGAGAGTCTCTGGTGCGTGCTGCGGAAGCAGAGAGCACGGGGAAGCCGACAGCAGCAGTAAGAGGAGCGCAGGGAGGTGAACGCAGTAAGAGGAGCGCAGGGAGGTGAACGCAGTAAGAGGAGCGCAGGGAGATGAACGCAGGAAGAGGAGCGCAGGGAGGTGAACGCAGTAAGAGGAGCGCAGGGGGGTGAACGCAGGAAGTCTCGCATTAAGATAAAAAGGAGTACCGGCACGACAAAGCAAAATGCGAAACAAAGAGCAGCTCTACCACTTTGTTCCATTCCATCTCTTATCCTTTGATTTAAGCTTAAGTAACAGCAAAAATACATTTATTTAGCACACACTTTGGATAAAAGTGATGTACATCTGAGAAGGCAGGGTCACACGGTCCCTGAAGCAACTGCAAAACCACCCTGCCACCCGTGGGATTTGAACCAACAACCTCCTGATCACAGGAAGCGTAGCTGAACCCACAGAACCACAGACCATCCTGCCCAAACGTCACCATTTTATTCAAACGGACTATCTGCTTCCTCTTTGGCTCGCTTTCAATAGGTGCGGTTATCCGTAGAGCGCTGGCCATCAGTGGGGTGGCTCTGAAGGTCACGCGGGGACTCAGTGCTCCGGCCAGGTCAGTCTCGCTTGTCAGGCTGCCATCTGCTGCCTCGGTGGGGTGCAGCACTGCCCCCCCCCCCCCCACCACATCACCACCAAAGTGCATTCCCGGCTCTGCCAAGAAACAATTATGACAGACCTTTCAGGAAATACTCATGACTGATCACGGCAGACTGCACTGAAGGGGCTGAAATATTAAAATGACAAATCAAGTATTCACATTTTTTCACGTATGTTATTTTTCGCTTTTAATGTAAAATGCTTTACGGTATTCGATTTTGTCTTCACAAAATGATAGTGGTCGTATAATGTTAAGAGGAAAACATTTAATTTTAATAGCTACGTATAATAACTTTAAATAATGCATGCCGCACCTGGTAACCTGGTAATCTGCCCAGATTTCCATAAAGCCATACGGTACGTCGTTAAATTAAAACGACTCGTTTAGGATTTCGCAAAGCTCACGTGCTTCTGATCTGCACGTGGCGCGATGACCCCCATGCGAGTAACCTAACCTGGCAGCAGGGGGCGCCCTCCGCAAGGGCTTTGCGGTGGCAGAATGACCTTTACAATGTAGCTGCTGGAGTGTCACAGAAGGACACCACGGCGTGTAACTTACACACCAAGTTTTAACGATTTACCATGATATATGTATAGTACAATAAAATGATCACTTGCGGACTCCTGCTGGTTACGGTAAAAAACAATAAAAACAAATTATCCAAATATTCCGTATATACACATGCAAGAATAGAGGTAAAATTCTTATAATACGTATAATGTTTTATAGTGCTAATGCAGTTTCATGTATCTTTTTGATTTCTTCGGTTTCAGTACAAGAAAAGAACGTGGATCGAGCTATACCTTTTCGTATTCATTTATAACAAACAAGATTACTTTATTTCTTTGCTTTTTTAATCCAAATGCCTTACACACACACACAAAACAATCCAATATACATCCAGACAATTCAGCTCAATGCATCGGTGCTCAAGCAAACAAGTGACACAAACTATTTTTGGTTGAATAAATATGCTTCAAGATGGTGCTGGAGTTTTATCTTCAGTCACCCGGGACCTTCTTATATCTGGAAGAAAATAGCCTAAATAAAATACGTTTAAATCGCGTTTCTGGGCTGCAGAAGACATGCAAAATTTGCAGCAATACACAAAGCGTCGGTATAACGCTATGAAAGACATGAGTTAATTTCTCCACATTATCATTTTCATATTAGCCTGAAGAACGAAAGCGCAGGAAATCTAACGGCATTTTCAAGATCATTGACTAGCAAAGTGCTTCAACACATTAAATGCATCTAAGAAGCTATAATCCTCGAGTTTAATTCAAGACAGTCTGGGAATTACACGTTTTATTAGTTTTAGCGCATCGAAAGAAATTGATTCGCGCCCTACTGCACACTCCAGTCAGGATTATCATACTGCAAATTATTCATTTACATTCATTAAACGACTCGATTTATATGTAGCTGAAATTTGTTATGTGACAGAATTTATAAATGTAATGGAAATTTCACAGCAAATCCTGTCAACGACATTTTTCCCTTGTACATATAATATATATACAGAATCTGAATCCCGATTTAACCAAAACCTCATTCCTCGCACTGGGTTGGTCTCCAGCTATAACAGCCATCACTGCTGAATGTGTAAAGTTAACTGTACACCGACAAAATTCAAATACCTGTAGTTTTACGGACGGACTTTACATGTTTTTTGTATGTACTAGAACTGAAAATCATCTAAAGTACCGCCCATGCTACTATTCCCGTAAATCACTAGTAATGTATTTCAATTGAGAAATGGAAAAGTACCTTTTCCGGGTCACATGGGTCATGCTACTGTTGCAGCAATAAACATGGCGTCCCCTTGAGTTGAAATTTAGTATTGCATTGCATGAAAAATGTTATTTAGAATGGTAGCTGCAGCAAATTCAATTCAGTTCGATTCTTGTGTCAGATGTTACATTGACTCTTGATCTGCTTTACGATAATAGGTTCATCCATGACCCTTATGAATTCTCTATGGTTCCTTCATACAAAACCAAGTTATACTGAGCAACTTTGTCTGGAATAAGGTAAAACGCCGTTATCATTTATAATCGCTTGGTCGAGGTTGCTGATCAAAGTTTACAGCTAAAACTACGTCCAGAAAATGAGCAGTTCATAAGCTATCAAGCAAAACAAACGGTAATTAAATCATCACCATATACGTTATACATTGAGAACAAGTTAACATCATTTAAGCAAAATAAATATCATTGCGGTAACCTAAAAACTGGTTGGTAGATTACAGATAACCTGTAGATATTTAAGACATTCTTTTGTTTATGGCTTAATATACGTATTATTGTGAAAAAATATTTTTCCAAGCTCTTTCCAAGCTAAGCCTAGCTTTAAATGTTAAGATTTTATCGTTCTAATCACTGTGGATTCCATAAAAAAATACATGTTTTTTTTTTTTCTATGCCAGCTCACCATCCATCCATCTTCAGCCAGCTTATTCAGTACAGGGTTACGGGGTGCCTGGCACCTATCCCAGAATGCATAGGGCACACGGCAGGGGACACCCTGGATGGAATGCCAGTCCGTGTCCTATAAGTCCCATTTTGGTCATAATTTAATACCTGTCCAATTCTTTTTTTTTTTTAGGCTTATTGGTCATCGTGTAATAAATGAACCGCAGACTATGACAAAATTTTCAGGAGCTAAATTTGACTCATCTGCTGAATCCTCAGTTTGGAGTTGACTTTTATGCAGGTTTCAAGTTCCTGTGGAAAAAAAAATAACCAATTGGGACTCAATCCCCTAAGGTCAGATGGAAAGGTAGGCCACTGATAAGGGCTATCTTTTACCGTGGTGTATTATGACGCCAGCAAAGGCGAGTCTCTGGGAGCTGTAGCAAGTAACAATGCTTTCTTTTGTCAGAGTGTATCAGATCAATTGGTGTCTATAGACCAAAGAAATAAGAGGGTGTGACAGAGAACTCGTGGGAGAACTACATTCTACAGGACTATCTTTTGAAAGGAAAAACTTCTGCAAGGAAATAAGGCATGCTAAGCTAATGACTCATCCTTGGCAAAGGAGAAGTTCAATGAAACATAACAGGACATAATGACTTTTAAGTACAGCGTAGTCCAGTGTGATTCTTCTTGTAGGTAGCAGGGAGGAAGATGTAGCAATGAGATGTAAAGTAAAAAAGGAATTTAAAGGAACACTCTCTTCATTCGCCTTGCCAACCGAGTGCACTTTGGTCCCTTGCCACCATATTCTGAACACTTGCATTCGGAGATGCCCATAAATGTGTTTCGCAGTGAGCGTCTGGCTGTGAGGAGTTAGCAGCGCCGTTACATGGCTCCGTGTCAGAGATGTGTACTTGTTCTCGACTTGCGAAGGAGGTGCTAACTTTCTAGGGACTGGGCGGCACGCGTGGCATCGCAATTTTCTTTTAATGTGTGACCCAGCAAATCTTATGTTACTATGCAAGTGACAGGGCTAGGAATAAAGGAGGGGTAGGTATGGGCGTGCTTACTGCTGCCTGTAGTAATTGTTCATATATCCATCCATTTTCTGTACCCGCTTGTCCTATTCAGTATCGGTACAGGACCTATCCTGGAGGCTACAGACACAAGGCAGGGAACAACCCAGTATGGGGTGCCAACCAATCACAGGGCACAGTCACACACCATTCAGCCACAAAAGCGATTCGGCAACTCCACTTAACCTCAGTGTGTTTTTCGACTAGCCGGAGTACCCAGAGAAAACCCCACGAGAGCACAAGGAGAAGACGCACATGGTGCTAGATCAGAGACTCGAACCCTTGTCCCAAAGGTGCAAGGTAACAGTGCTAGCCACCAAACCTTACTGTAACCAGCCTCTAATAACTTAACAGACCTTGAGAAAGACTTGCAACCTTGGGAAAGACTCGAACCCTAGTCCCTTAAATGTCACATGCTAAGTCTTTGGAGCCATTCCAGGGAGGAGCTTTGCTTAAGGTCAGTTGGCCCATTTTGAACCAGAACCTTCTAATTACAAGTGCAGCATCCAAACCCACTGAACCACAAATGACTTTATTTCATTCTATAGTTTCTAAACTTTATTCCGCTACTGCATTTAATCTCTTAGGACAACGGTACCCCAAATGGTAGTTGACTTAAATCTTTAGTAGGCAAGCAATATGTAGACATTGTCAGTTTGGACAAAAGGCATTCAGAGGAAATATGTTCTTGTCTTCATTTGCATTTCCCAGAATCCTTTAGGAAATATTAAAATGTTATACAATCGCCCCCATATGCAATCGTATCTCAGGGGGCTCTGAATATGACTCCGTGGGATAGTTGATGCTGTAAAATTCTTTTCTCATATAAAATTAAAGGTAAATGCGTATAAAATTCCGCACAAATGTGATGTTTTGGATGAATCTCCTAGTTTTTTCATATTTGCATCCTAGGATGCTAATTTTGTCTCCAAGCAATTTAACAAGCAATCATTTTCTAACTTGTAGCTGCTTACGATTATCTGCCTAATGAGAGAAAAGTGAAATCTGTCAGAGAATACAGTGAATCTAGGTCACCGAATTGCTATGCTGTGGTAATTACCATGCTCAAATGTATGGTTAATTCTTTCCCGTTGCTGGAGTACATGAGAGGATTACACAGCATTTTAATGTATCGTCTTTCCTTTTCTCTGTTAAATTAATTTTAGTCACACATTCAGTATTAAACGGGGTATATTTGAAACGTTTTGCCGTTTAAAATGGGAAATATAATTTCAAACAAGGGTAAACAGTGTGAGGTAGCAGAGCGCGTCTTTTCATACTGTTTCGACTGTCTTGGACTCTTAATTGAATGTTGAAGGAGGCAAAGCTGTCAGAAAAACAAGAGCTTGGCGCCTGAGCGTGTAGCAGCTTTTTTACACGTTTATTCGGCTGTAGATGTGAATGCTGACAAGTGACCCGCACCGCGGTGTCCATCTATCGGCTTTAGGAGAAATAACTGAAGAATCGAGACGGATCGGCGCTCCTGATGCAACCAGAACTGCCTGATTAAGAAGCCGCAGCGCACAGTCGTGCATCTTAATCAACCCTTCTCCTTCGGTCTTCGTGCAATAGTGATTCATTCAAGAAAATGTAATGCTGAACGTTCTAGATTTAAAAATGCTTCCCTTTGTGACTTTATTTGGTACGGACTCAAAATCACAGTGGACCGTCAGTTGTGATTCGTTTCCATAATGCGTGCCACAAAACATTACAGCAAGACACATCCACATGACATCCTTATATTTTATTATGTATCTCACCGATACGAACATAATTAATCTAATTAGTATTGTCAAGAGGCGGAAATTTACTTGGTTATTTATGCAAAGCGATGTTTAAATAAATTTAAATTATTCGGCTACGATCTAATGAAAAAAAATCTTGTTAAGTTCATGGTAAGCATGATGAAAGTAGGGGGTTTTGTTTTGCTAGGATGGTTTGCCTTGGCATGTGACGTCACATCCGTATAGGACCGCTCACCCCGAGGGCAAAACAAGGCTTTTATTCCGCTGTCCGCCACTTATTTTCTTTACCACGTTTCTTTATCCAAAATTCTGCATAGTTGGATGCACTAACCGTCAGGAGACAAACGTGCGTTGTGCTATTACCGAATCCCACCCTAGAATGAAAATCCAGAGAGGAGGAGATTGTGGATTCCTGCTGTTTGACGTGCCTCCGTCCCTGGAGAGGAAACGAAAGAGTGGAATAGCACAACCGAGAGCGCTTTGACGTCGAAGTTCAGGGGGTGTTCCAGGAAGCAGGATTTCTCAGTTAGATGGGTTAACTTAAGCTAGACGTCATGATTGTCCAATGGGAATGCTCCTTACCTGTAGTCTTATTGGACGACCATGATTTCTACCCAGGGTCCGAATCACACAATGCCTTTCGGGGGAGGGGCATTATTATTATTATTTCCTGTAATATACCACAAATTAAAAGTCAACTCCAAACTCCCAAGTTACAACAGAGTTACAAACAGAGTTACTGCAAAAAAGAATATAAAAAGATTCTACTATTACTGCTGCAGGCAGTTAATACCGTCAGTAACATTTCATATAGGCACACTAACAACAACATAAGAATCGGTAAGAAATTGAACTTAAAGACACATAACATTGACATTTATACTCTAATTTTCATTTCTAGAACCGTAACATACAGAAGATGAAATGTAACCTGTAACACAAAAGCAGACAATTTTATTAGATCTCCCCCTATTGAGATTTAAAGAAAGCCCATGTCCTTTTCGGGGCAGCAGAGCTCCTATTAGCTCCCTCGTAATTGGAACCGTGTTTCTATAGCCTAAGATAACCCAGCTAACTGAGAAATCCCGTTTATGCGACACTCGGCAGGAACCTCGTTTGCGGCTTGGATATCCTTGGGCGGCGTCGACCGGGAACTTTACTAGCCCCTTTACACTTTGGGGCCTCGCTTTCCCACTGCGGAATAGGAACTGGGACCTTTATGTTAAATAATCATGCAAGATGTAAAACTTAACACATGCACCAGCATAATAGACAAAAAAATATTAGATATCCATTGAATTTCCCAATGCAGAAATACAGAGAGGCAAGCAATAAGGTATTCATTAATGCACATAATGAATAATAAGTTAGCAAATTAACTGTCTAACTAACTAATTAATTGATTATTAATACATGTGTTGAACATGAATAGCTGTCTTTACTTTTATAAGTTTTCATCCAGGCGGAAGCGTATGGGGATGGATTCTGTGTAACGTATACAGTCAGTCCTGCCACAACTCACAGCGTGCATCTGTTCTACCGCGACCGATAGTGCACTCTCAAAGAAAAAGGTAAAACTTCGTACCTTTGCTTCTCACTGGAGCTGTACCCTCAAGGGTCTGCCAGTTGTACCCTTCGCTGTGGGTAAACCTTTTAAGGAACATTACTGTACCATTCTGGGTACATTATTGTCGCTTGTACCTTGGGGATGAGGGTACAGCCCAATGACAAGCAAAGGTACAAAGTTTTTATCCTTTTGTCTGTGAGTGTACCTAAGTCCAATAGAACGCCAAATGGCACTTGGACATGAGCAATTCTTAGTCAGACAGAAAAGCACTATGCAAATTAAAATGCAATATGGCCTTAGAAAAATTACTTAACAAGAAATTCTTTTGAACCAGCTCTTACCACTGAATCAGTTTTCAAATCTAAATGAACTTTTTGTAAGCTACATCCACGCATTGCACAGATCAAAGTCTTAGATTTGAACAATCTAATAATATTTCACAGATTATTATATAAATTTATTGGATTTGTGCTGTGTGCATGTCGAGTGGCATTGTGACTCATGATGGCCAAAATGACGCTTAATGAACCATTTGCTGTATTTTCTGACTCCACTAGATGGCGATCTCTGTGTCAAAAGAATCGGAATTCCCCAAAGTAAACCTAGAGCACCATATAGTGGGGTCAGGAAATAAAGTGAATGGTTTATGATGTGTGGTTTTGGCTATTACTACTCCAGACTCGGCATGCGACAAGTCAGGGAGTTTGACCCATTCAGCTGAAAGACTTACTATAGTCATTTCTCATGGGATTCACAAGACCCATAATTTATTAATTTATTATTCTTATTTAAAATGCATGCATATAATTTCATTATTGGCCACTGGTATCACTATTATTTAATTAATTTTGTTAGGTGAAAGTTACTAAGTTTTGGAGTTGAATTCCCCTAACATTATTTTCCCCATTGTATATATGTGTTTTAGTATGCAATTTTAGCGAATATGCCATTTTTCAGGAAAGCATTAGTTTCGATATAGCAGGACTGGCAGTATGTACACGTCTCCAAACTGGCGTTCTGGCAGTGTCTCCCCTCTCTAAAGACTGAAATACTGCAGCGTGTGCTGTGCAGAGATCGCAAGAAAGTAAAATTTGCATTTTTTTCTCATAGCTTTTTTTTTTCTGTCGATAGGTGAAATCTTTCTTGCTTGGAAGATTAACCGATGTTTGTTGTAGATCTATGGAGTAGATCCATGATGGAAGGTTTTTTTTTTCCACTCCGGGTCTCCAAGGTGTCAAGTACCGAGGGCAAAGTTTACGAAGTTGTTGATGTGTTGGCAGTTTTGTGTTTCGCCTTTTAAGGTCCATTCCTATGTTTGTAGTTTATTAGATGAAGCCTTTAAGTTTGAGTGCTATTGGGTTCCTGGCGTCGTAATCACTTCCCTCCTACAGCAGGCTTATGCTGCAAAAGGAACATCGGAACAGCTTTAAGCAACGAAAGAGAGAATCGCGGTGCCAAAATTTGATAGGCCGGCTCTTCTGGCAAATTATGCTGCTTAGCAACACCTTGTTTAAATAATATGCAAAATCGACACGGTCAGTGTTAAATTCAGCAATGCAAAGGGATGGCATATAGCGCACCTATAAAACAAAGAGGTTCTGTCACATTGGGAATTACTGGAGAAAGCTCAAGGAACAAATGCACTGCATTTCAGCTGCAAAAGCAAAATCTTGCAGTACTGTAATTAAATACTGGAAAAACTGTGTCCACACTGTACACCGTTCTGCTTTGGCAAACAGCATCGAGCACCAACTGACCTGGCAAGCTGATATCCCATGAATGTGTCACATGCTAAAAGGGTCTGGCCTGCACATCGGCCTTATTTGCCAAGAATAGCTGCTCTATACCACTAAAGGACTTGGGTGTCCTTGAATGCAATCTGAGGGTTTCCCAGTAAGTACCAGCATCTAAGCAGAAGGCAACATAGCGACTGATTATTTCTGTATTGTTATTTTTTTTCTTTTTTTTTTTCGTTCTGGTGCTGTGGAGAAGCTCAGCCTTTTCAAGCAGAATTTTAAATGAAGGTTAATTAAATAATTAAAGTAAAACCTTTATGAAACATAGCACAACGTAGCTGATCGGCCCTGTGCCGATGACTGTGTGCTTGTGATAAAAATGTGAAAAATACAAGACGCACACACACAAGCACACACTCACACACACACATGCACGCACACACACACACGTGCACACAAACACATGCACACACACACAGACACATACAGACACACACATGCACATATGCACGCACGCACACACACAGACACACACCACACATACATTTTAAATCATGTCTTTGTGGGGACTCTCCATTCATCTCTATGGGCAAAACTCTAATAACAGCAATGACAACCCCTACCCAGCCCTAACCTTAACCGTAAGTAACCAAACGGAATACAAGACTTTGAGCATTTTGGGATTTTTAGTTGTCTGATTATTTTTTGATTCACAGCTCTTTGTAAAAAAAAATGATGCCCACAATATCAAAATAACAAGTTTTATCACATTGTGATATATATATATATATATATATATATATCACACGCGCGCACCCACACACACACACACATGCATATATACATATTATACTCACACACATGTATTGTGTGGGTGTGTATATATATATATATATATATCATTTTCAAAATATATGGTATACATGCTGAATATACATTCTATATATACAAAAAATGCAAAGCAACAAAATGGTAATACCATAAGATATACCACAATAGCTTTTAGCTTGTATTTTTGGTCTCTGTTTCAGCTTTAGATTCAGCAAACGCATCGGGTCAGGACCCTCATTCAGCGTATAATCAAAGCCTCCGGATAATGGGCCGGCGGCCGCTTCCAGAAAGCCATTGATAGGAGGATAAGCACTGTGAGGTCTTTACCAGTCTGCCTGTGTCACTTAGTTCATATCCAGGACTGTCTGCCAAGCCCTTAATGTGCATTGGGCTCTGTGTTAAAACAGCCCCCGTGTGTATGTCCCAGGAGAGAAGGAGACCTACTTTAGCAGGCAAAATGCAGGCAAGATGAATCTCTGTCCAAAAGCTGTACAGCAGCTTTAGAGCAGTAATAAGAAGAACATAACTCCATGCAGCTGTTCAGTTTCCACACAGCTGCTGTTAACATTTCTTTTTTACTGCTAGTCTACTGGAATCATTATGACCAAATATACCATAGTATATGCTCCTTTCTCATGTTTTTCTGCAGTGCGGTGGGCGCATTGCAAATAGATAAATCCCTGATTATCAAAGTTACCTCTGACAAATTGAACACAGAGCACATGCAGCTTGTCCAGGTTTCCAGATTTTGAAGCTTGTGGAATCATATAATTTAGTTATAATTTAGAACATATGATGCAGCCATTTAATGGAATGAATATGGATACTGTACTGTAGTCAAATTTTACCCAAATAAACCTCAGATGGTTTCTCAGTACAATTATATTCAAAATCCCCCCAAAAAACGGTGAAAACATTGTTATTGACAAAGAAACAAAATCTGAAAGGAGACAGAGGCATATTCACCCGGTGTGTCAATGGTTAAACAAGTACGAACAAACACCTAATTTACCAGATTTCTTCCCAATACGCGCTCCCCGATAATCATCATATTTGAAAACTATCTGCCTGGCTTCAGCGGAGGCTGAGATCAGCCCGGGCGGTGTGCATTCGGACAAAATGGAGCGCACTACCCCTGCTGATAAAAGATTAAAACCCAATCCCAACTCTGAGGTTCTGGGGAGCCCTTTGAACTATTCCCCTGTGTCCCCGGGGCTATGGCTTCGCGAGAAGGGTAATTATTTCTAAAGCGGGGTCCTGACAGACCTTGGTGCAGCCTGGTAGTGTGTTCAGTTTAACTAAAACAAAAGATCTCAGAGGAGAAGACCGGCCCCGAGTATTTTCACATCCATCTCATGGAGAGGCCCGCGATGTGATTTTCTGGAACGTGGACGTGTTGATGGGAACCGGCCGAGATTTTGGCTATCATGAGCGAGCGAGGAAGGGAGGAACGAGGGCCAGGAAAGCGCGTCACCGTGAGCGTAGCGAGGAGATCCGTAACACCATTTCCTAAAGCAAGCGTGTGGGCAATTAGTTCAAGTCCATTCCCCCCTCCCCCCAGCAATAAATCCTACCATAATGAAAAGATAACTGACTGGCTGTATTGCTTTAAAAGGAAGTGTATGGGAGTGGGGGGGGGGGGATCATCATACATGTATTTATGATTACAGCAGTGGCCTACTTACAAATGTCTGCACAAGGGCTTCCCGAGTCTCTGACGATGAACGCGGGAGGACGACTTAAGCTTGGGAGAATCCTGACTTCTTCATTATCCTCAAATCAGACTCGAGGGACTGGAGCCAGCGTCGCGGCGTCGAGCTGACATGGCTCCTCTTCGCATGACGAGCGGCTCGCGATTAAGTAGCGTTGCCGTTGCAGACTGAGGATAAGTGCTTCCGAATGAGACATATAACTGGTTAGCGGTCCTGCTTTCTGCCGTGATCGGCTAGAAGGCACTGAGACACCGTCGTGCCACCGGTGCTACCCTGTATGGCCAAAGTCTGTGGGCTCCTCAGTGTCAGGAAAAAAGGCATTTGCTTGCCCCTGTGGGCTGTTTCCTTGTGATTGTACCTTTTATGGTACAGAAACTCCGAGAAACATCCCAAAGGTACAAACAGCATTAATGTACCATCAATGGTACAGAAATGTTCCATAAAATGTACAAGCACCTACAGCTATGGGTACAATTTGCATACCCTTGAGGGTGCAACCATGGTGCAAAGCAAATGTGAGAGTGCAGCTTGTCTAACATTTTGATCCCAAAACAATAGGGTTTGACATGGAAGCAGGTCTATGCTCAGTTGCTGTAATAGCCTCTGATCTTCTGGGAAGACTCTCCATTACATGATGGACATCCCTGGTGGGATCTGCTGTCATTCAGGTTTGGGTATGGATGTCCGGTGATCAGGTCCTTCTCTGGCAACTTGTGCAGCTGAACTTGCTCCAAGATGGTTCCACTTCACACTTCAGGTTGACCAGGGCAGCTTTATCGGGAGAGAAATTTGGCAAACTGATTTATTAGAAAGATGACATTTTATTTATGTTTTCTAGCAGAGATAAACTCCAACCATTTTACTACCCAATCACTTTTTATTAAAGGAAAGAAAATGTATCATGTTCCATATACATAATATGTAAATATGGGATTGATATAAATCAGTTTTTCTCACAATAGGATATTCGACACATTAGACACATTAGATATTTTGAATTTTTCTTAGTTCTAAAGATTAAATTTGTTAGCTGAAAAGAAGAAAGTCCTATTCTTTTCCACGTCTTTTTGGTACGTAATCTTTACAATGCAGCTGTAAAATAGCGCAGAAAGCCGCCCTATAAGAAACTTGAAGACTACACCCATCTCGACTCACACCTCCAGATTTGGGGGTGAAAACCCTTCCGCCCGTCCAGGGTGCATCGCTTGCCCTGTTGACTGTGACAGACTCCAGATCACTTCCGTGGCCCTGTACTGAAAACACGGATGGATGATGGACGGATGGATATCACCTCTTCAGGATTATGACTGTTAGCTATGTAATTTATCATATTTGTTCCCCAGACGACGATATTCATATTATATTAAAATAGACGAGTAGAAGCACGTCAACTGAAAATATACGGGATCGCAAAATAATCGTTATAGAATAAAAGAGAAGAAAATAAATCATTAAATAAAATCAGTTTTTCGCCTATTTAAAAAGAATAAAGCAACGTAACCTTTCAGTGGGATGCAATCCTAAAAAACAGCTGGCAGTTTGACAGGCTTCTCATCATTGACAAAAGCAGATATTTCGAAGTAGCCAGTCTCTGTCCGTGGTCCTGAAACCAGGACGCGCCTGACTGTCGGTGAAAGGAGTCAGTGTCAGTCATTCGGTGTATGATACTGACAAACATGATCGGAATTTGAAATATGTAGAATTAGTAATCGGTAGGAAATTAACAATGCTCTTTCAACATATAATCTATTGTCATGGTGGAAAAAAAGTTTAAATGATGAACTGCGATGGACGAAGACAGCGTAGGAAATTGCAGATGGTGTTTTCCTTTAAGATGATGTAAGACTTTATTCCCCGTGATGGTTTATCCCTGCACCGCTGAAACAACATCAGCAGAGACGTTTTTACTGTGCTGCCAGCGCTGCTCGCAAGACATCGGAAGGATCCCCTGCAGGCTCCGGCCAAGCCCACTCACAGCATTGCCTTTATAAAGCCGTTTAATCGCTGCGCTGGAAATGACGGCTGATCGTGGAGAGACGAAGCAAACCAACTCCAGCGGAGACAGATGAAGTGTCCGACATTGGTCCAGAGACCCGAGTTGGTGTTTTATCTCTCAAGTTATCTCGGACGGGTCATCGTATATTTTTCTTTAACCGGAGAAGTTGACATGAACTACTGGTGACAAAGCCGCTCGGCTATACTCCACGGATCACTTAAGTTGCTGTGAACTTTTGCAGGAATAATGTAATATCCAGTGCTTTTTAAAGAGTGGGGTGCATTTGTTTTCCAAGTGGCCAACAGTGTTGACCGTGTTAAATCCTGGGCGTGATAATGCACGAATTACCGTGTCATGCTATTTAGGGTAATATTCCAGAGAAGAAATTGGCCAAGCATCCCTCCCTACTACCATCGACGGGCAGAAGAGGCAGGGCGACCGGTTCAAAGGCTTTATACGCTTCTGCATATTTTGAAGTAACCCAGATTTTGTATAAACTGTTCTTTATATTGACCAAATGGGGCTTATCAGTCTATATCTAAATCTTAATACGGCTGACTGGCAAGGGAAAATATAACCATTTTGTACAACAGTATAAAATATAGCCTATATCTCTGATTGATTATAATTCTGACTCTCGCATTTGATGTTTAAATTCTGGTATGATATTCAGTGATTTTTTTGTTAAGAAAATTGCCCAGTGATTAAATACCCACATTTACTTTTTTGGCCGCACGGCCAGCATTCTTCTCGAGTTCAGCTTTGCAGGCATTCGCATGCATGACTGAAATAATGGCCCTGAGCGGTAACAGCAGATCCCAGCCGCAAAACAAAGATCAGGGGTCTGCTCCCACTTCTTTCCCTGACGTCGTGGAGCTAAACGTCGGGGGACAGGTCTACTACACCCGCCACGCCACCCTAATTAGCGCGCCCAATTCGCTGCTTGGTAAGATATTCTCTCCCAAAAAAGACAATTCAAAGGATCTAGCCAGAGATCCCAAAGGACGCTACTTTATCGACAGAGATGGCTTTCTGTTTCGGTACGTATTGGATTATCTAAGAGATAAGCAGATCGTCCTTCCCGACCACTTTCCAGAGAGAGGAAGACTAAAGCGCGAAGCAGAATATTATCAGCTTCCGGAGCTGGTTAAAATTCTAACCCCTGAGTACTTCAAGCAAAGTCCGGATGACTATTTCCACAGTGACATCGATGACATCTCCCAAGGCAGCGACCAAAAAATGTGTCCGCCGTCTTTAGGCGTGAGCGACCGCAGGTACGGGTTCATCACGGTGGGGTACCGGGGGTCTTGCACCCTGAACCGGGAGAGCCAGCGGGACGCGAAATTCAGAAGAGTGCCCAGGATTCTGATCTCCGGCAGAATCGCTTTAGCCAAAGAAGTCTTCGGGGAAACCGTGAATGAAAGCCGAGATCCGGACAGGACCCCGGACAGATATACGTCCAGGTTTTACCTTAAGTTCAAACACCTAGAGAGAGCATTTGACATGCTGTCCGAGTGCGGATTCCAGATGGTCGCCTGTAACTCCTCGGTTACTGCATCGTTTGTCAATCAATACACAGAGGACAAGATCTGGTCCAGTTACACAGAATATGTCTTCTATCGTAAGTAAAGAGTTCAGGATTCTTTTTTTGCTCCTTACCTATACAAAATACCATGGTTATTTGAATTTCCTTAGCAAAGAAGGTTTCTGTGTTTAAAAGACAATTGGTTTAAATTAAAAAAATCATATAATTCAAAACTCATCTGAATGTATGTAGGTTCATAAACGACTTTTTTGGAATGACCACTAGAAGGCACAATTGATTTGTGTGTCTCAAATTATGTGCACGTTCTGAATCATTCCTGTAAAGATTACATGACATATTTTGTAACATTTGCAGCTTGTTTCTCAGGTACAAACAAACCAGCCACTGAATGATCAGGGCGTCAGCTTTCATCGTCATTGTTTTATTATTCTATCGCACAAATCTTCATAACGCGGCGTCGCGATGCTCCACTCACTTCCTGATTAGGGAAGGTAAAAGAGCCTTTGATTCCTCGTGCGCATTTGTCTTGGTACCGAGGGGGGCGGCACCAGCTTCATGTTTATTCAGTTTGTTCCCACTGACTCCCTGCCGACTCCGTTACGAATAACACAGACCTCAGAGGACTGTCAAAGTTAGCAGTATCTCCAAGATGTCCTCCCACAACGTGCGGTATTTGGATGATGACTTCTGCAGTTATTCTAAAAATACCCCGCTGCATATTGCATCAAAACGCCTCACATTTCCCCCTTTCCTCTAGAGGAACTCTTTTATAGATAGCATACACAACACATACTTCATCTAAACAAAAAATATGAGAGTTGAATTGGATGACTCAAAGTGTATATACAAAATATGCCCCTGTGTCTAAGTAAAGGTGATCAACAGTAGGCCTAGTTCCTCTAGATTTATACACACCTTTTAGATTTTCTAAAGTCCAAACACAGGTTGAGTTAATATGCCATTATGTACAGCCAGTATCTAAAACATAATATTATATGACTGCATAGAAGTATTTGGTTACCAGTAGGCCTATCTGTTTTTATCGACAACTTCTATTTATTTAGGTAACATACCTGGTAACACAAGTAAATAAAACCTTGATTAAACCGGTCAATGACTTCAGATGAAGATATGGCGATACATCACGTTGATATGTGGTATGCACTCTGCATGTATGTTTCGCTTGTGCAGAGCTTGACAGCGCCTAAGATTCTCCTGTAAATGTAGTTGATTACATTGATTTCCCTGTTGATGGACCAAAGAGCAGTTTGCAGAAGACAAACAGAACATATAACCGCCTGAAGATACTTCTCGTCTATCTATAGGAGCAAGGCGCCACGCAATGTAATGACAGTAAAACTTTTGCTGTGCTGTTTCTCTTCGTAGAACACACCGTGTTCTACTCTCGCGCTGTCATGTCCCGGCCTGTGTCACCTTAATTGCCTTGGGCAGGTTATGTTTAAGACCCGTTACAAATTTCTGGAACAGCGGCGTAGCTGCTCCTCGCTTCCCTCATGGCAGCATCCCCGGGGGTATAGAGGCTACGGCGCCGAGCGCGGGAATCCGTAAAGCGTTTGCTGCATGGACCGAATGAATGATGACAGGCGACCTCCGATCATATTTCACGCACATGCGCACTGAATCACGGCGGGGAGGTTTTAAGCGATTCGTAATAAGATGATGGATGAAGCTCTTTATTCAACTTCTAGTTTCTATCCTAGCCAACTTTCAACTTCGGGATAACTATAAAGCAGTATGGTTTTGCTTGGAAGCTGATGTCTGAAAGCCCTTCAACAGATTTATAATCCAGTAGAATCATTCCAATAGATCACATATAACCGGATTTTAAAATGCTAAATGTGATGCGGGTCGGCGGATAAGATTGTCCTCCTCTCGTGGTTTGGATCCTCTCCGGTTCCCCGCTGTCCACGCCCTCCTCCCGTCAATTTAGTCCGACTCTCCTTCCCATTGCCTTCGCCCACAAGACAAAATAGCACCAGCTGGGCTAACGGCTATGCCAGTGTGGAGGAAGTAAAACGCAGCTTCTCGCTGGCACCAGGGAACATCACAATTAAACAGGAGGACATTCAGAAGCTCCCCATACTATTGTCTTCGGGGTCCGACTGTATATTATCAGTGAACTGGAGGGGTACTTTTAAAAAGACATTGACAGAGAACTAGTTTGCCAGCTGAAAAAATCCTATCAGATTTAATAATTTATGATGCCCCCATGGTTAGCACTGTTGCCTCACACCTCTGGGACCCGGGTTCAAGTCTCCGCCTGGGTCACATGTGTGTGGAGTTTGCATGTTCTCCCCATGTCGTCGTGGGGTTTCCTCAGGGTACTCCGGTTTCCCCCCACAGTCCAAAAACATGCTGAGGCTGATTGGAGTTGCTAAATTGTCCGTAGGTGTGCATGTGTGAGTCACTGGTGTGCTGGCCCCCCATCTAGGGTTGTGTGAGTGATTGGTGTGCGAGTCTGGAGGGGTACTTTCAAAAAGACATTTAAACCCACGAAATGGAGATAATGTCTTGTAAAACTTGTATGAAATGCAACAATGTTGTACGACGAGAAAGGGAACGGCACGTGTGAGTGATTGGTGTGCGAGTGTGCCCTGCGATGGGCTGGCCCCCCATCTAGGGTTGTTCCCTGCCTTGTGCCCGTTGCTTCCAGGATAGGCTCCGGACCCCCCGCGACCCAATAGGATAAGCAGTTTGGAAAATGGATGGATGGATGATGGGGGCGGATGGAACCATGGCATTTTATTTGGAAAATGCTCAGATGGTTTCCTCGAACAGTGAAACATTATACATCCCTTTACAAAGCGTAATTGTATTCTTTCATCATAAAGGCATTCGTAATGTCCTACGGCTAGTCATCTCACTGCAGCTTCTAGATGGCGCTTCTCCAGAATTTTTGCGGCGAACAAATGTGTCTATCGCTGCGCTAATGTACCTGCTCTCTTAACCGTATTCCAGCTTACCAGGAGAGCATCGTCAAGAAGATCTTCATGAAAACGGCACCAGTTTTAGTATCATTAATGCGTCAAACGAAGGGCGCTCAGATCGACATGGTTCTGTGCGTGTTTGTAAGATCAGCTGCGACAATACAGATCACATTAATCCAATTAAGGAAGTGTGACGCTCCGATTGTCCGCCGCCAGGTCGCCATAAATGGGCATGCACCATCCCTCCCCACTAGCCCAGTGCAGCGCTGTGGTAAGCTTGGAGTCTGGGCCTGGAAGGATGGGACACGAGCTCAGGAACTTCCGGGATAGGGTTACCAGATAATCCATGTCAGGGAGGGCAATTCAAGCCAGGCCAGGATTTGTAAGCTACCATTTCAGTTACCAGGAGCTGGATTTCACTTGAGCGCCGAGTTCTTGCTGTGTGCTGATTGGTCAGCCTCCTATGACGACGCACCTGTCACTAATGTTGATGTGAAACAGCCGGATGCGTCTTTCAGTCAAGAAAACTAACCAATCAAAGCACAAGAGGAGCTGAACTATTTAGCTGAGCACAGGAGCCTTTCAGTTTGAAATTAGTTTGTAAAACCCGAAGTAGCTCAAAGTGTCCTCCCTGCCATGGATTATCTGGTCACCCTGTTTTGCGATGGAAAGTCAATCTATCAGAGGGTAAAGACACATGCTAAAGACAAATTATATGAATGCCAAATTCAGTCAGCCACATGCAAACTACAGACACACAGAGTCTGGGGGTGTCACTCACATCCAATCCGATGCTGAACCTTGGTGTTAGGGAACAAGAGTCCCCCCCCCCCCAAAAAAAAACCAAAAAAAAGCTAGCAGACATAAATAGAAGATATAGTATGGATCGATGGATTGTACTTTGATTGCAGTTTTTCTTGAATCAAAATACAGCTCTGGAATTAATTAAGAGACCACAGCACAATATTACGTTTCACCCAATTCTCTATTAATTGGTGTGCGTCTGTGAGTAATACATACATATATGTTATTATTTTTTTCTCATTACTGAAGGCCTTCTTCCTTGCTTTACAGGACCTCGGTCCTGCTTAGGAGCCTGATGCAAACTGTCCTAGCAGTGAACGTCACGCCTGCACTTAATCTTTCCCGTTCTTTTCAAGGTCACGTGATGTCATCCCCCGATTCACGAGAAACTGTCGGATACCTCGACGGCCATTTCTGGCATTAGAAGGCCACGTCCTCCCTCTACCTGGCTGGTTTCTTGTTAGAAGGCCACATCCTCCCTCTACCTGGCTGGTTTCTGGTCATTCCCAGTGTCTCCTTCCTCACCTTGTTTTTGTGTCCTGCTGCTTTAGAAACTTTGAGCCTGGAAGCAGCCGGCCTCACAGTGTAGCCTTCTACCAGCAGAGCCAGGATCAAACCAGGATTTAAAAATGCAGATTTGTTTATTATATATGGGCTCTTAATTTTTTTCTAGAGCTGTAGAACAGCATGGATGTAAAATGCTGAAAAACATTTTGGCAGGGTGGCCCATATTTACCACAGAAATGTCACATAAGTATGAGCCTTCTGCTTAATGCTAAGCATCTAGCATGCTTGGCTGGAAACGTGCGAGTATAAAGCTCTCGCTCTTTTATTTTGGCCGGTGCAGCGAGTTCAAGGCGTCTTGGCCTGTCATCAGATTGTCGTGATTTTGGCAGGTGGCTGTAAATGGGTGAAAATTCTCAAATGAGCCCCTTTTTTCTTCACCCCTCGCTCCAGAGCGACCGGCTGTGACCGGTCTCTTACAACCTGTCCCGTTGTGCGTGTGAATTACATGCAACGGCCGGCTATTTCCAGAGAATGCTGGGAAGGCGAATGCTACGAGCATAGAAGGGAGCACTGTAGGCAGAACCTCAACATCTGTCCGCGCCCCCCCCCCACCAGGTCGCATTCAAACCCGCCACCAATCAGAACCGCCCGGCACTTCTGGATGCCGCTTAATCTTCCAGCTTCACACTCCCGCGGTCCGAAAGCCGAGGAGTCTGCTGACAGCAAAGTCGAGCAATCAGCTGCTAGCACAAAAAGACGGAGGATTTAAACGTGCGTCGCGTGGGATCTCAAACAGACAACCCGCTGGCGCAGCGCGAATAACGTGCGAGGCCTACATTTCCGTTTTGGTCATTTAGTGCAATTCAGTTCGGCGCTCCTTTGAGGAGTGCAGGGAACTTCTTTGTTACTTTGAGAGGAACGTTGAAGAAATGGTCTTTCGGTAGTTGGTGCCACAGCACTGATGAGGCAGTAGAGCATTTACCACAGATTTTCCCAATATTAATAGTCATTTTTGAGACTGAGGGACTTACAGTGGCATGTAACCGACGGTACACATCATCAGCTAGGTAGGCGATGACAGTACGCATCGGGGATTGTTCTGAGGAAATTAGCTATGTAAATTCCCACATTATACTGAAAATGTTAAATTAGCAGAACAAATTGGCAAATTAATTAAATGCTCCAGATTGTTTCCACATCCCCTAACCCCCTGCAATTTGCATGCACCTCCAGAACAATGTAACACGCGGGCGGCACTGAGTGTTTAAGTAAAACAGCGTGAGAGTTTCCCTTCGAGTTGACTGTGAAGGATGAAGGAGGCGCTCGCCGATGCGTTCGTCATGTTAATACACCCTGAAGGACACTTGCTCTTCTTGCTGCCATTCAGGAGATCAATAAAATGCAAGCCTGCAAGCAGAGCTGGTCGGGCGGAAGGCCGTTCTACTCCTCCTTTCTAAGACACTACAGAAGTCCTGTACCACTGCAGCCTGTGGTATTCTAAGTCTGTTTATACCCTGCGCAATGAATACTGAATTATGATCGCTATTCTTAGCCCAACCATAGCAGGGAACGAAACAGAATGAAAATGATAACTACTGCCAGAGTATTTATAAAAGGGAGCAGCCGCTGCATAAAATATGTAATTCATAACTAATGATTAGATGTGCAAATCTTGGGTTATATATACCCTGCGTGGGACTGGTGATTCAATAAGCAAGTTAACTTTGTGTATTTTTATTCGACGCTTCAGACAGCTCATTTCTAGGGTATTTTTCCCTCTCTTGTTCTTGTCTTACTCTAATCTTATTTGTAGCTAAACTCTCATTTCAGACCGCACCATTATGAATTCCACTGATGCGGGTGTTTTTTTTATATTTGGCGACTCTCGGACTGCAATCTCTTTTACGCATTGAGAAAAAGGGTTTATTATGAGATATAACAAAACACTTTAATTGACGCCGTGTTTTTGATACGTGGTATTTGTGCCTTAATTCACACAAGCACCCCTACCTTCTGACCAGCTCTCCAAAGTGGTAGATTCGTCCGGGTTGTTCCTGAACTTACAGGGAATCCGGAGGATGAATATTCATTTTAGATGACATGTGATCTGAGAGTGGATTAAGGCGAACTGGATAAGGCTGCGTTTTATGGGCGTTGTTCAGAAGTGGACATCTCAGGGGCCCTGAATGTGGACCGGACCTAAGAGCTCGGTGAACCGCATGACCACGGCCCACTTCCTCTGTCCTCCAGAGGCCAAGGAAAGCCTCCAAATCGTGAATCACGCAGAAATATCCCGTTCCCCTTCGTCTCTGCCCCGGCGTCAGTACCGGGCCTACAGCAAACGTGGATTTCCAAAGCTTATCGGCTGGGTTAGAGATCCATCCACTGAGCACAGAACAGACAAAGTAAATAATCAGAAGAAACGTAAGATTTCGTAAGAAATGTAAGATGTATCGCCTGTTTGTCTTATTACTGGCTCGTGCCTATATAGGGAATAGCGTGAGGGAGCATTATATACTGGGGGAGCATTATATACGATGTCATGGGACATATTAATATGTTAAGTACAGCAGTCTTTGATTTGAGGTGGTCATCTTATTTGTGTATGACACTTAAGATGACAGACCCTCCAGTTAGTAACTTAATAACGCTGGGTGACGTCCCCCCCACCCCCCACCACAGCTCATCACCAGCATCCTGCTGGGGAGTGGGTGGACTGGGAGACGGCACGCTCCACAACCACCACCGACAGGCCCCTCCCTCCGAACCCATCTGTCTGGTTCTGGCCCGGGGAACGTTTGATACCCTGAACAAAGAGTGCCGCTTCTCCGAAGTCAGTCCGGTGACGAAATTCCCAGTTCACACGTGCATGAGGGACATCAAATGGCAGGACAACAATAGTTGGAGAACAATGACTTTTATTAATATCTGGTTGGGCCCCCTTGACATCTGAATTGAACAATCGTCTTTGGGACTGGAACAGAGCTGCTAAGCACAGCAATCATGTTTTGCCTCTGATTTCTGCACTTCCAGTTCAGGTTTTTGGAGATCAAGGCTTTGTGCGGTGTTGTGACTGACAGGCCTTTGTGAGTGCGAATAAGTTACAGCCTTCCGATGGCAGTGATAATGGATCTCTGGTTCCGATTTCTTTCTGGCGTGTCGCATGCAGATATGGAGACATCAGATAGCAGGGGCTTTTTTCTCCGTTGTGGACAAACGCATCCGTACGTGAAATGCACTGATGCACTATGGGAGCGTCATGACGTCTGTGAACAAAACTAATGGCCGAAGAGTTTTTTTTTTCTTCTCGCTCGTCCGTTTGCTTGCTTTTAACTCACGCGGGCATTCACTTCGAGAACTATTCTGGAACCGCAACCCAAAGAGAAGCACAGCGAGGATGCTAAACGCCATTAGCAGTAGGTGCTAAGAGGCGTGTTTGTTGTTCCTGTAAGAAACCCTCACGCACCTGGTATCATTTTGAGTGCGACAGGCTCCCCAGCCCTAGCAAGAGGGGAGGTGAGCATCAAAGTTAGATAATTAGGACCCCTGTGTTGTTTATTTGTTTATTTTTTTACATGGTCATGGTGCCTCAGTTCCGAACCGTGAAGTGAAAGGCGTCGAACAGCCCCCCCCCCACCTAAGAGACTCGGCTGGAAACTGGAGGCTACAAATTGTGAGCGAAACACCTGCCGTCACTATAATAGGGCTAAGTGACGTTACCTACATAACTCCTGTCCAGAGTATAGGGGGACCAGAAATGCCGCCAAAATGTGTACAATTATACATATCTCAAGACATTAGTTTAATTTAGTATAACTAGATGTAATATTTAACATGAATTATGGACATATATGACTAATGACTCATAGATTTAATATGGATTGTACACGAATGACTTACGTGTTTGACAGTACATTAGTTTCATATACATTTTTACATCGAATTGGGGAAGGCTGGGCTACTGGGATTTAGGCCTTTCTGGAACCAGGAAGCCATTGAACGGCCCAGCGCTGATAACAATGGTCCGTGGCTGCAATGTGAGCTGCTCGTTGATTTGAAATATGCCTCCTTACGCTCCTAATTTTAATAATAATGCTGGAATGCTGTGGCACACAATTGCCTGTATTTAACAGGGAACCGCGGCGTGTTTTATAAGACCCTGATCTGCTAAGCCGAGCAGAGACACCTGAGATTTCCAGATGGAATACCTTGAGCTCTTAAAGTAACCGCTGTTGATTAATTCAGAATCGTACTGGCAAGAGTCTGCTTTAATTCCACAGATTTGCATAGTGTATGCAAGTTCTAATATATTTAAATTTGCACTGTAGTGGGTGATCGTTTACATAGCGCTTTCTGTTATGGAATATTTTATTTATATAGCACATACGACGGGAATTAAGTGCTAGAAAATCAAAGCTTTACAATGTTTTATTCCTGCCATCTGAATGCATGGCCAGCCGTTCCGCTTAAAGCTTTTATCGCGAGCGACATGCAAGGTATGCAGTGATTGTTGCATTTAAATTCATTTATTTCCTTTGTGCAAAACGGTTTACGAGCTTGTGAATACAATAGCTTACTAGCCCGTGCGTACAATAGAAAGCAAACTGCAGATAAAGATCCCTGACCCAAATGCATAGACATTCATTGTTGTGAGGTTTGTGCAGTTTTGTAATGGGATACTACTAGATAGTACACTCCAGTATGTTGATATAAAGCCTTGCATAAGGGCATAAAGAAATGTGCTAACTTGTGATCCATATCTTTAATTAATAAAGTCAGTGATAGTAACTATGGTAGCACATTGGGGTAGAACTCCAGGCAGAAAGGTGATTAAAATAATTCAATGAAAGTGAGTTGGTGTAATAGCTCAGAGGGAGCAGATGTGAGTTATGTCTGTAAGAAATAAGACAGACCTTCATGAGTCTGAAGGTACAAAGCTTTGTGGAGGTCTGGGACCAGTGATGCTGCCTTCACAATGGCCGTCTACTGCACCAGGGCGAGGGGTCAAATGTGAGGAGGTTCAACTCGGATTCGAGTGCTTTGGAGTGCTGGATCATTCAGCTTCACTCTGTTAAGAAAGTCTAAAGACAGTGCGAAACAGTAGAAAACCATACAAAACTGTGTAAGACGATACAAGACAGTGCAAAACAATGGAAATAGTGCAAAATAATATGAGGCGGTGCAGGGCAACAGTGCCAAACTAGATAATTTGCCGACAATTACTGGCAAAATGCAGCAACAAAAGGGCCTTAGATATGACTGCAATGAAAGTGGATGCTGTAAATTCGGATGGGTTTGGGAAAGGGGCCGTTCTTGAATTTGGCGGTCAGTGTCTTAATGCTGTGAAACTTCCTTGGGGGGGTGGTGAAGAGTCAATGAAGGGTGATGGGAAAGGGCCAGTATGTCAGTACTGGAAGGGAGGTTGTGACAGAAGCTGAGATGAGCATCGGCCGGTCAGCTGAGTCGCCCACTTGTCGCACATCGGCTAAGAATGCCGAGAGGCTCATTGGTGGACGGGTCGGGCTTGGGGGTGTTGGGGGGGGAGATGACGGTCGGCCAATCGAGCGGCACTTCTGGTGAGAGCAATCTGCAAGGGACCTTGGGCATCTCAGCTGAGAGTAATCAACACAGCAGCGACACGAGAAGCTTCTAGATGATGACAGGGAACAGTGGCAGGAGGGGGTGCAAGAAAATCAGAACAAGAGGGACAGTTTGCGAATAATCATCCGTGAATTATGTGAACTTTCATGTTTTTTCATTACTATTCTGAAAGGGCTTTTATACTGCAATTTTATTAACTCCATCACACTTAGCTCTTATGATTTGTATGCTGTGGTGATTAATTAATTTGCGTTAAAATGTCAGAATTTAAGTGGCTCCACTGTAGAAAACAGCGAGGCGGTGTGCAGCTTAGACTCTAAGTCCATTTCTGGAAAATTGCTAGTTTGTATGGCCTGGTTGGGACCTGGTTGGGATATACCAAAATCTGATTCCGGGGGGGGGGCTTGGTAAATGGCTTACACTGTGCTCAGACCCCTGGTTGGAGAAAAAGATGGAATATATGAAAAAATTTCTTATGTGCCCGTACTTGTATGAAACACAAATAAAAGCATCTTGTGTATTTGACCAAATCCACTTTTAATAAACCAAATAAATTGAGTTAAAAAATAATTTGGGTTGAAATATAAAGTTATGTTTACCATATTTATTTATGGTAGTTGCTGTATAAATGGATGAGGTGTGATGGTCTGTCAGAATTAAACGGTTTCTGGGCTTGATTAATCCATTAGCTATCCTAGACAGGCCTAGGGTCCCAGAAGAATCAGAGGTCCAATCCCACCATGGGAAAAGTGGAATAGTTTGTTAATATGGCAACATCTGGGTCTCCCCTTAAAAGTGAATCTGTGGTCAGTAGCTTTCAGCTTTGCATCGTTTTATACAGCCTTCATTTTACTTTGGTTGGTACAATGTTGGGTCAATAAAGTTTTGCTTCCGCTTCCAATCACCGGACGACGTTTGTGGCAACCTTCCCCGCAGTCTATGTCTGTGTTTAGTGTTTCCCGGCTCCCGGTCCACGGGCACCCAAATACAGTCTACGTCTTTGAGCCGTCCCTGCTCCCCGCCAGACTGTCCACATTTTTTGCCCGAGGGGGAGTGAAAACACGGACTGCTCGGCGGTTCGCCCGAGCCCGCCACGTGCCAGCGGCGAGAGGGACCGCGCCCCGCCTGATCGCGGGCGATGCAGTTGCGCCCTCAGTCGACTGCGATCGACGGCACGAAGGCCTCCCTGCGCTTGAGGGAACATCGACCTCGTCGTGCCTGACTGGGCAGCTCACCTCCCCGCGTCTCTCGCACACCAAGGAAATCCAGCGGAAGTAAATCCGGTAAACACCACCGAGCACGAGGGACAGATAATACCCCTCAGTGCGTATTCACCTCGAGATTTACTGCCTTCTTCTTTCTATTCAAAGACTATTTTCTGTTCATCCATTTTATTCCAATTTAATCATTTTCCAATCCTGGATCAGACACGGCTCTCCCTTGCCAACACCCCCCTCCCCCCAATCATGACGTTCCAAGAAGCAGGGGGCAGATGGCGGGCACTCTTTCCATCCCTGCCAGCTCTCTTTCTTTTCTCACCCTGCGAGTCGCACGGCGCCAGCAGGAGGAAGGGCACATCGCGCGCCGCCGGCCGCCAAACGCTCGCCATCTCGCGGCTCCCGCGGGCGGTCCGAACACGCTAACCGGCTGAGAGAGCCCGGGCCGGCCGCCGCGTCTCGCTCGGGCCCCGATGGCGGACTGCATTACGCCGGCGCCAGGCTCTATGTCACGGAGGACGGGTTACGTAACTTGGGCTACGCGATCTACCCGAGTCTGCGGAAATCGCACATCTCCTGCGTGAAGCTCCCAGTGCTCCCAGTCCTTCCCTTTGTTTCGAACATCTTAGCCTATTTTAATTTCATGTGGTGGAACTGAAACATTAAGCCTATCTGACAGGAAGTGGAGCGATGCATTATCTTCCATTTGCACAAGTGCACTGGAAAGCATCTTATCATATATCCCATCATGCTCTTCTCCCACAATGCTCTGCTTTGAGACAGACACCCACACACACACACACACACACACAGGACCTTGCAAAAGTGTTAGGCAGTCAAAGGAAATGATGCGCAAATGATCTCCATGTTGGTGTAAAATTATGGTATTATGTCACCTTAGTCATTTCAATGCCTCTGCTAAAATCATGGGTGGTGTTTGTGGAGGTGGGGTCTCTGCCTCAGAAACATGCATTGACACATAAAGTAAGCAGCATGCTGGCTTTATTGCTCCTCCTAAGTGCAATCATTAAACTCCACCGTTTGGCTAAAACCAGTCCAGCAGTTGCAACGCCCACCTTACACATCGATGTGTTTCTTTGAGTCGACCACCAGCATACGTCGTTTGACTAATAGAAACCTCGGTAGTGTTTTTGTTCTGAGCAAATATACACTTACTACCCAGGTAAATGGCGGTGAGCAGCTCCTTTGTCTGCCTCAGAGTTTTGCACAGTACTGTACCTACAGTTGAGAGTGATGCTTGACGCACAAGGGTAGGTCAGCTCTGACACTCCGGGAGCGTTTCGGGGGGTTAGGGGCTGCCGCAAGGGCCCAGCGGACATGTGACCCTTCGGCCAAGATTCAAAACAGTGACCTTCCAGTCACAGACGTCAAACCCACTGAGCCACACGTCGGCCCTGCCGGCAAGCCTTACAGTTTTTCCTGGGAGATTGCGGGTCGAATGGACCTTATATCATGTTAAGTCGAGTGTCAGAAGTTCCCCGGCACATGCTGCGGTCCTGGTCCTCGGTGAACAAGCCGGTCGTGTCCCTGAAGGTCGACTGTATTTTGAAATGGGTCACTGTAAATCCAGGCAATGAATTCAGTGCCAGCAAGCACCAATCAAATTATGCATTCTCCCGACTCTGTCAGCACAAACACTTTAGATAATACAGTCTTCAAAAACTTCTAAACGGAAGTCGCCATGGAAACTATTCGCAGTAATTCTGAAACAAGCTGCCAATGTTACTCTGCCATCCGCCACCATTTATCCAATTCGGGGCGGCAGAGGAGCCGGGGCCGCGGCCAGAGAACCCGGAGGCGGCAGGGGGCGTGGCGGGAACTGGAGATTAGGCCGTCAGATCAAAGGGTAGCGGGATGTGAACGGCGGGAGGACGTGCGACGTCCACAAACAACCCATATAAGGAGTTCACAATCGGGTTGTTAATTAGGCTGCAACGTTTTGTAAATCCTTCATAAGCAATTATAACAACTTATAACTGTTCTCTTTCTACTATTATTAGTTATAAGTAGCGATAGGGAGCCTTATTGTAAAGAGGTACCTGTTATAATGATTATTATTAATAATAATATCGGTGAATTGGTGCAGAAATTTGTGACTAGACCCGCATCTCCGTCTGCCTGTCGGACCAAACATCTCAGAGTCCTTTTCATTTGATGAAGTACCTTCTTCTAACGTGACCTACCCCCCCCGCCCCCCCAGGTATCACACAATCACCTCCTTTCATCACGTTGCTCCTGTCCTTTCGACTCATACTGACAGACCCGAACCACTCTGTAGATGTGGATGCAGGCTTATCGTACATGACCCACCCCCCCGCCGTACATCAAAACAAGTTACTGTAGCGGAAGAGCTGTACACCCAATAGACTCCCAGTAGACTGCCAATAGCTTTGTCATCTAATAAAGTTTGAATGCTTCTTGTGATTTTGGCTCCCAAACTCCTAGAATTTCAAAGTGACTAAATTGAAAAACAAAATAACGACATATTAAAATATAACGGTAAGACACTGTTAATCAAAACTATAATACATGCGCCGGAAACGCTTTAGCGAACCGCCTGAGCAATTCCGAAGTCCCACCACCTACATTATTTATATACAGCATGAATACTTTAGGCTATTGTCCACCATAATTCCAATAAACAATAAAATGAGACTGTAGAGGGTAGAACAGATTGATGTTATGGGAAGACGACGTTTTCAACGCTGCACTGATGTTCCAGAAATGATCGAGTTTGGAAATTCGGCTGGGCGACACCTGGTAACTTTTCCAGTTAATAAAACATGGATGGTGAATGTCTGTGGACTGCAGATTGACAGGAAGGGGATGGAGTGAAACGTTACACCGAACGGATCGACCGCTCCGTGTGGGATCCATTCAGGAAAATTGTGCCTGGTTCCCAAACATGATTTCAGAGGTTGGGCCTGTATGCATCAATCTACCATTTCAGGGTGAACAGGATACGTTAATAATAAAACACACATCATGCTGTGAGATGTATCTCGACAACACACCCCGGTTCTTTAATGAGGGTCTAGGAGAGAAGTAAAATAGGATGAAGTGTCAGACTTTACCGAAAGGAATCAGTTTTGCGCCGAGTCCTGGAAAACGTCCAGCGTTTCGTTGAAGCCGTATTTCTGCCTCACGTAGGTCTGTGAGCTTCAGCTTATAATTTCCATTATTATGAATATGCAATTAGCGGAAGGTAAGCTGGGACGTTTTGATGAATGAGCACCGGGGATCATTAGCTGTGTTTTATGGGATGAACAGCGATGTGGAGCTTCGGGTCCGTAACAGAAGAGCCGGCGAACGCGGGGCGCTTACGAGCTCCTGTAGCCGAGTCTCGATTCCCCGGGGCGACGGCTCAGAACGAGGATGCATTAGGGCACTTTCGTCAACATCCGAAATGTTAAGAAGCACCTGCCAGAGCTGAATGGGAACAACAAAGCCAGTGTGGAGATAATTGCCGGAATATTCCTCGAATGCGCCTCTGACCTGGATGCACAGCAGAACCGGTGACGACAGAGTGGCTGTTTCACTTTACTTGAGCCGTTTAATCACACCGACAACTGGGCTCAGCCATGAGAACTGCAGCGTGTCCATGGACTAATGTTCCTCTGAGAATGTGCTGTCACATTAAAAAAAAAAAAATGCAGTCTTCCTCATTGCTATATAACGGCCGTGCATTTGGAAAGCATAAAAACCAGATTGCAGCTGGTGTTGTTTTCCTCCGTGAGGCGGCCGTCTAGAAAAATGCCTGAGATTATTCTGGTAACATGAAGCGCTGCTTGCAAAGGAGAATTAGCTCAGCTTGGCTGGGGAAGTACAGCTCTTGCTTTGTGCTGCAGCCCAGCTCTAGAACCTCTCGCTAACGTGAGTTAAGAGATAAATGCAAGTCAGCCTAAAGAAATGTATAGTCATGAAATTGATTGCGTTGTAGTATTTTTTGACGTACGATATTGTGCGATAGTCTTAGGCAGTCAAAGACAATGATCAATGATGTTTATGTTGGTGTAAAACTATGACATCATGTCTGTCAAAGTCTGCCAGCTTAGCCAAACCTCCCCTTTACAGTAGCCGTCCAATATACCCGTGTATCTCCAGCACTAACCCACCTCCTATGGCTAATCAATACCTCATTGACTTCTTTCATTTAATTGCACCAATGAATTACCTGGATGAATTGAGCTGGATGTGAATTGAGCTGGATGTGAATTGAGCTGGATGTGAAATGTAACAAGCACATAGAACGACTGAGGTGCCTCTGAGGAGGGATTTTGGAACTGAAGCATGTTCATCTAGCCGTCCAACTAGATATCACTGAATTTTTGGAGAACTGAGTAAATTCTTGGTTTTTGATAATACTCTTTATTTTCAAATGTTATAATATTAAATTGTGTTTTTCTTTGTTCTGAGTACACATAGCCCCACTACCCAGATAAACAGCTTTAAACATTTACTTTAACGGCCTAAGACTTTTGCACAGTGCTGTATATTCGGTTAAATTAGTATGTCTCGCTTATCTGACTTTGGACTTGAGAGGAGAAAAAGGCTCCGCACACACGCAGAGAAACACACTGTTTGGTCACTGGAACCATCAAAGCCATCAGAACTCAAGCAGAGCGGAAATGAACCAGCAAAACTGACGTCATCGCGGCCTTTATAAACCCTGCCACTGCAGAGCTTACAAATTACACCCTGGGGGGGGGCACAAGGCCTCGCCACATTCACGCTTCAGTCACATGGATGACCCTCACAGAAACCCCCTGAAGGCGCCCCCACCCTCCCCGATCCGAATTAAAACGAGGAGAAGCTGTGGGAGGGGGGATGCTGACAAGCTTAAGCCAGTGTTTCCCAATCCAGTCCTTGGGGACCTGCAGACGGGTCATGTTTTTGCTCCCCGGCAGCAAAAATGTGCACTGCCTAGCAGGGAGCTGGGTGGGAGCAAAAACGTGGACCGGGTCTGGAACCACTGCCTTAGGCAGATCTATCGCTTACGACCTGGGGCGCGCTTCCTGTATGCGTCACGCACGCGCTGCCAGATTCCCAGCCGATTCCCTAATGACGGGCGGGATGAGGCTTTGAACATCACAGCTGGTAGGATTATGCCTGTCATCTCCCGCTGGTGTCCCCTGCTTCCCGGCGTCCGATAATCCCACCCATCACGGGTCTCCGAGCCCCGCGTCTCCACTCGCCACCGCTTTCCATTTTTAGGGAGAGCCTGACGCGCCGGAGAGCCTGACGCACTTGCGAGCGTGTTGAGGTGTGAAGAACGAGTCGAGCCAGACCCCTTTCGGAGGAGCTACTAATCTGGGGGGGGTTAGAACGAGCCCTCCACATATTCTTGGCTCTGGTACTCCATCAGTTGATACTCAGTTGATAGATATATCCCTGTAAGACCTTCTCCTTTTCCTCCGATGGCTGTTTAGCCTAAAACCCAGACCCCGGGGGCCATCTTGGAATGCCATCCTTAGCCTCTACATCGCATAGTGAATTGTTATCTGCCGTAAACAGATGACTGCGACTGCGATAAAAGGCGCCGGGCTGATTCATTGGTCAGATTTATTACCCAAACCTCCCGCAGCATATGCCTGTGAACACACCAGAAGATCACCGAAAAGATTCACCGCGCTCCTGTAATGCTGTGTTAGCTGTTCTTCAAATGACATAATTAGATTAGCCCTCAAGTATAAAGCAGAGGTGCTTTTATTGGGAAGGAATCACATTTTGTGCCTTACGGGTGGTTTTATTGTAAGGGATGTTTTGCATCTGTGGGCACACCCACAAACACACACACACACACACATACACGCACATTCACTCACACGCGCGCACACACACACAGTCGTGTAATCATATCTTTTTGGGGACCGCTCATTCATTTCTATGGGAAAATTGCTAATGCTAATTATAATCTACATATCTTAACCCCTACCCAGCCCTAATTATAACCATAAGTAACCAAGCAAAATGCAAGAGCTTTTGCGTTTTTAGTTGCATTGCAGTCACCAATTTTTCCCAAGAAACTGGTCCCTAAAAGGTTTAAAAAAAAAAAAAAAAAAGGTATTCATCTCGTTGTGGGGACAGACACACACCCACACACACATTCTCTCCCTCTCTCTCTCTCTCTCTCTCTCTCTCTCTGTCTCTCTCTCTCCAGCTGAGAAATCGCCTGTAATGTGTAACACCTCAAAAACCCTGCAAGGTAAATAAATTAAAATTGTTAGGAAACAAGATAATGAAGATAAAGTTACACCTACAAATTTCATCACAGCAAATACGAGTTTAGAGGAATAAGTGTCCCCACATTGGCCCAGTTCTCCGACGCTCTGCCTGATTCTAGCTTCCTCGAAGATGTACTCCTGCCTCGCCTCCGGAGAGAATTTCTGCTTGCCAGACTCTGCAGAAATAAATTTGTCCATTCGGCAGAAATGCATCTAAAAGAATAGGTACATGTGCAGTGGTGTCCCTGTCAAAAATAACGCAAATAATGCGCTTAGTGAAGGCATGCGGTTGAGGTCGGTGACATGCGCCATTGACTAACTGCCAACTGTCGACGCGCCCACCAGCCGAGGCCCCGTTGTTGTAGCCTCGAGCGCTGCGCACTGCTTAACCAGAATTGGTTCCAGTGTGAAAAAGAGCAAGGAGGATCGGAAGTCATCATTTCTCGTTTAGCAAATGGATTAAACATGAAATCGCTCGCTATTGCCTTGACAGGCATAAAATGTGGACTATTACTTTCTAAAAAGTTTAATATGCGTCACTTATCAAGGAGAAACAGATCAGCCAAGACTTCTGTATGAGAATATATATTTTATATATATATATATATAAAGATATATTTTTTCCTTTATTTATACCTAATGCAAAGCAATGATGCCCTCGCTTATCAATTTGCCAGCACCCAAAGCAGAACAGTAGGTGTGAATGGAGCGTATGATTGTGCTGCACATTTGAAGAACCTTTTGAAGGATTGGCACCCAAGCTGAACAAGGTTAGGGACGTGATTCAGGGCAGATCAGTCCGCGGTTTATGATCCTGTCTGGATGGATCACACTCCCATGCTCAGTCTCTCCACTCGAGCCTCTAACAACCTCACTCCTGTACCGCCTCGTCCCCCCTCGAGAGCAAATCACGGCGAGGCCGCGGCTCCGAGATCCGCAGAATCGTCGGCTCAAAGTGGCCCCCGGAAAAAGTTCACTGTCCTGGGAGAGGCGCCCAGTAAATTCCGTAATTGTTCAGAAAAACGGTAGACTGAGCCCCAAATCCCACTTGCCGCCGGGAAATCTGAGCCCCTTCACCAAGACGGATTCACCGGTCTCTGCTCCCGGCCCTGGTGGATTAGCCGATTATGGAGAAGCCGTTGACTTCAAATGCTATGGGGGGGGTGATCGCAGACTGGCTGTTCCCAGCGGGCATATAATGAACCCACCCCCGGCGGGCTCACTTTGATCCACGATCACCTTCGCCCCGTCGCCCTGAGGCGGCCCTGTCCCTATCGATGCCTTCCTCGCTCTTGGCGCGGTCGTCAGTCTGCGTTCAGGAGAGTCCACCCCACGCCAACGCGCCCAGTCTCCTAGACGTCCATGCTTTTAAAAAAAAGCTCTCCTGAAACACCAGAGCTCCACACCCCCTGCGCTCCACAGCTGCAGGCAATTCAATCTGCATGCAGCCTCCAAAATCCTCTCGCAGGCATTCTCTCGTTTTTTGTTGCCGAAGGAATAGATTAATGCTTCTTCTTTTTCAGTTTGTCGAGCCCCTCTGTCGTTCTGAGTTTGGTCCCTGCCACACCCGATACTATCGATAATCATCCCCCTCTACACGTGCGTTATAGGCCTTTCGCCTCTCGGTGGGAAAAAAATGCACAATTAATGACATGCAAATTGGAGGAAGAGGGAGGGATTCTGTCTTAACGTCAAAACAGGAATTAGCGCAGCTTCTATTGTCATAACAAGAATGCGTGTTTTATAAATAACATTTTTTAATTAAACACGCCTAAGCTTAAATCCCACTTTGCTTAAGACCTCTGCACCATCTCCTTCAGATTAAGCGCAGTAGGTGGGCCATGAATCACATCGAACGAGTTTCGTCATTTTTATTTATTTATGTTTCAACAGGTATTAACGTCAAGTAATTTGTGCGCATTTTCTTCAGGGCTTTATAACACAAATAAATATCATTCTGCATTGTTCTTCGTCTCGGTTTAAAGTACCAAGTGCACCTTGATACACGGGCCAGCCCACTGTCTCATGACTATGAGCTAATTCCTATTAACCTTTCCTGAGCGATATGGAGGCTAATCGGTACCATCCTGGACGTTTTGCTTATTTGTTATGCTTTAGTAACATCTGCTTGGGGGGCTGACTTGCATACAAATTAGTCGTAACACAAGGCCACACCCACCGACCTAGAAACCTAAATATATCTGCCTATTTACACATCCCATTGAATAAAAAGATTTATTTTTTATTATTCCGACATTGATGGTGACCCCTGAGGCAGTACTGGTGGCCTCCTGGCTCTAAAATGTAAACGCCAATGGATCTCGCCGGTTTTATATCAGACAGGAGGAAATGGATTGTCGTGATGCCTGACGCATCACACGGACTTCCGATTGAAGGATAGTTACTATCACTAGTGCTTTGCTCCTCCTTAGTTCTGCAAACCCTTCCGGCAGGATCAGATCTAACCCTGGACTCATACTTTTGACTCATTCCCTCAATCAGATGAGCCACAGCTGTCTTCGGGCTGGCAGCCCCGGCGTGATGTAAGAAGAATTTCTGCATTCTCATGTAGCGCACGATTCCCCCATCAGCTGATGTGCAAAGTGTCACAGGTCTGTTGAAGACCTCTGATTGGCTCCCTTTGCAAACAGGCGGAATCAGGTAGGTGATGGAGGTGTGACACACACATTGCTGTGTCCATTACTTGTGTGGCGGTAGGTTGACCCCGGTCCGCACTGACGTTAAATAAATTGAGTTTTCCCAGAACTTCCAGGGGCCTTCCTGGTTACAGACGCTGCGGTTATATTGCAAATGCCTGTAAAAAAAAGGCCAGCTGCCAAGTTGCTAATGGAAATGCCACGAAATGCACCAGGCAGCGATGTCAGTGGCCGGCCCGAATGACAAAAACAAGCGCCGTTTGAAGGGCCCCGTTACAGGCCGTCTTTATTAATGCCTGTCGCGAATAGAAGCCGGGAGGTTTGAGGAATTTTTTTTTTTTCTTAAACGAAGCAGGTGACATGTGAGTTGGTAGCCTTTACACTGCTGGATAATTATTTTTGGAGGATAGAAAGGATGTAATTAGAATGCAACAGCAATTATGTTTGGAGAGACAATTAGCGAATAGGAATCGCAAAATGTGAGTGCTGACAATGTCAAGAGATGAAGTGCTGCTGTTGTGTTTGATCTGCCCTCCTCTGTCCCTGAGAGTTCAGAGCTTGGTGTTATGGATGGTCACTGCCTCAGCTGTGAGCCCCTGCTGGAGAGCTGTTGAAATGAATCATGGCCGGGAGTTACCTTAGAAACAGCTTCAACAAGGACCTATATGGCATCACCATCATTGCAAGATTATCTGGCAAGGGAACAAATGCATGTTATGGTCAGTGCTTTAAGGGGGGACAAACAGGTGCTGGAACTCCCCACGTTATTCAGTACCAGGCGCCGGTACTCCCCACGTTATTCAGTACCAGGTTCCGGTACTCCCCACGTTATTCAGTACCAGGCGCCGGTACTCCCCACGTTATTCAGTACCAGGCGCCGGTACTCCCCACGTTATTCAGTACCAGGTTCCGGTACTCCCCACGTTA
>JABFDZ020000052.1:4584637-4594707 GCA_019775955.2 Pollimyrus isidori
TGCGATAATGTTTTGTTCTTGTTTTTGCTTTTTGTTTTTATATTTTACCCCCCGGGGGGGGTTTTCCGCGTTTCCGCTGGGGGGGGCGGCCCCCCCGGCGCGGCCCCCCCCCCCCCCCCCGTTACGAAAGACGCGGAATTTGCGTGGAGCCGCTGAGTGCCGCACGGCGCTCCTGGGTGGCGTTTTAACAGACCCTGCGCCGTGAGAGAGCGCTTATACTAAAAGAATTTGCTTTACAAAACCAGGGCCGATAAAATACCCAATACATTTCAGAGTAAAGCATAAAAAATAAAGTTAAACGTTAACAGGAATGTAGCTCGTACGTGCATCTCTCTTTGTGAAGTAGTAGTATTGGTAACTAATAGTATTGCGATGTTCTGCAGGGCCATGCACAGAAGGTGGAATCATTCTGAAAATATGTATTTAATAAGTGCCAATTTCATACCTGTTGGGTTTGAGTGGTGGCTGTTCTGAAGTCTTATTTTTCAGCATCAGTCTTTTTTAAAAATAAACAAAAAGGCAAGACATTTCATTTAAGGACTGATTCTGAAAGATAAATACTCTCTTAGGTTTTGAATTTACTCTCTTCGGCCTTCAAGAAGCTCTCAGGCACGTCTAAAACAGTTGGTCCTAGATGCCTAGCTTTGTTTCAAACTCGCTGCACTGGATATTGAAATGCAAATTGGGCAGTAAATCAAATTATTTGACGTTTCACACATTTAATTACCCGCGCCGCGCAAAGGCCTCTGAATTCCGAATGCTTTGTTTCTCCTGTAGGTAATTATTGATTTCGTCACATCATGCAGCTATTGACTGTTCTTTTTTTTTTTTTTTGGTGGTCTTTGTGTTTCAATTCTGCCCTAGGGGGACCTTCTAGGTGGTCTTCATCTAACTATGACTGCTGCTGCAAGGACCACAAGGAGGACGGTGAAGGGGAAAGCGGCACCTCCGACAATGATCTGTCCAGTTCCAGCTCTGGGAGCCAATCAGAAGCCAGCTCGCCCCAGGGCACGGTGGTATGTGGGCCAGTGAGTCGTCAATCTCACATACAGACCTTGGACAGGCCCACCAAGAGGGGGCAAGCTCCACCCAGCCAGCAGTCGGAACGCTGCCGGAAGAGTGACCTGCTTCGCACCCTCACCTCCAGCTCCCGTGAGGCCAACGGCAGCCGCAGGAGGCCGGCCAAGGAGCGTCTGACCGTCGAGCAGGAGCTGGAGAAATGCATCCAGGACTTCCACAAGATCAAGATCCCGGAGCGATTCCCCGAGCGGAAAACCATGTGGCAGTCGGACCTCCTGCGGAAGTACCGCCTCTGAGGTGTGTCCACGGCACCCCTGCTGGATGCTGACAGACAGACAGGAGAAACAGGAAGTGAAAACACCTCAGACAGGAAGTGGAAATGCTTAGAACAGGAAGTGGGAAAACACTTAAAACAGGAAGTGGAAATGCTTAGAACAGGAAGTGGGAAAACACTTGCAGATTTAACCACGCATATGTATGTTACTGACTCACGTTCCCTCCATTTAAGGTGTATGTTAAATAGCACTCGTCCTTTGGGGAGTATCGAATGTTCAATTCGAAAAACTACATTTTGTTCATCTTGAAATGACACTCACAGGGTATAAGATTCAAGGTCAAAGTACAGTTCCTGAGGTCGGTATTATCGTATAATTTTGAGTATGACTAAAAGCCACAGTATATGTATGTGTGTTGACAAAATAATTTTGTTTATACTGGTTTCTACTGCGAAATTCATATTGCCTGTTTGCCTCCTTATTCCAATACTGCCACATTTGTAGTCATACAGTATAGATAGCTGTTTATCAAGTTATGTAAGTGCCAGAAGACTTCATGTTTGTAATTTACAATCCATATTCATTAAGGAGCATTTTGTGTCTGTATGACAAAGTATGCACTGATGTGAGCTGCTTATTATGGTTACAAAACCTATTTTATAATGTTTTATAATATAATATGAAGCATGCGTAACAAAGTTATAAAACAATGGTATAGATGCCTATTTATGGAATGAAACGAGTGCCAAAGATTTCATAGGTGTAATGTAATCTAAATTAATTAAATTTATAGGCATATGGCACAGTATTTATATTAAAAGGTTTGTACCCATTTTAATACGTGTGATTCTAATGAGAACAAAACCTACTGTATCGGTACAAAACATTTGAAGAACTTTTTTAATTTACACAGAACTTTTTTGCAAGCGATGCCAAATTATTCCAGGTGACTGTAAAAGCAGAATGTTTTGGAAGCGTTTCAGCCTTGCCTTTCTGGGGTTTTATATCTGACACCAGTGCTTCTCTACTCAGAATTTTATTTATGAAGCTCTCTCTTTTTTTTGTATTTGGATGGTTATATCTTTGACTTTTGGCAAGCTAATGATGAAGCCTTTTGCAAGAACAAAAAAAACAACAACAATGTATTCCTGAGAAAGTAATACAGTTCAGTTTGCCTAGCTTTTGAAAACTGAAAACTTGAATGATGACTGCTAGGAACCTGTCTGTGTGTGTGTATGGATATATATATATATATATATATATATACATACACATACAGTGGTACCTTGGTTCTCGAATTTCTTAAGTCAAACAAACCAGTGACCTAGAACTCGATTTGAATATCAGAAGTTAAACCGTGAACACTGACCTATAATAAATTGTAGGCGCCAGAAAATGAGTCATACTATAATGCGATTCTTACTTGAATGCCTTCTTCATAGACTGGATGATTAACCAGACAAAGCAGCGCAGCATTACGACAACTAGCAATAAATAAAACACTAACTTGCGTGTACTATTACAGCATTTATGTCATTTATTTAAACTTTATTTTACCAGGTAAATTAACTGAAAACCAATTAATTGGTTTTCCATAATTTCTTATGGGAAAAATTTGATCAGAACTTTTTAGGATTCGATCCGGAGTCCGGAACGGATTAAGTTCGAGAACCGAGGTACCACTGCATATATAAAAATAAAACTATGAATAATATAATAAATATAGAAAATATAAATAATGAAATTATGTTGTGTGTGTGTGTATATGTATGTGTGTGTACTGTATGTATATATACATATGTAGACATACTGTCCATAAGTAAAATGACATTTTTTTTCATTATTGGGTTACCGTCATTCCAGTTTCATACTACAGCCAGAAAAGCACAAAAACAAAATACATATTTGTCATTCAAGATCATAATATGTCATACGGTTAAGCCCAGCTTTTCTCGGTATGGTTTGTAACTTATAAACACAGAATCTTTTGGCACTCTTTTATCTCCATAAATATTCACATAAAAGTGGTCAAAATGAAATCAGCATCTTATAGGATCGATGTTTTTTTTTTCCTGACCTTCTAAATTTAAAAAATATTAGCTATGTTTACAGTCACTGCTATAACACTTCCTAGGCAGATATTGTGCTCTGTAGATGGACACTGGTTTTTAAATCAGTTTTTCTTTTAAAATGTTTGTGACATACTAGCACAGCAATGTTTTGTTATCTTAAAGCTACGTGATGTGTTTTAGCTGTTAGAAAGGCATATGCAATTATAAACCAAAATATTACCGAAACGTATCGACATACCGACATACCATATTTTTCAGAGGCCCTTGAGCGAGGCCCTTAATCTTAGCTCCTCTAGGGACGCTGTCTGACCTGCTCTGTGATCCTCATTTGTACGTCCCTTTGGACAAAAGCGCCTGCTGAAAATGAAAAGATTAAAATAATTGAAGTCAAGCGCTTCAGTAACTCTGTGCGCTTCAACAAGCTCTTGGGAGTTTTACTTACACAAGATTGTTCATAGGGCAGAATGCAAAATGATTTGTTTATGAAAAATTGCCAATCAAATTGTGGAGGAAGTTTGTTGAATCAACTAGAGGAGGCTGGGCCAAGAAATCTGATTGGCTTGGACCCACCTTACCAATCTGATTGGTTCAGAGAGAACCAATCATTTTTCCTTCTACCCTCAGAGCAGAAGGAAATTTCCACGAGCCACAGGCTTGCAAACAAATTATTTTCTAGCATTTTCCAAATCTTACCAAATAGTCACATTCATCTTCCCACTTCTTAGTACTGCATTCCTGCCAGCGCTAAGAGAAAGAATATCGTAAGTGGCACCGGTGGAATAACAAAATGAAACAAACTGCTCCCCCATTTGTTGGAGAACAAGGAAAAACGATTAAAGCAGGATGAGATGTCACTGATTCTGTACATACTCTGCCATCATACCTTCCCGCTTGCACTGTAAATCGTAGTAGTTCACATTCGGGAGGAAAAAAAACACGTTGACTTTTCTGCATCGTCAGTCTATACGTGTAGCACATGCTTACATGTAGCATATGCTGGCAACGTCAGTCTCTTTATTTCCCGTCTTTTATTCAGATAGCGGCAAGCAGCAAATCGTGAAATTCATATGCCACATATTATGCTTTAGGAATAAAGGAACTAAATATATCGTATGGAAAAAGTGGCAGTTTTGGCAAAAGCAGGGTAAATGGCTGCGAAAAAAATACAACCTGACATATTAAATGTGTTTTCACATTATATGTCAGACAGCAATGTGTTTTTACACAAATTGTTTTTATATAGAATGCTGAACGAAAATCTAAAAAAGAAACAAATTTAAAATCAGAAATACCAAAAGTTTATTTTTCCTTGTATTTCTATGCTCTGGTTCCGATACTGTTTGCGATCCGCATTCCTGGAACACAGTACCTATTTGTTTTATTATGCGTTGCATTTGTATTTTTATCGTATGCAAACAACTTCACCTTTTCTGTTGCTGGCAGTGAATGATTTGAATTCCCAAGTAGGTTGAAAAAAGCTCTTCCAATGAATATAGCCGTAATGATTTAACTCTTTTAATGTTGATTTCATCAATGGATGGAATAAAGTGTTACGTTACAAAAGTTACTGTACCAGATCCACTTCATGCTAGCTAGAGTTTTCTTTATCAAAATCATACTGGGTGACTTTCAAATTTTAAACGTACGCAATACTTGATGTCCAGTGTTATACATTATATTTACTGTTTTCTTCTCTCCCACAAAGGTTGTACATAGCCTGCTCCAGGTACACAGTATTTCCATATGAAAATGGAGACCATGTTACATTCGAGCCATCAATACAGTATGTACGTTCGAGTTTGCAAAAGCACCAGGTTATTCTCTTGTACTTGTAGGAATGTGACAGGGGAGGGACACGCCTCTGTAAAACGGATTATTTAGAATGAAAATGACGTTAAAAGTTCATTCACAAAAACTCATAATACACAAAGTATGAATTTCGTCTGGTTATGTAAAGACGTGTACTCTCATTGGAAAGAATGTCTCTGTGCAGTAGGAGGTATTTACGTATACACATAAAAATATCGGAATGTACGGTTGCAGATGAAAAATAAAAGTGTTTATTTAAACAAAATCTCTTTCCATCTTTAGTGTTATTCGGAACAATATAGACAAAGTCAAGATGCTTATGTGTTGTTCAGACATATTATTAATGGATGCGGTGTTGCTCAACCCAGTCCTTAGAGATCCCAGATAGTCCATATTTTTGCTCCTTCTCAGCTCTCCAGCACACCAGAACCAGTCAGCCAATCAAGAACATCGAATACCTGGGAGAGGCGTGTCATGGGCTGGGAGGGAGCAAAAATGTGGACTGTCTGGGGAGCCTTGAGGACTGGGTTGAGAAGCACTCTATTAATACATAACGAGATCCTGGGCCATGTGCAAGATTCTCCAAGAATTAAAGCCTCCAGTTCATTCAGGGATGAAGAAGGCAAAAATCTATTTTACACTTTCTTGAGACCAGTGGCCTGTACAGTACTACGAAGCGGAGTTACTGGCTTATCGGGGTAACCTGTCGGATTTAAGATACCACAGTTTAAATGGACTTCATATTCGTTCCCTTACATTTTGCCCAGACTACCTTAAATCTGGCAAAAACCCAGATAAGCCAGTAACCCCCCCACTTCGTAGTACAAGCCACAGGTGATTGGAGAGGCCAGGGAAGGTACTGCACTATTGCTGCATCCCCTTGGAGCTTGGAAATGGGAATTTTTATGTTCCTAGTCAAAAATTTAAACTGCAGCACCCTGGGAAGTTGGAGTTCCAACGTCAGAATGCAAGATGGCCGCGCCTTTTTTCAACAGAAGTGAAAGCTATAGTTCTATGTTAGTATTACTTATGCTTTATTATTTATTGTTTCATTAAATTGGTCTTACACACAGTACTATCCAACCCGCTATCTGTTGACTTGTTGCTACAGTGTTTTTATGTGCAAAAAAACTGCATGTTGTGTTGTTTCCAATCGGTATTGCTAACAATGGCTGATAAGGAACCTGACTAGAACTGGGGCCTGTCTTAACAAGCAGGATTTCTTGCTTAGTGGGATAACTTGTGGGATTTAAGGTAGTATGGGCTAAATGTAAGTGAATGAAGTTAAACGCCATCTAAACTGGGATACCTTAAATCAAGTCCCTGGTATTGCTAAATGGCTTTCGGACTTGTTGTGCCGGAACACAGTTAACTCGGGTGTGACATCATTCCCAGGTCCAACTTCCGACCTCTGAGGTAAATGTAATGCAGCATATATCCTGGCATTCCCCCAACCTCTCTTGAATTCCTTTAACAGTGTATAGCAGTTTAAACCATCTCAGACTATGAGAGCGTTGCAAGTGTATGTTGGCACCACTGGACGTACCAGTTCCTCTAAAATGGCTGCATATTCCATGGCTCTTATTCAGGTTCGCAGAGCAATCATCTACGCTAATGACTTCCATGTGGATTCCCATGCCATTATGAATCTCCCACATTGTTTAAGAGCTGGCAAAGGAGCCTTTATGCGGAAGGTGGTCTTACACATCCGCCAAACATAAATCCATTTGCATGTAGCAAAAATGGGTGAAAGATAATTTGACAGAATGTGATTTTTTTTTTCCCATTGCTTAGGGATCCACATTTTTGTTCCATACACTAGGTCTTTGTGTATTGGCTTTGGATACAAGAATTTTCTGAATGGCAGCTCAGACATAAATTTGCAAGGTTATGGCTTTTGTTGAGTTTTTTGGGATGTTTATTTAATGCCTCGGTGGCAGCCTTTTATGGCCGTCCAGCTGTCCTTGTCGGTGACCTTCGACTCTTTACTGGTGAAATTTGTCTGAGCTCGGTGTCATCGTCTTTGACAGTCCTCCCTTTAGCATGTGGAATCATTTTGCAGATTTTCGTGACCTGCAATCTGGGCACCACATATTTGCCCTCCTGTCAAGGTCCGATCACCGTTCCGCGCTCCTTAGGAAACTCACGTATCAAAGTGCTGATTGTCTGACCTCTTTTATAGCTGCCGGCACCCTGCTAGCTGCCTTTGGAATAGCAATTTGTTTCAAAGACTCTTATCGTGTGTTTATTTCTTTTTGTTATTTTTTTTGCAAAGTACATCCTTATGTTTTTAGGAGAGAACCCAAGTCGGGCCACCAGAGGGTTTCAAGTTTCGAGCATCTTCAAGTTCAAATTTTGAGTTTCTTTCTGTAGACTACATATGATTTCCAGAATGAGGTAAAATACACTTTATTGATTCCAGGCAGAAATTCTTGCGCCTAGAAGAGCAAGGTACATAAAGAGCACGAATACAAACATATGGCGCAAAACATGACAAAGACTCGGAGACTGTACGTATAAATAAAACCAAAGACAAACCCAACATGATTCAAATACACGACCTTCTCATCAGGAGTCAGACTCACTACTATTGTGCCATAAATAAAACAGATAGTATAAGATCACAGATGTATTAAGCTCAACAGTTTTACTCCTAGAGTTACTCACCAGACTTAAGCCCGCAGAAGTATTATGTATCTCTGCTCGGCGTCTGGAGTGGAGGCTGAAGAGTGGAAGTTCTGCAACTCTGGCAGCTCGTGGCATGCGATGCATCGCCGAAAGGAGAGTCTCTTCGAGGCCTAGAACATTCAAAGCAGAAACAATCCATGACAGATGGCGTAGATCACATCTCCATTGGCTTTTAACTATGTGTGAAACTGAATATTTTTTAAAAATCCAATTTAAATATAGTTTTTAAGGATTGGACGCTATTGTCTCCATTTTAGGGTGTCTCAGGCAAGGTTCTCTGCGGCGGTGATCGCGCTGATGCTAATCTCCCGACTTATCTCCGTTGACTGTGGGCCCAGCCATTCAAAGCAGGTTTGGCGACAGCAGAATGATGGTGAGTGATTATGTGCAGCTCATTAACGTTCACCTTTCAGCCATCTGCTGGGAAACGCACCGAGCGAATGAGATTCTGCACTCTTCCGCACATTAGCGCGATGTGCCCCGGCTTCTAGATGGACATTTTCAATGGCTTTAATTTTCCTGAATTCTCTCATTATAACAAAATCATTACCATTACGAACTGGTAATACGTATGACAAAGCATCATACACTATTCTTCAATGTTTCAAATTAAATGCAATTTAATGTCCAGAAAATTGCCACGCGATAGGCAGTCAATAGGCACAAATTGTACCAAATTATGTTTATTGAGTTATTTTCTCACATTCAAAAAAATCAGTTGAAGTAGTCTTGAGTCAAGAGGATAATAGCCAAAATATGGGCTTTGAAAAATATACAAAGGATGAAAAATAATAATTGTTATAAATGTTCTTGACAAAGCGTGATAAAAAGAGAAAATTGTTGAAATTACGTTTGCTGCGCGAAATCACTGACAAAGCAGCGATCAATAATTCAGCTTCGTTAAACCCATTTTGCCAAATAAAAATTAGCATGAATGTGGGAAACACCGTGAGACGTGGTGGCTTGAAACGATTCGTTCTTGGTTGCGTGCTGCTTCTTGTGATTGTCGAGTAATCTTGAAATAAAATAATCATGAATGCCGCACAAGGTTACCGCTTACCAAATGCTAATTGGTAGCTAAGGGACCTGAAGGTCTCCTACGTCTCGCATTTATGCTTAACATGATATAAAATTTCACACGGTTCAACTGAAGCCATTGAGTATTTCGCCCAGTGCTCAGAAAAGCTTTAAATTTTCTCCTGTTCATACAGGAATCTGACTAATGTCAGGTCATCAGCATGACTTTAAAAAAAATGGCTGAACGACTCATTTTAATGACTCTTTGACATCACCACAGTCCTGTCATGACCTGCTATTGAGGGGAAGTCTATAGGGACACAATGATAACATTAATTTAATTAAGTAAAAAGTGATCAGATCCTCTCTCCTAGAAGGCTGTAGACAGGCCCCATTGAAAAGGAAATTATAAAAAACAGGAAGGTATTTGTGAAACCCAAACCTCCCTTTTGTGAATGATGTATTGTATAAGAGAGGTGAAGCAGAACCACGGTCACGGTTCTGGAGTCTGGGCCTATTTCGTATTTATGTTTTCGATGCTTTATTTAAAGCAAATGACAAAACTGCAGTCTTTGTTCTTTATAGCACATATGATGCAGTTATGTCCCTAACTGAGCTGATTGTATCAGTACGACTATTAGACAAATCACATATCTGCTCTCTCAATTGCTCACTGCCAGATAAAATAATAATAAAAAAAATAATTCATAGCATTTCAGCCCTGCACTGGAAAATAATTTGAAATGTGTATTGGGAAAAAAAAAACATCTCACGCCTAATGAACCATGCAATTTTAAAAAGAAACTGCTGAAAGCACAGAAAAAATAAAACAACAACAAACTCATTAACAAATTTAACACTTCAAAGGGTAATATTGCTGGCCTGGGTTTTTTTAATCACACTTAGATGGTACTAATTAATTCCACGGCATATGTCATCTTTTAAACAATGGGTTTTAGGATGGACTTGTTAAGGTAAAATGACTAATGAGCTCACAATATTTATCTCAGCCATGTAACATGGGCTCAGTATTAAAAGATTAACAGCGAAAACACAGTACTGCATATTTTTGTGTTTTATATTTGCACATCAGTTCTGCTTATTTTTTATTGTGACTCCAAATCAGAGGATGATAGTTCCGGAAAGTAAAAATCCAGGCTAGGATTTTGTTTCAAAAAACCATTTGAGT
>JABFDZ020000052.1:4613101-4623807 GCA_019775955.2 Pollimyrus isidori
CACAGGGCACAAGGCTGGGGGACACTGAGGACAAGATGCCAGTCTATCACAGGGCACAAGGCTGGGGGACACTGAGGGCAAGATGCCAGCTCCAATAGAACACTCTTAAAAAAATACTGCAAAGTTTTGTTGAGCATTTTTATTAATATCATCTACCCTGTGTCTCATTGTGTGGAAAAATGATTTATTATAGGCTGATTAACCAGAACGGGGGACTGTATACTGGACAAGCGAAAAATGAATGGATGACTGGATGGAAGATTAACAAAAGGGAAAAATAATTTGAGATATGAATGCAGATCAATATATAGATACAGGGTGTGCAAGCAGATTAACCTGAAAGGCCTCGTTGGAGGTCCATGCACAATTCAAGGCGATCCATTGTTTTTAGCCCATTTCAGATACAGCTGGAAAGGAGTTTGTTAAAAAATACAAAATGTCAACCTCGATATACAAATCTCTTAGGTACTAGAAAGCAAGGCTTCGGTGTGGATTACAGTGATTTGTAATGAACATAGCAACGGCTGCCGGCTTATTTTTAGGGTTAGACTGAAATAATGAGGTACGCAAGTGGGATTTAAAATGTTTAAAATGCCCATGGAGGCCAGCACTGCAGATGTAACTATGAAGCAAAGTAACTAACGTCTCCCTTAAACACTAAAAACAGGAAAGTAAATGTATTCACATATCTACACACACAAATTATATACACACACCAAGTAAGCGAACATTTCACCCTAAAGCATTTCCTTGTCTTCTCAGGCTTGATTAAGGTATTTTATTGATACATCGGGAATTTTGGGAACATTCCCCATGGAATGGTCTAATGACATCCGGTCCCTGGCAAAACACACGAAAGGGACTACACCCCCCCCCTATCCCCTCAGACTGGGGACTCTGCTTGATAGCAAATTCCCAGGCCGCTCTTGCCCGGCAGTCCGCCTCGTCGATGGGATTGATGCCGCTCGCTGAACAGTAACTGTTGATTTTCATGGGAGATGTGTAGCACGCGGCAATTCTACCTGGACTTTTTTTATGATTCGTGATTTATATTTTATGGCGCATCTATTAAATCTTAATATTGTCTACAAGCTCCCCATTTTCTTATGTTCTGCGCAGGATAGTCTCTGAACAGGCAGAAATTTCTGTTTTGTGCGTAAATGGGGATCCGTTGTTGTTTTTTTTTTTCTTGTATACATCTCCGAAACTAAATAAGCTTTAATACTTAATGAGCTGATGCTTCTGCTGACGTTGCTGGGACCCGCTGCCCATGGCCGCCCCGGCCGATTGACAGGTGGTCAAGGTTCTGCTCCTGCACCCTGGACGCTGCACCACCTGTCATGCCACCAGCAGCCACGTCGCGGAGCGGAGGTGGCGCTCCGGGCCGTGCCCGTGATTCCTCCCTCCCGGAGAGCTCTAATCAGCCCGGCTGGCTGGCAGCACTTTCCCGGTGGGCTCGGGAAGATGAAAAGGCCCAGCTCTGGCAGGACGGGTTGGGCCAGGAACCGCCTCAGCCCAGGCCTGAGTCAGAATTTCAATCTAGCCGGCCCCTGATCTGTCTCCCCATCCCCACAGCCTTTCCTGCTCTCTATCTATCTATCTATCTATCTATCTATCTATCTATCTATCTATCTATCTATCTATCTGTCTATCTATCTATCTATCTATCTATCTATCTATCTATCTATCTATCTGTCTATCTATCATCTATCTGTCTGTCTATCTATCTATCTATCTATCTATCTGTCTATCTATCATCTATCTGTCTATCTGTCTGTCTGTCTGTCTGTCCTTCTTTCTCGAATGGGGCACCTAAATAAGCCTGAATTAACTGGTTCCTGATCTGTCTCCCTACAGCCTTTCCTGGTCTCTCTCTCTCTCTCTCTCTCTCTCTCTCTCTCCCCCCCTCTCTCTCTCTGGCCCCTATCTGTTTCCACACAGCCTTTTTTGGTCTCTCTCTCTCCTACTCTCTTTCTCTCTATCACTCACTCACACACTCACAATAGTGCCCCTGATCAGGTCACTGGTTCGAATCCCAGTGCATACATCACCGTTGGGCCCCCGAGTAAGACCCTTAACCCCCTCCAACTGGTCCCGGGCCACTGCATGCTGGCTGACCCAGTGCTGTAACCCCCAAGCTTGGTCTCACCTGTATACAGGCAGATCTCAGGTTACAAATGAGGTCTGCACCCTAAGTCACATTTGTAGATAATTTTGAAAAATAAAAATACAGCAAAATAACTATACAGTAATAATGAAAGAAACTACATACAGTAATTGTACAGTACAGTATATACAGCACATAGAGTATAGTATTTAGAGTACAGTATATACAGCACATAGAGTATAGTATTTAGAGTACAGTATATGCAGCACATAGAGTATAGTATTTAGAGTACAGTATATACAGCACATAGAGTATAGTATTTAGAGTACAGTATATGCAGCACATGGAGTATAGTATTTACAGTACAGTATATACAGCACATAGAGTATAGTATTTACAGTACAGTATATACAGCACATAGAGTATAGTATTTACAGTACAGTATATACAGCACATACAGTATAGTATTTACAGTACTGTATATACAGCACATACAGTATAGTATTTAGAGTACAGTATATACAGCACATACAGTATACAGCAGTATTTACAGTACAGTATATACAGCACACACAGTATAGTATTTACAGTACAGTATATACAGTACAGCACACACAGTATAGTATTTACAGTATATACAGTATAGTATTTACAGTACAGTATATACAGCACACACAGTATAGTATTTACAGTATATACAGTATAGTATTTACAGTACAGTATATACAGCACACACAGTATAGTATTTACAGTACAGGACTGCACCTCGAGCCGACGGAGCACTGAAGCACACAGTGTTTTCAGAACTGTCACAAAGTACTCTGTGTGCTTGTTATCCAAGCCATTGTACTGAAGCCAAATTTTTAATATAATCATCTTTATGGCAGTTTGTTTGTAAGTACAGTTTGTCTGTGAGTTGGACCTTCGTAATCTGGGAACTGCCTGAACGTGTCTGGCTGTCTTAAGAAGAAGCAGTTCCCCCTTCACAAGCATGAAAATACCGTCTATTCTATTCCGCAGCCAGTGTTGAATTGAGTGGTTTGACAGCCGCCACCCTCGGTCCAGCTCTGTTCACGGTCTCCTCCTTTCCAGGTCCCATCACTGACCACTCCCCCCCCCCGATCCCCCACTTCCATCTGCCTTTGGATTGTGAAACTGCTTCCTAATGATCCTTCACTGGCGTCTGCATCAACTGTACCTTCTCTGCGACTCTGTGCTCCCACCAACCGGGCTCACAACGTAACGATAACTGTCGGATCGCGAACCGGCTATTTTAATCCCGCCGAGAAGCTGCAATTTCTGGAAAGAATAGTATTGACTCATATCATTGGCATGTATCTGATTTTATTCGAAGCGACCTATATGTGCGACTGTAGTGCTGAGTCTGCACATTTAACCCTTTCCTGCACCGTTTCCCAGCCTCTTTATCTTTGAATTTGACTCGACTGTCTTAAAAAATGTTTAAAAATGATTTCTGGCATGACTAATACTTTACTGGCTGCCTGGAAGCTTCTCTTTCCACCTGCTGGATAATCACTTAATCCTGTTAATTTACTTCGCCGTTCCTCCCGGATCCTCAGCTAATTTAAATCTTTATCTGATGTAAAGCGATCAAAATATCAGCGGCATTCACTGGAATACAATGCTGGATATTAATTAAATTTAGTCAGATTACTTGCGGCGAATGTGAATAAGGAATTACTGCTCTTTTTTTTTTGTTTTCTTTTTTTCAACTTGAAAGATATTTAAAAAAAAAAAAAAAAAAAAACAGAAAACATTGCGGGGCAGCCAGAGTTGAGAGCAGGAATACTCAGCGCTGCCAGGTTCTGGTTCCTGTCAGCCAGAGGCCTCTGTCATGCTGTAGAGTGGAGAGGTTCTGCTGACCCAACGTGTCGTCGTCCTATCAGGAGGATGATGAGAAGGAGAATCGCTGAACGAGCTGACTGTCTGGCCCAGAGAGGAGTTGGGGCTGTGGTGAGACCCCCCCAGGGCATCGAGGGATACGGTGACTAACCCAGGAAACAGTTTGTCAGACTCTAGCACGCCAGAGACGACAGCGACCAAGATGATCTGCTACCTGGCTGGTCAAACAGTGGCTGATGGGTACAGCTGACATCTGGGACAGAGACTCAGCACGTTGGCGACTGAACAGAGCACAGAGACCAAACCGCAGACAGCTATTGAATGGACACCACAAAGACCCCAACTTAGCTGAAGAACCTCAGGAACATGAAAAGCGGTTAATCCTGGAAAAGGTCTCCCCATCCATTATCTCATCGCTTCACCGTCCCAGGGTACCGAGGTCTACGTGCCGGTCTCAGTCACTTGCCGCACATCTGAGAATGATCACTGTCGGCTTCTCGGTCGTGCTTCCTGGCCTAGCTGGTGTCGGGGCCTGGGGGACGACCTGGACCCCCCGCCTGGCCAAAGGGCCCCGCTGATCCTCTTCAGCCATCTGAGTCTGGACTGTTAGCGTCTCCCCGTCGCCCTCGGAGTTGAGCTTCCGAAACGCGGCACGCCTCCTCGCCCTTCGTAGCTGGAATCCGGGGACAAGCGGAGTGAGAGCGTTATCGGCCACGTGGCCAGTTTAACTACAGGCTGTGAGATCCATATCTAAGATTATTATTAAGAGCTAGACGTGGGCATTTCAGGTCTAGAGAATAAAAATCGAGGCCAAGGTTTTATTTCATCCAACTAGTTGCTCTGTGACTCCTTATACTCAACTGGTCGGTTGAAACTAAATCTTGGTATATTGTTTATGTTCATAGTATATTGTTTATGTTCATAGTATATTGTTTATGTTCATAGTATATTGTTTATGTTCATATTTTTTGTCTATTCATATTGTACTTTTCTCTTAATTTATCTATAGGTTTATCTTATCTTATGACCTTGAACAAATCGCCATGATAAAGTGAGTTTCTTCTTCAGTACGTTCAGTTTTTCGACATCTTTCTTGAACACTTACTAAACCAAGTCAACAGAGGTTCAACTCTGACCCAAGAACCGACTCGTAATAAATTATTTAGGCCCTGTTTCTGAAGCCCAGTATGGCTTCCCAGCCGGGTCCATTTGCCGCGTCTCCCACAGAGGTCAGGCTTGGCTGAAAGCTCTGACCACTGGGTTCCGCTTGGAAATGTCCGTCACCTGCTGAAGCAACACTACACTTTACTCGCCGCGGCTGGAGTCGCGGTAACTGCACTAAAATCGTGTCATGCGGGAAACGAAAAAGCAAACAAGCTCCTCTCAGACGAGCCACCTGCTGGAGTAGATATGACTAGATTCCTCAAGCTTCTCCGCGAGAACCATGTAGGCCACGACGGTTTAGTGAACCTGACCTTCTGGAATGGTGGGCCTTCACTGTCTGGTTTGCCGGTTGAAATATTAACGCAGACTGCGCTGTGCCGTTTTTTCCACAACGCCTGGTCTTGACCCAGTCCGAATCCTTGATGTAGAGCCCATCAGATTCTGATGTGGCCTCACAGGAGAGACGATTCCGCAACTACGGCAGCTATTCTAACTCTCCACGACCCCCGACTAAGATAAGCGGTTAGAAGATGGATTACAAGTCACCGAAGCCATTAACGATTCATCCTTCTGCGGAGATTTGTTTTCATTTCCAAAACTGCGTACTTATTTGCTAAATATACTGTTATATCATTCTTTTTTTGCCCCAGTGCTTCTGAACGGCCTAAAAAGCCAACAGCCAATCTTTTTCCAGCCAAAATACCATGCTGCACAGTGCACACAGCCATAATCAAAATGTCACATTTCATGCCTGTTAGAAATCCAAATTAAAATCTGAAATATGACTAACCAACTGTTCACTTTTACTATCCAGCCCTTAATGCAACATGTATTAAATGGCACTATTTAGTATAGTGTAAGGGGTGCAAATGTAATGAGACAGCCAAAATCTATTTTTAAATGTTATATAACTGCCAGAATGGAGCAAATGCACAATAGATATATATTATGTAACAGTCGAGAGACCTTTGTCCACTTCTGCAGGTTGACTGCACAGACACACATGCAATCCCACACCCCACGGCTCAGCAAACGCCGTGTTATCATGCCGCCCAGCATCCAAGGGTTTCGTTTAAAAGCTGCGTCTTTTGCTTGAGACGAAAACTTTTTGTCCGCGGTGTACAACTGCAGTGGAGCACAAACGCGGAGTGAGTTTGCACTCTCTGGCAGCGAAGGGCTCACTATTTTCACACGCATACACGTCTCGCCCATGTGGATGAGTTTCCCTCGCCGCACTCCTTCATTCTAGAACCCATGTGACACAACGTAAACAAAATGACTCCTATTTCACTTCCGAAACGACTGAACAGCTTCATTCACGGTGCGTTTGACATTTATTGTATTTTATGGATTTGGTCGCAGGTTCAGCATTGCGTGCATTTTTTTTTAATTGGACCTTCTTCCCTCCAGTCGTCACGGTAACAGCGAGAGTCCACTTACCGCGATGATCCAGTCCCCGGCGGGTCCCAGAGAATATCTACAGGACCAGATGTTGACTATCCAGCATGACGGACAATCATTAGTGGGTCAGGGTCCTTCTTGGTCGAGGTTCACCAAGCTCTTAATGACACAAGGGACGCATACTCCTTTTTTTTGTGTTTCAGTTAAGCGGCTGAATCCACAAATTATGAATTTGGAAGTTCCCCAAACCTCTCGCGTTTCCCAGCACCCAACCCCGAGGCTGACTCACCCAGGATGCCAGCAGCTGGAGCGTCGCTGTGAGGCGATCGGCGGGTTCCGGGGGTCCGATTCAGACCTAGCGGGAGTCAGTTTTGTCATCTTTTTCTGTCCTACTGGTCACAGGCAGTTGACACAACACAGCGTGAGCTAATCCAGATCTCCTTGCCTGCCGTGAAGGCCCCAGCTTCAGGCTTATATGGATGCTCCTGGCCGACATCATCCAAGACCTGAAGTCCAGCCAAGATTCCCCTGTAGGTCATATGCTTTACTCTCTTTTGAGCCACAACAATTCAGACCCGCCATTATCAACAAAACCCATCTCATCCCGGAACCCCTCTGTTAGCCTACGCCACTCCATGCTCCCTCAGTGCACTTAATGTTGCACTTCCTGCATTTTAGTCATCTAATTAGGTACTTGCTTTGTTCAGAAGATGCTGTGTAGCTCTCGCTCCATTAAGGCTTACCTGGGCCTTCACTGGGAGCCCAGCACAACCACCCTTACGCCCAGTCGCCTACTTGGCAGCCATGTCTGTGACGTGCTGTTCGGCTGACTTACGCATCACTTTGGACAAGAGCGCCTGCCGGATATAGGAGATGTGACCCACGTGTTAATGAGGAGTAAAACGCGCATGTCCGCCATTTGCAGAAGCACAGGGGGAACAGACACGCGCTACAGTTAAAGGTTCTCGCTCACCGCAGGCTTTTCCATTTATTTTTTACTCTTGTTACGCTTCGGAAGGTTCAGTGAACGACTATAAATGGAAATATATGTCAAATAAAATAAGTTTCCTTTATACCAGGGTTCTTCAACTCTGGACCTCGATTCCAAATCCAGGCCGTGTTTTCGGTTCTCCCGGGTAGTTAGTTTAATGATTACTGATTCTGATTGGTCAGGGGCTTCACACATGACTGACAGGTAAAGGAAGGCTGGAAAACCAGCAGGGCTCGGACCTCGAGGACCGTGAGTTGAATAACCCTGCTTTATATCATGGAAAGAGCATGTAACAGTGCATGTCTGATACCCTATTAACTGGCCTTGTGCTGATGGCAGGTTCTAGGCCGTCCTTTAACTTTAAATACACTACTTACCTGTTTCATCCCGTGAAACACAGCAGTATGAAATGTTCCTCGTAGAAAAGAATGCCTAGAATTCTCTCTGCTGTCATCGCCGCTAGAGGAGGTTACTTCGATAAATCCAGGACATGACACTTTCTTGCTAATAGAGGCGCCGAAATGGTGAACATACCGTGAATTTAATCATTAGCGAAGAAAATTGAGTGTATTTTTAGTAAATGTTAAGTGAGCGACATGCAGGTGTAGAAAATAGCGGCGTGTGCAGAAAGACTGGTAGCCACTGAGCTTTCATAGCATAGCTCTTTAGTAGCTTGTCCTCCCCCCTCCCCCCGGAGATAAATTTCCTGCCTCGAAACACGCACTGGATAGCCAACCCCCCCCCCACACACACACACACACACACACACCTTCCCGTTTTGGCAAAGCGGTTCGTTGACTGTGTCTGGAGATCTGAGGATGCGCTGTAGTAACAGTACAATAAAGAACGTAGCTGAGGCCTGTTTTGTTTGACTGTACATGACTGTGCTCTGAGAGCAAAATGATGCATGACTGCTGGATGCTTCCAAGAAAAACTAATAAACACCTTAACATCGTATCCAGAGTAGGGTCACTGTTAGCCTGGGGCCCATTTCAAGGAACTGGGACCTGGGAAGGGCACACATTGGGCGGGATGGTTTCGGCTGTGCATTTAACATTAAAGTTAAACATGACAATATATCAGGGGCTATGCAGGGGCAGGGTCATAAGGGCAATGAAACTATCTGGAAGCTGATTGGCCTGCCTCCACTGTCACTCATCAAATTCAAATCACGTTATTGGCTACTAATAAGGTTGCCCCCTCTGTTTCAATTATGACCCCTCTTATGTCCCACCTTTTCAAAAAATGAAAGAATAGCCCTTGCAATATATATATATCACAGAGAATAATTTGTATATCATATATAGATGTGTATATATCATTTATACGTTGTTTTACTTCCAGTGCATCATTTTTGCTCACGTGCATTGGTAAATTCCTAGAAATGATTCTTTTTTGCGGGCTAATACCTCTACGCATTTTTGGAAGTGATAACAATTCAATTTATTTTTATATAGCGCCTTTCACAGCAGTCACCCCAAGGCACATTACATGGGTGTGTATCAAGGGAGTAATACAAAAACAGAGAAAAGGAAAGACAGAGAAATTAAAGAAAGGATGACGATAATGGAGGAGAGGCACCGGAAACTTCTAAATTGGGAGAGAAAAAAACCTTGGGGGGGGGGCAGCTGGCTGCCCCCCCCCCCGGGCAACAAAGCAAAGAGATTCTAGAATCTCCAGTGACTGACGCCTTTGCGTTTCACATTACCTACGAGAGATTATTTAGCACACATTAAGGTTGAGCATAGTTTTGTATGCGATGTACTGGTTTGTAAGCGGCTTTGAAAGAGCGTGAGAGAAAGGCTCCGATTGATGGTGGGCGCATTTGTTCTGTGAATTACGGTAACCTGGCAGTAATGAAACCTGGGAACCTGGGAGCTCCTTAACTAGCTGTGGCAACAGCCTCGCTGCGCTCACCATCCAAACTGTGCTCCTGCTAGGAATCTAAACAGCTGCAGTGTCAACTCCCATCTGCGTGGGGGCCCCGGAGTTTGGGAGCCCCCTGTTGGCCACGGAGAGTCACTACACTCAGAGCGACTTTCGAAAATAGAACACACCCGCGAATCTAAAATGTTTTTCTATGGGCTAATCCTTAGCTTTCAGTTTTAATGCCTGTAATATAAACTTAAAGGTCTACAACCATGAGCCAGATCCACAGACCTAGATCTATAGAGTTACTATCCAAACAAATGGAGCATGTTGGCGGAGAAGCCTGTGAATGAAGTGCTTACTCTTGGTGGCATCACGCCGGTTGGTCACGCCGCACGTTACGATCGCTCGCTTTTTTCCAGTGGGTTATCATGAAAGTTGGGGTTGTTATGACAACACCTCGAACCCTGCATGATAACTTCAGTATCCAAAAATATTCACAATGATTAAAAAAAACTGAACAGAGCACAGCAATTTTTTGGTAATAAAAGTGGAATAAACTTATTTATTTTGTCGTCTAAACAAAATCCCAGTGATAGTACCACATACCAGCTACAAAAAAATCTAATATTTTGCTCATATTTTTCATCTTATGGAATCCATTCCCAGGTCTCATAACAATTCTTTTGTTGTCTGAGATGAAATTAATAGAATTTTCCAGAAGAATCTCCTCTCCTAAGCGCTTTTCTCCAATGTTCTCAACACACAGTGGCTCTTATTTCAAGTGTCAATCTTGGGGTTTAATGTGACGTCTGTGTGCTAATTGCCTATGCGATTAATTAGCCCCTAGATAAAAACAATCATTAACCGCCTTATGGTTTTACGGCCCCACAATAAGAAGGACATCCGGCCGCTGAAGGGGTCTCGTTACGTTCCAGCAGCACTAGGACACCGTGTCAGAAAGACGTGTTGCTCTCATCCATCCCTCTGTATTCCATATGTTCCTATCCTAAGTGGCGGGGCAGGGTGGAGTCAAATCCCGGGAAGAGCAGAGCATGAAGCTGGGGCAACTCGTGCATCACTGCTCACTTTTATCTTATCTATCCATCCATCCATCTATCCATCCATCCATCTATCCATCCATACATCCATCCATCCATCCAATCATCCATCCATCCATCCATCCAATCATCCATCTATCCATCCATCCATCTATCTATCCATCCATCCATCTATCCATCCATCCATCCATCCATCTATCCATCCATCCATCCATCCATCCATCTATCCATCCATCCATCCATCCATCCA
>JABFDZ020000052.1:4624646-4635952 GCA_019775955.2 Pollimyrus isidori
TTTTATTTTTCGCTTCGGGTTGTGCTGCCCCCCCACCCCCCCCCCCACCACCACCACCACCACCACACCAAAAAAAAATAAACAGACAGGTCGTGTTACACTGTAATCACGGGTGTAGCCGTCGTTAAATCTGAACGCGTCCCCCTCACATCTCATAACTATTTGTTTGGACCCCCCCACATTTAACATGAAATATTAGTTTTATGTCGGTGTGGAACCCCAGGCTAGCTGCATCGCCGGCGCCCCCTATCTGCGACAACGTGGAATTGGCTTGCTATGTGGGTAACCCCTCAGAAGATGGCGCCCCGGGGAGCAGCACACGTCACCGACTGGGTGCAGATCGGCAGATATATTACTTGAAATGCATCTGTTAAGCGGCCATCGCAGTGGGTGGTTCTGTTTCCTCACACCTCTGCCGGCTGCAAATCCCATCCCTCCTGTGTGTATATATTTATTTTGCGCCGTCTCTGTAAAGCACAGTTTTTTTCCACAGTCCCACAGGCGTCCTTCAGGCACTCTGTTTTCCTCTCATAGCCTGAAGGCATGTGGTTCGGGTAATTGGTGTCTCTTAATCCGCCGTATTGGGTTATTCTGTGTGCTCTACGGTGGACTGGCATCCTGTCCAGGGTGTGCCCCTGCCGGACTCAGATCATGATAAGTGGTTCGGTGATGCATGGATATCTAAATAATTTATGAACAAATGCTTTTTATAATGCCTATCACTGGTCTCACGACAGCGTGCCGAAAATGCGCATTTTAACAAATTTTAAGTGTGAAAACGGACCGGTCATTCATTCATCATTTTTCTCGTTTCTATGAAATGGGCACATTAAGAATTCCCATCCGATAAGCCACATTCAGTGTCATCTGTCTGGCGGGGGGCGTTTCCTGACGATCACACAATTTATCGGCTGCGGGGATGAAAGCGTTTAAGGCTAATTAAGGTCTTCTAGATCTTCTGCAGTCCGCGATCATCTGAAGCCACGCCCCTCACGCTGTTGTTACGGAAACATTGCATAAATACAAAGATTACTGCTTATAGAACTGATGCTTATCGTATGAATCGCTGGCAGCAGAGGGGTGTGGACCGGACCATTACTGGATTTTGGTGCTTACCCACAGATTTTGGTTTACACAACGCCATTGCTCCATCCATCCATCTTCTAACCTTTTATCCTGGCTAATGTCTCAGGTAACTAAATTTATACTGCAGTGAAAGAAGTCTTAATAATGTTATAGTATAGGGCACACCACTAGGGGGCGGGCGGCTTTGCCCTGCACGTCCATACAGCAGATACCCTGAGGCCTACACGTTTGTCCGCTCGTGATTGAAGATGCCCGTGGAGGAGCAACAGGGTATGAGCAGGAGGTACCCCCTGTTTTGAAGGTAAAAACGCATCTAATGTAAGCAAACATTAATTGCATATCCATGACCTCCGCTGCCACATTTCGTAACTGCGCAGCTCTGCTCGGCACGGACTGGCCGCGGATTCATCACACGCACCTACCGTGACCTTGCAGCTCAGTATTTAGAAACTGCCTTCGGCGCCGTGGTCTCCTTGTCCGTTTATTTATTGACAAGTGAATTATTTAATCCACCTCTGAGAGATGTAGATTATAAATACTGTATGGTTTACTTACTCACATAGATGGTCCTCTGTATTCTGCCGTAAAATGTATTTACTTGCTTGGAGAAGTAAGTTTTAAAGTATTAATTCCCTCTGTGGGTTGTCACGTCTTTTACCTCCACTGTTACTTTAGGTTTTTTTACTGTTTTACTTATTTCTTGTGTTTAATAGCGCTGAGTTCACAAAAACAGTCCTGTACAGGCAATGCTACACTTACAGACAACTCGTACTTAGGAACGAACTAACATAAGAACTATTGCATTAAAATTAATTTTAAATACAATGGTGCGTAATAATGCAGTGCTTCAGCGGTTCTTCGGAATACAGTACTTTTATTATTATTATTATTATTATTATTATTATGTTTCCGACTTGCGTACAAAATAGACTTAGGGTGCGTGTCTCGTACCTGGGGGCCGCCTGTACTTGTTACAGAGCAGAAGTGCTGTTTCCGCGCAGTGACAAAGACCGCCTCATTTACATTCAGGAGGATTAGGATACTAACAGACTCAAATTTAATCTGCCTCTTTTTAAATCGGAACGGGTATTGTGGCGACATTAAGGGCTTTCGTGAGGTTAGAATTGTTTCATGATAAGACTTTGGAGTAATTCTCTGACAGGCACTTTAATGATCGGCGGTGTGGTTTCCGCAGTTGACGAATGTTCATGTGCAGGATTAAACCGACTTGTATTATTGCTTTAACAGTGTCTTCTTTATGCTTAAAGGTATCCTTAACTCTGCATTTTTAGTTTTTTTGATCGCATCAACGGATCTTTGTGAGGACCTGAAAAACGCCCGCCCAATGTCAAAAGAACAGGTGTTCTACATTTGGTCCCCACAGTGTAATATAAACACACACGTACTGTACATGAAGTACAATTTAGAGACATCAACCTTTCTGTAGGAGGAAACCGAATTATCCGGAGGTAACCCACGGAAAGACATGCAAGACCAGGAGAACATGCAAATGTTCTATACACAAAGCAAGGGAAGCGATTCATAACGTACAATTCCCACTCATCCTTTTGTTGAAGTTGTATTGCTAATTTTCAGTGACTAGAGCATTGTGGGATTTATAGCTAGCAGTATGGTTTTATTTGGTGAAGGTCAAAGATAATGACACCACCGTGTTAACACCACTTAATGTTAAAACTTGGATTCAAAGCTAAAGAATAAATATTATTGTAGGCGAATTACATATTTATTTATTCAATTGCAAGTGCAACACCATGGTAAAATGCACCTTGTGTAAAGACAGTGGTAACCTAAAGCCTTAAATGGGATTCATTGCTGTGACACTATGTGAAGATGAGACCGTACATGTGTTGCACACAAGGGTTCGACAGTGACCTAGTTATTCCTCAAACGTGATAAATGTACAAGCTTGGGCTGCAAATCAGCTACATAGAGATCTAGAGGTGCTACTTGTTGAATAATATCCAGGTATGTAATGAGGCAAAATGGACACAGTGTACTTGACACCAGATGAATTTCTTCTGTTAAGAGGTGTCATGATTCATACAGAGGGGCCAACCTTATCGTTAGCCAATGATACGTTTTGAATCTGTGAGTGACAGGGGAGCTCGCGATGTATGGACCAATCAGCTTTCCAGTGTCCCTGTAGCCCCGCCCCGGTATGCACCCATTACAGAGCTCTTGAGCATCATGATTATAAAGCTGAAGATGCTTCTTTTTCGGAAGCCGATGGCCGCCCGTCGTCGTTCTGCTTCATCCACTTATGTCCGCGCGGACCCCCAGCAGGAAGTCCCGCCCTCAGGGCTCTCCGCCATGCTGGCCCGAGCAGGCCGGGCAGCGCTGCAGGCCGTCCGGGTGGCACGCCGGGCAGCGCAGGGCGCGGATGGACTCGTTGAAGCGGTTGGCGAGCATGGACAGCTTGCTTCCGTGGCACAGGGAGCAGGGCGTGCAGCCAGAGCCCCCGCACTGCGGGCACCCGGCCCCCTCCTGCAAGCGAGTCAACCACACGCAGTTCCCTCACTGACCACTAGAGGGACCGGTGTCCCCTGTGCGAACTGACACCAGCAGTCTCATCTTGATAAATGAACTACGCCGACAGAGACTGCTTGTGCTTGCGCTGGGCAAAACAAAAAAAAAAAGCACCGAAGGGGGCAAAAACAAACGGTGCCGCGAAAACTTTCCTTAAAACATCACAAAGATACAGCGACAGATATTTAATCGCAAGAAGCCGCCGTCATGCTTGATAAATCGATTATCCGAACTCCGACACGCACAATACACAACGGATGATGCAAAAACAAATAACTATTCATGCACACGTTATAAAATTAGCCTTTGCAGTGTATTTAATGTAATGGGTGGAACCTCTTTTCTAAGAATTGAATTATAACTATTTATTATATATGCTAATAAACACTGACTGCTTTTGTTGCCTTTCGTGAATTGTTACATATGCAGTATTTAGGATTATTAATACAAATGCACAGTATTGGTGTAAAAGTGCTGTACAAGACCTGAAATGGTCTGTCTGTGTCTGTCTGTCTATTTGTTTGCCTGCCTATCTCTCTCTCTGTCTATTTGTCCGAATTTCTGTCTGTCTGGTTATCTGTTTGCATATTTGTCTGTCTATCCGTCCGCCTGTCTGTCTGCCTGTCTGTGTCTTTCTGTCTGTCTGCCTGTCTGTGTCTTTCTGTCTGTCTGCCTGTCTGTGTCTGTCTGTCTGCCTGTCTGTGTCTGCCTGTCTGTGTCTGCCTGTCTGTGATGGTGTTACCTTGTCTGCGGTTTCAAGGCCATCTTCGTCCTCCCAGGGAGAGCACAGTGACCCGTGGTGATGCTTTCCTCCTGTTCCTCGCCCACGTGGATCCTCTCCCTCCCCATCCTGTCCCTGGACAGAGGTCCTCATCAGTTCTGTCCTCCTCTGTGGGGACCTGATGACCCGTAGATTACTGGTATAGATGATAATCTTCCCGAAGTCCAGCACGGACGACTGCAAGACACGGCCCAAACACGCTAAGGTCAAACACGCTAAGGTCAAACACACTAAGGCCAACAGAACGCGCTCTTAACGGTACCCAAGCACCCAGTCCACACAGGATCCTGCTCAGCAGGGCGGCAGAACCTCAAATCACATACATCTGCATATCGTTAATCACTGGTGGCCTTTTAGCACCGACTAAATTAATATGATATGGTCGAGCTTATTATGCAAATTGGAATTCAGATGAAGGTGATAATGTTAATTTCGTCGTCCGAGGAAATATCCTACCAGAGATGACGTATGGGTTCCATGGATGTTGTGCCACTAACATTGTGCAAACATTCTAATGTTCTATTCTGTTGACCTGCTTATCTGATTTTCTTCCTTACCAACCCTCATCCCCATGACAAGCAAATCCTCTTTGTTGGTGATAACTCAGTATAATTATTGCTTTGTTTTAGCCATAAGATTCATATTGTACTGCATTTACACCAGCATTTCTTGCACTGACATGTACTCCTGCACTTTTATACATTTATAAACCACACATACACATTGTGTTTATCATTCTACCTGCCCCTTGTGATATTTCGTCTTAACTGTGAATCTACTATATGTACGAGTGTCTTTCATAACCTGAGACTAATTCCTTCTCTGTGTGAACCTGCACTTTATTCTTATTTTTCCTTCTTTACTGTAATTCATTTGCTATGCACATGTTTATAACTTTTTTTGTTACTCCTAAATGGCATTGTTGTTCTTTAATGCACTGCTGTCTGTCCTGTATCACACTGCTGTCTGTCGTGTATTACACAGTTATTTGTCCTTTATTACACTGCTGTCTGTCCTGTATTACACAGTTATTTGTCCTGTATTACATTGCTGTCTGTCCTGTATTACACAGTTATTTGTCCTTTATTACACTGCTGTCTGTCCTGTATTACACAGTTATTTGTCCTTTATTACACTGCTGTCTGTCCTGTATTACACAGTTCTTTGTCCTGTATTACACTGCTGTCTGTCCTGTATTACACAGTTCTTTGTCCTGTATTACACTGCTGTCTGTCCTGCCCCCATTTCCCTACCATGTATCCATAAAATAAGAATCTCACTGTCTCCCACGGAACACATGTGACGATCGAGCTTCCGACACCTGATTCTCAATATACGCGCAGATCAGAGCCGCGAGACGAAATCTGTCGGGGGGGGGGAACTCCTTGGAGATTTATCCTCATCACTGTTGGCCAGCGCCAGAAGAGCCCCAACCGGTACTCACTTTGAGGTCCGCGGGTGTCGAGCCGCCGCGGGCAGCGAGTCTGTAGCCAGTCAAGCCCCTGTAGACGTTTACCCTCTGGGCAGTGAGCCCCGGGGAGGAGCCCACCCGCTCCTCCGGGGGCTCCTGGAAGCTGGAGAGCTGCTCCGCCTCCAGATGCTGGGGCACCTTGCCGTGCATGAAGCTGCGCGGGTACTTCTCCTCGGGGCTCTCCAGCTCCTGGCCGTCCTCGTAGACGTGCTTCAGCACGCGGCCGCTGTACGAGGACGCGATCTTGAAGCGCACCTTCCGCGGCTTGCCGTCGTACCGCTGGCTGAGCTTCCGCTGCGGATCCTCCATGCCGCTGCTCGGAGGCGGCCCTGAGGTCCGGTGGAGGGACGCGAACCTGAAGCGGGGCCGAGCAGAGCTCACCTGAGGCAGGTGATCGACGTCAAGCCTGCCCACCCCTGTCTACATCCCCTGAATAATTCAGCCGTGGATCGGATACGCCACGGCGGCGGGTTAGCGATAGCCTCTCATTAAATAATCATCCAGGGGGCAAATGCAAAATGCACCTTTCCCTTAAATTGCAGCGTCCTTAAAAAGTGGCTCAACCTACACGGAAGGCGAGGGGAAACTTCCACAGAGAGCTGCGTTTTTTTTTGCTCCTGTTCCGCTGAAACATCCGACGTCTCTCCGGCTCTGAAGGTCAGCCCTCGTCGGACTAACAGAAGGCCTAATTGCCGATGCATAAAGGATCCACTGCACGGTCTTTTTAAGTATTTTTTTTCTTCTTCGGCTCAGTCAGATCCACTTTTAGCTTCGCAGTACTGCAGCCAGACCCTGTCGCTCAAATAACATTTTGCTTCTCGACGTCCTCTATTCTTATACATTCTTTTCTCAGTATGCTATTCACACCAACCAATCAGAATAGGTTTGACGCAAGGAATGACTTAGTAAGGGGAGCATTACAGGATTTACAGAAATCTTTTTTTTTTATAGAGAAGGTATTTAAAACGTAATGCGGCCTCTCCTCAGGTTACGATGGGGTTACATTCCGACAAACCTAACGTAAAGCGAAAATATCATACGACAAAAAAAGCATTTTAATACGGTACACCTAAGCTAACAAATATCATAGCCTAGGTTAGCCAACCTCAAGCAGTTGGGCAAAATCATTAACGAAAACCCTATTTTATAATAAAGCGTTGAATATCTCTTGTTGTTTACCGAAGAGTGGACTGAAAGGAAAACACGTTTACCCATAGTAAAGTCCAAATATCGCAACACGGACCATCGTAACTCGAGAAGCCTTTGTTCTTGAAATGAGGATCTATATTGCATTCTCTGTGGGATGGCATTTCCTTCAGAAACTCACACCCAGGCATACTTTCTCCTCCATGTAGATGAGGTTCACTGGTGACTCTAAATAACTTTTATACTTGGGTGGTCTGCACAAGATTATCACACTGGTAATAGTATAATAGCCATAACCAAAACCATAATTGATTAAACTGATTTTTTTTTTTTTATGAATTAATGCATTGAACTGGTGTCCTACCAAGGGTGTCCTACTGGCTAATCCCAAAGTATTTCATCCTAACTACCTTGCACTATATCCCAGAAGTCCATGGAAGACAGACCGATAAGAAAATGGTAGACAGATAAACAAAAGGATGGACAATTTCCCCCCTGAAGCTTATAAAGCTCTCCTTAGGACAGGTTCAAGGTCAAAGACCAGGATGTATTTAGAGGGGATTTGTCGACCAATCAGAGGAAGGAAGGTGGGTCTTAAGACCAAGAGTGTCATGTCAATTATCTGAGGGCAGCCTTCCCATTGTGTGATGGGCAGAGCTTCTGAGAGTGTGAAACAGCATAAAAGTGTGAGGGAAAAGTGATGTGTGCAAGCAATTAAAAAAAAATGCTTGTTTGTTTGTTCACGCGTGAGAATATTTTTTCAGAATGTGAGAGTCCTGCCAGTAGAGAGGGGGGTGTTTTGGTTTTTGTCAGCAGGAGACATTCAAAGGTTCTACGCCAGCAGGAAAGTGGGGGGGGGGGTGGACTTGGCTGCCAGGAGCTTGAATTGAGCATGAGAGTGACCGGGAGTGAGCGAGAGGTGTGGAGTTGTACTGGGGCCATGGTGGAGTCTGGGCTGCTGTCCGTGGTCCTGAAATGTTCTTCCTTCCTTCGGCATCACAGTCCACGCTAAGATAACACACGTTCCTAAAGAACAAGGCCATCCGTGGATCGAGATGCTGAGCTCATGCTTTCCAATAAGCTTTTTTACCTGCGTATTTTGCTGGAGTAATTCAGGTTAAGTGATTTGCTCAAGGGTATTAGAGCAGGGCCCCCCGCTTGGGACGTGAACCAGCAATCTTCAGATTATGAGTATACGTTCTTCACTCTGCCCCAACCTGCTCTACTTCAGCTTTTGGAATTTTTCACTCTTCACCTTGGCCCCTGACCTGCTTACTTGTCACTGCTGTTACTGCTATAGGTAACTACAGTATTTCTGATGCATTTTATTTTGCCGGTTTTCTGTGCAACATTATCTATGAAAAAATAACTTATGAGGTTAGGATACTGCCCCCCACCCACCCAGACAGGTACGAGGGCTGCAATTTTAGTGCAGAGGTCTGATGCAAACCAGTCCACTGGAAGCTAAGTGCTTTAGATTCACTGAAAATGGAAACAGGGTTACGTAACATTAAACACAGGCATGTAATGTCAGATTTATACACCGCTTTATATGTTTTTCATTTCTAGGGTGTGGGAATATGCTGAGTTCCCACTGGGCAAATGGGACCACGCTGCGGATTGTTTTTCAGCTGCAAAATAATATCACCCTCCCCACACACACACACACACACACAGAGATTCCACCTAAAGTATTCTCTCTCAGGGGGATATCTTCTCCTCCACCAGCCTGCCAAGTAACACCCACCCCACCACCGTAGCGCCTTCCCCAACATCAGAGCTCCCCGGGTACGTGTCGTCCTTCAGGGAAGCTAAAATCTAGGTTAGCGCCCCGTTCTTCGGGAAAACATCCGGGTTCCGCGTTTGCTGAAGAACGGGGACCGCTGCGGGTGCCTCGGAGTGGGATTCTGCCAGGTTCCGACCGTTTCCATGGCTGGTTGCTAGGTCTACTCTGTGGTGACGACATTTATCACCATAACGCAACCACCAGGCTAAACGTTACAATGTAACGCCTCCATCCATCCTTTATTAATTCTCGCTCGTGCACCATGAAGTTTACCCCGGCCTGATTATTCTGCTCCTTGTTTCAGGGACAGTTAGCTCTGCTACCTCGATCTGACGTTTCTCCTCGCTGTGCCAGAACGTCATCGCTCAGTCTAATTTGTTTCCAGCTAAATTTAAAAACAATTACTTACGCCCCAACTGTCGCTCTTTAAAAGAAGCCAAAGACGCCCGGAAAGCGATGGACTTCTCTGAGTCACAGTAATTAATCTGAAATAAATGAGGCTTCAGCACCAGCTATGAGCGAGATTCACATGTGCTGTTAATCACTAACTGGCACCATCCAATGGGAAGAAAAACCCAGTCTGCAAAGACTGCAAAGCTGCAAAGACCCACAAGTGGCATCAGTTGTTATTCATGGGTCGGGGGTGTGGTAGCGGTGGTAGGGTCATTTGATTAGGTATATATCAAGACCAATCACATGCAAATTAAGGAAAGATCCCACAATACCACACTCAGTAAAAATGGCCGTCTTTTGTTTCTGCACCCCCACCCCCACTCTTTCTTTAATCATGGCACTAGGAGGGTTGAATTCAAAGTGGCCACACTCTTCATACCTTTAATTTAATGTAAAATAAATAATAAATGTAATTTCATGCAAAATAAAGGGAACCGAAGCCGGGGCGAGGTGCCGAAATCTCCGCCGCCCACGCTGGCCAATCAGACGTGATGCGGCGCGTCGTGTGATCGCCGACGGCGTATCCCATCTACAAGATGCCCAAGGCCGTTTTGCCCGTGCCGTCAGGTTGTGAGGATAAGTCACAAGTCAGTGTCACTCATCGGAGTCGAGTTCCTGTGAAATCTCAGGATGCATCACCGATCACTTCTGCGTTTGGGCGAAGCAGGGGGGGGGGGGCGGCGTATGACTCAGTGGAGTGGCATGCAGGACCCGTGGTCAGGAGGTTGTTGCTTCAAGTCCCACAGGCAGCAGAGTGTTTACACTTTTGCGCCCCTGAGCCGGGGTTATTGACCCTAGTTGCTACAGGGACTGATCCTGCTTTCACCAAAAAAAAAAAAAAAAAAAAAGCTAAAAGTGTCTGCTAAAAGACAAAATGGAAGCCAGACAGCGAGGCGGAGACTTTCTGCTCACTGCCATGGCTGACAGCTGGAACCTGGAGTCAGTCCTAGGATGGGCAGGAAATGACACGTCATGGACAGGATGTTAGTCTGTTCCAAGCTGAAAATACATGCCCTAGTCACTCAATTACACGGACTGCAGGAGGATATCCAACACATGGAGACTTGTGCAAATGCACCTCTGAGGGGTGGATCCACAAAACAGGATTTCTCAGTTAGCTGGGTTAACTTAAGCTAGAATCCATGGTTGTCCAATAGGAATGCTCCTTACCTCTTATTGGACAATCATGACTTCTAGCTTATGTTAACTCAGCTAACTGAGAAATTGTACTAACCCCAATGGGGTTAGTACCCCATGCTCTTCTGGTGTGAGACACTGAGCAACATTTGTGACTAGAATTTCTGAGGAGATACTTCGAGTCATTTCGTGACCGTCAGATGCATTCCAGTTTATGTATTCTGCCCTTGTCATAACTCGAGCAATCCCGTAACGTTAAGATAAATGAACAGGGAACGTGGGATCCAGGTGAAGGTAATCGGTTTATGTTTAATCCCTCGGTGGGCAGCTTGTACCGAGTTATAGCGTTAGAAAAAAAATCACTTTGTTAGCTTTCCTTGGAAATAAGTAATGGTGGAGGCTAATGCTAACAGCTAGTGGTCTAAGTCACACGGTCTTACAGCAGCACGTTGTAAGATGTATACTAATCATTATGATGGACAGGGCTGTGCGGTGCAGGCTTTATGCTTTTGAGTATGGGACTATGGTGGCGGACTGGCTGGGGCCGTAACACCATGGCCTCAAAACTCTAGGGCTGGGTGTGGGGGGGGTGAATCTCCTTCGTCTGTGATTTGTGAGGCCAGTGGCAGAGAGGCAGAGAGCCCCCAGTCTCCTGTTCTGTGCTCCCTGAACCCTGTGCTGAATAAGCAGCTATCCTAGACAGTGTTGAGGGGGGGGTAGGGGTGGAGCTTATGCCATGAGGCTAGAGGGACTGAGAGGGATGCCAGCCTATCACAGGACACTTACGCTCAGGCATAGGGGGGGGGGGGGGGCAGGGCAACCCCCGCCTTTACCCCAAAGATTTTTAATGGCTCTCCAATTACACCCCCCAAGTTACCGATACCCACAAAAACTTACCC
>JABFDZ020000052.1:4640704-4651322 GCA_019775955.2 Pollimyrus isidori
ATTTAGCCCAGACTACCTTAAATCTGGCAAGTTATCTGGTTAAGCAAGTAATCCTGCTTTGTGAAACAGGCCCCAGCATGCATTTACTTTTGTTATTGGTCCATATTTATCATCATTATCATGTCTATGTACTGTATTATTTTTCCAAATGACCTACACATTCATCTTAAAAGACTTCCTGTACCTTCAAAATTAATTAAAGGCTAAATAAGGTTCTGTATAAACAGATGGGGGGGGGGAGCAAAATGAAAGTCCCACCCACCAGATGACAAAGTGGACAAAGAATAGGACTCGCCTTGATTCACTTAAATCCAGTCTGGCTCGCAAAGGACTGCGCCTGCTCCTGTCATCTCGAACATCCTCAGCAGTCTGAGAGCAGGAGGAGGAACAGTTAAAACTGGATGAAAGAGAATGACGACGGGGTCGCGCTCCCTCTCCTTCGCTCTCGGACATGAGGAATAAACGCCATACCTCTTTTTTGTCCTCGAAATTTTCCACGGCAAATTTACCCTCCACTTTGGAAATTCCTCTCGCGTCTTTATCCAGACCTTCCAAATAGACTTTGGTGATTAGTGACTGAAACAGCTTTTCCACAAACCCAGTGGTCTCTGAAAAAGGGAATAAAACTGAATGATCGAGTTCAGCTATTTAAATAGCCTCAAAAAAAGGGAATTCAATAAGAATATTGAGAGTGCCGGGTTGACCACTTGTCACCTTTCTCCAGAAAGACATCCAACTGATTAGCACAAAGGACTTTCAGGTCTTTTTCTGGTTTGTCTTTTTTAACCAAAGCAACCACATAGTTGGCCAGGGCATTAGGATCCGCATCACATCTGTAAAAGTGTGTAAGAGAAAAACACAACAGCAGTCAGCATTTCAAGCAAGAATGCATTGCTCTGTTGTCCATTTGATAGGAATGTTTGACAGGGTAAAAAGTGCACAAACCTAGAGATAAACACCTGAATTAAACATCCCGGGAAATATGCAAAAGATCCTTAAAACAGTAAGAGACAGTTCCCAGATTTACAAGACACAAGTTGTCCGTTTTTCGTCTGCGGTTTTAAAATACCCAAAGTTTGGACGGTTACTTCACGCAAACGTGATAAAGTAATCTGCCGCTCTTTATCGTGTAAAATTTTAACCCAATAAAACAAGCCGAGGAAGCCCTTCCTAAAGTGGATGAATTCCAATGATATTGAGAGCAGTTTGTGGATCATAACAAAACAAACGTATATTAGACACACAAACACGTTACCTGAAATGAAGCGGCCTTCTTCACAAAGCATCAATCGCGAAATTCCTTATTTAAATGCCAGGAAATTCCATAAGGAGGCAGCATCGCTGCTTCACACACAGTAACATGCACCAACAGCAGTTTGCTTTACCTCTGATGAGTGACGCCAAAGCTAGCGAAACTAACTATTACTACAAATCGGTACTCACATTGGCTCCAGAAGTTTGGCCATCCATGACTTCAGAGCTTCCACATCGTCTATGATCATCCTAGAGACTTTTCCTGCACTGACTGCCAGCTGTACACACGGTATTATAAACTATTATCATGGCCAGTGCTGAGCGTCGCTTCGGCCCATGTGCCACAAACTGCTTTACGTCCAAACAACTCGCGCAGTAGCACGGGCCATATTAAAAGCCAATCAGCGCTCCCGCCCAAGGAGGCTGCGAGGAAAAGGACCAATCGGGGAGCGCAAATGGCAGGCGAGCGAAAAACGGGATGGCTAATTAGCATAACACAGCTGATTGTGTGTATTATGCTCTACCAAGGGAGACTGTATGTTTTTCGATTAACTTTAGGCCAGCGTTCAACCAGTAATAATGGGCAGTAGTGGGTGCAGATAATTAACCCAATGACAAGGAACTCACGTGTTGCAGCGCAACAATCAGCAAGTGTGACTGGGATTAAATGACTCGTTAGTTGACGTTGAGTTGTTTGAATCCAGCTTGACTATGTGCATAGAATTGATTGTACAAGTGTTCTCCGCCGTGTAACAATAACAACACATACAGTTGAATTTCTATGCTATATTGTTGTATATTTAAGTTCAGTTATAATTAAAAAATGTACATAAAATGTAACGTATAGGACGGCCATAATAAATTGCGGAATTGAATGGAATTGCATGGAATTTCAGTTGTGAACAATTACACTGAAAATAAAAAGTGGAACTAACGATTACCTTTAAGAAGTCGGAGTGTATTAATTTGGAGACGTTAAATGAACGTTGTTATACCTTTTTTGGCTATACACGGTTTTCTACGTGTCATGACCATTACTTTACAGCAGGTGTCAGTGCTGGGACTAAGTAGGTGTTTTAATGGGTGTATCTAAAAAAAACAAAAACAGCAAGGCGATCAAACTCAGTTGTCACTATGGCCCAAGACCATACTCTAGCCTCCTGAGCAGAGCCTAAAGCCATAAATTCATTTCGAGGGCGCCGTTTTACTCCGAAGAGCAAGGTCAAATGTTATGACATGTGGATACCAGATTCTAAGAGCAGTTAAGCAGACCGTAACGATAAATCAAGTGTTTTAGTAAATAAAAAATAAAACTTGTGTGCGGATGTATACCCTGCGGTGAATTGGCACCTGCTTTTCTTTTTCTCTATGCTGGTTTTCGCCCACAACCCCGACCGTGACAAACGTTCAGAATCCCCTTGACGGATGGATGGACTGACGGGCTTCCATGGCCTGCTATACCTCTCTCACACAGTAGGCGGCAGCAAGATGTCACTTCATCGAATGATTAATGCGTTTTCCTACTAAGCGTAAATGTCGCGGTGTCCTTTCAGTAATGCTCTGAATACAATATCCCTGTTATTAAGATCTTGACCCAGTAATATAGTTGGATAGTTTGAATTACCCTAGGAATATAACTTATAATACGGGAGTTACTGATGTGTCGGTATCGGTGGCAATGAAACTACAGAAAGTCAGCTGTTTTCCCGGCGGAAATATAGTATGGGACTAAAAATATGAAAATACGATAATACACGATAATAGAAATGTTTCGCAAGATATTTAATATTAATGTTAAAATACACTTTTGACATATTTTTTACTCTAAACGTTACTCATAAAAGAACGTATATTCAGGTAATAAATCCGACGTTTCTGGCAGGACGTGCGTGGGGTATTGTCTTTCTGTGAGTCAGGAGGCTCTGGGGATTTGGTTTCTCTCTTTTTGTACCTCTCTCCTGCTTGTATTACACCCATCTGCATTCTCATCCTAAAATAAAATCCCTGTCTCTTCCTCTCATATCTGTGTAACATGGCTCCGTCCTACCCAAAAAACGGTCTACACAGCTATGTAGACTATGCCCGGTGCTTTGTCCGCAGAGGACGTCTTTGTGGGCTCACACATTCAGGGATGTAGGTTTGAGGCCACCTCTGGCTGTGTGTGTTTACAGGTTCTTTTTGTGTTCACATTTAGTAAGCCATACCGCGGTACACCAGGACTGTTCTTACAGTAGCCCTACATTTAATAAGAAGCTGTGAAAAAAATTGGCTAGAACGTCAATTTTTTCTGACTAATATTCTCGGTCCCATGTATACACTGGAGCAGAGGGGTCTCCGGATGGAAAACACACACACACTGGTAATAAATCTTTTATTTCCCCCACTGGCTGGTACTGAGTCTGCGACAGAAAAATATGACGAAGTAAAGGAGAATTGTCACACAGGGAAATCAGTGGTGTTTTTCAGGTTGACGGTAATCATCAGCAAAGCCCCTTATCAGAGTCGTCGGCCTGTTTAAAAGGCCGGTCTCACGTTCGACGCGCGATTCTCTGCTTTTAGTGGTGAGGAAACGGGACTTTCAGCTGCATCTGACGTCGTTGTTCCTCCCTCTAGCTTATATTCTTTGTCCAATTGATTTCCCTCAATAGTCTCCTCTAGAGTTTGTCAAATATGTAATGGAAGGGATGCGGGTCACGTTCATGTCAGAGTACAACGTCGTGGCAAACTGACAAAACAAACAGGCTGTATAACACAAACTGGCTGTATAACACAAACAGGCTGTATAACACAAACAGGCTGTATAACACAAACTGGCTGTATAACACAAACAGGCTGTACAGTATAACACAAACAGGCCTGATTTCTGCTGTGATGGGACGTGGCGATTTTTTCACTTCACATTGAACTCTTTTCGAAATAGGGTTTTCGAAACCTGAGAGTTTGGCGGTTAAGTTTTAAATCATTTCTTTTCTGGAACATTCTGGATTTTTTATTGCTTTATTTTTTTTTTGGGGGGGGGGGTGTATGTTCAAACAACTTGTGTAGCAGCATGATTAACCATCCACTAGCCACCCCCCCAGTGATTGACATTTAGGAAGAAGACATGAAGGACTTTCTGAAGAGCTGAAGATATGGAGTCCTCACACTGTCAGTGGAGAGTCTTACAGATACTGAATGTCAACTTTGGAGTATTACCAGCAAGGGAAGTGCCCCCCCCCCCCACTTTGCTTTTGCTGGCTGAACTGCTCCTCCCCCCACCAGGGCCTAACCCTGCACGATGTGCACCTCCTGCAAAGTCCCCCTCCATAAACACGCATGAAATGCGACGTGCCGGGAACTGAAGTGGCGACTTCCCGAATTCAGAAATGCGACCGCAGCTTGAGCACCGTTGCATCAGTAAAGACCAGGAGGAAGAACAGGAGCGAGGGCCGGTTGTTTATCTGGGAGTGGATGGGAAACTATAAGGCAGAGAAAGCAGGAGACGTGGTAACCATGTCTCCCCGCAGGCTTCTGTCGACATAAAGATGTTTACTATTAATCTCTTTCTTCAGTTTGAATGCACCGCCGCTGTTTTGCTCAGAGCTCCCGCCGCTAAAGGTCTACAAAACATCTGCGGCTGCATCCATAATGCGAAATGACGGGCGCCGTTTTTTTTGAAGAACTAAGAGCGGAGTCGGCCGTCGATTACATTCGAGGCCTGACCGCCGCTCGCCATCGCTGCAGTTCCCCAGAAAAAAAGCTGCACGTGTTATTTGCGCCGAGCGCGCTTTAAGAGGAAATGGCGGATGACAGACGACCGCAGGAGTACGTGAGATCAGGCAGGCGCCCCCCTCGCAGGCTAAACAAGCCCGAGAGCATGCGAGGCCCTTTGCTGCCGACGGAAGGGGGGGGGGGTCGGCGGCTTTGTGGGTTGGCAGTTTATTTAAAAACGCCGACGTGCGGGAGGACAGTGCAGAACAGACGCAGGGGAGCCGCCAGATCAGCTGGCGGGGAGTTCAGCCCGGAGGAGGCGTCGCTCTGAACGTTAGTAACGTTTCCCCGTTATTGTCGTCAAGGGGGGGGGTCACTGAGGAGCACTGCGGCCTCACAAACTGGCAATACGGTTCACGGAGGTTTTCTCCAGATACTGGTTTTATTGGTATGGTTTTCGATGTCGCTGACACTTCCTCACAAAGCATCACATAGTAAGGCTGTTTCTCCGGGGGCCTGAAACTGAGGCGAAATGCTGTATCGCGCATGTCTGTCCATAGTGTGTGAGACTGTCCATGTCTGTCCATAGCGTGTGAGACTGTCCATAGCGTGTGAGACTGTCCATGTCTGTCCATAGCGTGTGAGACTGTCCATGTCTGTCCATAGCGTGTGAGACTGTCCATGTCTGTCCATAGCGTGTGAGACTGTCCATAGCGTGTGAGACTGTCCATGTCGTCCTATTGCCCCCCCACCCCCCTGGGACATCCTGGGACATCCTCCACGAATTCCATTATTCTTCTGAACCCATTATCCCAGGTATCTTACAAGTTCTGCTTGACAGTAAAGTTACGGCCGCGTCATGCAGACGTGGCAACACCTGACACTAGTATCGCTGTCACGACGACCGAGGCGATGGATCCTGAATGGCTACGTTTGTGAGAAGAAATGCAGGATGGGACCAGGCATGTATATAGGGGGTGGGGTCACTGGCCTTAGCTGAAAGGTGATTGGCCCCTAGAGTACTCCCATCCCTGTCAGTCACAAATTCAAAACATATCATAGGCTAATGATAAAGTTGCCCCCCCTGTATGAATTATGGCCTTGCTTATGCTATCTCCCTTAAAAAAAACCTGGAATCACCCCTGGAAGGGACCCCACAAGGGCAGCTGGGAGGTTCCTCCACTCCAGGGCTGTGGCAGAGGGAGCCAGCGAGGGCGTAGTAGCAGATACAGAGACCCAAGCCCCCCCCCCCCCCATGGCGGATGAGCACGTTATCTGCAGCAGCCAGCACTGGTTACTTCACTATCTGTGCGAGCACGTTCCCCCCCCCCGTCCCAAGCCACTGTTGCCTTTGAAGACTCACTCTCCCTCTTCAAAGCCCACGGACAAAGAACATGCTGGACGCGGAAGATTCTGCGGCAGAAAGGGCGTAAGTTTTTTTTTTTTGTATCGGGGAATGAGTTTATTTGTCAAATAGAATAAATCATAAAGGATACTTGGCTCAGAAATGGTCGTTTCGACCGCACGCCTTTACTGACATATTTGGAACTGAACTGAACGTATTTGGAATACTAAATGTATGATTCAAGAATTTTTCACATAGCTACCAGAAAATTAATTTCAATTTAATTCTGAGGCATTGCTGGAATAAGGCATAGATTTTATACATCATACATTATGTGTCACGCATGACCTTAGGTTTAATATTGTATAATACATCCTCTCCCCGTTTAGACGCCAAGTTCCATTTCCAGGTTGTTAAGCGAAACAGTCGCTAAGTGAAAATCACAGTAACCTAGGCATGATTACGGCGTCAACGCCGGCCTTTCGAACTTAGTTTCCTTCATCCTTCAGGAAGTGCACGTGTTTTAACGACATTTTATACATCGTACTTCAAAGATCTCTCTCACTCCGACGTGCATCGTTCTCAGGCACACAAGATTTGGTCGTAAATGTGCGCATCAGTCACGAAATTAATTTTTTATTGCCGTCGTATTTGCAAATAGTTGCTAACTGAGGCAGCTGCTGTCTGAGCTAACTGACATTTTTACTAGTCCTGAAGGACAGCTCGCAGCCAGCGCTGCGGCCGAAGATTTAACACCTCCTCAGACCGGGATGGAGCAAATGGCCCCCGACGGCTGGTTGGGACACTCCGTGATTGAACAGCCCGGCCTTGGTGTTACCACGACTACGGTCACTACCATAACGCAGACGGGGGGAGGATGGAGTACGGGCCTCTTCAATGTGTGCGGGGACACGACTACATGTAAGAGACTCTCTGGCTGACCACGAAGACTAAACACGAATTCCAACTCGCATTTCATCTACAAAAATATATTGCTATATTCTCTTTTTTGCATTAATACTCTTTTGTATCTGACTGTAGGGCTTCGAATCTTGAATGTCACCAAATATTTTCAGTAGAAAACCTCCTGTTACCAAGATCATTGCACCACTGTACTACTGTAATGCTACTGTAATTCTAATTTAAAGCTACTTGTAGCTACTTATGGGGGAGGTTATTTTTGTGTTTTTTTGTGCAATTCTTAAGAGGGCAGTTCACCCCAAAAATGAAAATATGTTTTAGAGGGGCTTGTAGATGTAGGTTGTTCTTCTGGGAGTTTTGTACATATCGGCTGTAGAAATGTCAGTCTTCTCTCAAATATAACAGGACTCAATGGCATTCATTCTGTGGTAATTAAAGTAGGCAAACAAAAATATATATCTGAAAGATTCAACAGCCATATCTCTTACCAGAAATCATGAAATCATGGTTACTGAATATAATCCACAGACTTTGTAGCGAGCAGCTTAATACAGGAACTATTGTGCAGGAACTATTCTCCTTTACACACCAATTGTATCACTGCGCAGAAGATACCGCCGGGGCGCTAATGCTAAAGCTCCTCTAAAACGTATCTTTTTTTCAGTTCTGGGGTGCGGTGGCCCTTTAAATCGCAGTGGCCTGTGATTCAACCGCCGCTACTCTCTTTAAGGCCTCCTCGGCGCCGTCTCTCCCTGCTGCCTGGACCTGAGTCTCGCCCATCAGTACGGGGAATGTCTCTGCCTTCCGCTGCTGCCCGGCTCCACCTTCGCCATGCGCGTGGGCATCAGGGAGAGGTTCAAAATACGGGTAAGGCGGGCGCCGCGGGACAGGAAATGCCGGCGGCGCCGCTCAGCGTGAAATGGGACTTAGCGGATGAAAAAAAGAGGGAGCGTGTTTCACTATTGCGCCGGTGACGGTGTGTGGCTCAGTGGGCCGGGACGCTCCGGCTGTGATGGGAAGGTCACTAGTGCAAATCCCCGTGCGAGCAGAGTGATCTCAGCATAAGGCCCATGAGCAACACTACCCACCTCCTAACTGCTCCAGGAACTGTTTTTCTCAAAAAAGTATGTATATTGAATAACGCATCCAATATAATAATAAGAATAAGAATAATAATTATTATTAAATTCTCACACAGGTGCTGTAGAGCAGATTCCTCTTGAGTTTCTTGACGAGCATTCTGTAATTAATGCTGCCTTTGACGTGACCCTGTGTGATAGACTGTGGGTGAATCACTCGGACAGGTGTTACGGAAACAGATGACAGGACATGGTGGCTTGATGGCGGCCATCTTGGTGCTCCCTCGGTCGTTTATCGGCGATGTCCGTATCTCCCTCCGTCCTCAGGGCAGTGTGTGTGAGGACTGGCTGGCCGTCTACTGCTGCTACCCGCTGGCCGTCTGCCAGATGATCCGGGAGGTGAAAAGGAGACTGAGAAGCCAGATGTACCAGGTGTCCACCACACTGCAAAGCTCCTGAAGACCTGTCTGCGTGCCTCAGGGGACCATGGGTATCGGTCCTGTAGCCATGGATGCTAATCTGATGCCTTTAGAACAATACTGCCACTATGCCTTTTCAAAAAGAAAAAACTTAAAACGAAATCTGTCCTCTGCATTGTAACATCGCTTCTTTTTTTACTGTCAATGGTGAGATCATTAAAAAGCTTTTGTCTGCTTTTCCAGAAAAGTTTTCTTTTCAACCCAGTCCATGGGGACGCCCAGACGATCCACATTTCTGCTCCCTCCCCGCTCCCAGCCAGGTGTTCTGTGTGATTGGCTGAGAGCTGGAAGGGAGCAAAAGTGTGGACTGTCTGGAGGCCGCTGAGCACTGGCTTGAGAAACTGTTCTAGACAATATCAAGAATGCAATGGAACTATGAGGACATCCACTCCAATTCTAAAAACCGCAGCTGTTTACTTAAAGCTTTTTGGTGAAAAGTAAACCCCGTACTGGCACCTATCACCGGCCGGAGCCGGCAGTTACTCAGGCAACCTTGAGACCAGAATCCTGCGGTTCAGACCCAATAACCCGCTCACCCGAGACAAATTCTGAGCATAATCGTGTCAATAAATACAAACAATGTCAAACCGTCGGCTTTGTAAATCACTCTGAACCCTCAAGTGAGCATCACTCAATGTTGCAGCATGCAGGTTTATGTAAAACTGCGAACACATTCGGAGGTCACCATTAACAAGAGGCGGGACCATATGGTATGTCAGTGTGGTATAAAATGCATCTTTTTGGCAGATATGTAATGCTATCCGTGGGCAATTCTGCGAAAGCACACCAGGGTTCCTGGACCCTTCCAGCGATGGGAGCTACGGCAGGATTTGAATGATTTTTAATTAGCTGTCGATTTATATCTGATGCACCAGGTGGGGGTACATACATCCAAATAATTACCTTAGCAATTACCAATTAAGCAATGAAATTAAGCAGCAAACAGCGACACAATGAAACGTATACAAGTACCGAGGCCACTGACACGATGACGTCATCCAGTGGGATGCCAGTGACATTGTGATGAATCTTTTCTTTAGTGGGGGTTCGTTCTCAGGGGTCTTAATAGTAACTACGCCCATTTTTCATTAGATCTGCTGTATTTTTGTAAAGACTCAAAAGCACGATGGAAATTTTGAATGGAAGACACTTTCGTACGTTGCGCATTTCCATCCGGTTTACACTTTCGCACGTATTTCACACGTTCAATCTGACCAGGACACTCAATGATCGTAATTGCTATTATTTTTGTCAATGTTGAGATCATGATTATTTAACACGATTACTCATTGACTTTGTAAATGTCGTGGAGTTATTCAACTTTTTGAAATTTATTTTTTAAGGGTGTATTTTCCTGAACTCTAAATCTAATTAAACGGAGAAACAAATAAAATGGTGTTAGAAATGGGTGCCCTAAATTTATAACACAAGACAAAACATAAACATCGTTGGGAAGCGAATTGCGGCACAACAATCAATTAACCTTGGTTATTTTGTTTTGATAATCGTTGGAAGATGCAATTGGAATTTAAATTAAAATTTAACTAATTGCTCAGCCCTACTACCTGCTAATGCAAACAGCCAATCATTCTCCTGCAGCCATGCACCAATCATGCGAATGCAACTAAATATAACAGAACAGGAAGGTCAAGAGGTTTACTTACTGTATGACTTAGCATTAGCATGGCTATGATCTACGCTATTTTAGACCCGGACGTTATCGCGATGCCTCCTGGGACGTCCGTGAGCTACGCCGTGTAGGGTTTACAGAGAATGGGGCGGGAGACAAAAACGTCCAATCAGCGATGTTTCTGCTTCTGAAAAAGACGATGCCAATGGGAGGGGTCAGA
>JABFDZ020000052.1:4652642-4663260 GCA_019775955.2 Pollimyrus isidori
TCTGACCCCTCCCATTGGCATCGTCTTTTTCAGAAGCAGAAACATCGCTGATTGGACGTTTTTGTCTCCCGCCCCATTCTCTGTAAACCCTACACGGCGTAGCTCACGGACGTCCCAGGAGGCATCGCGATAACGTCCGGGTCTAAAATAGCGTAGATCATAGCCATGCTAATGCTAAGTCATACAGTAAGTAAACCTCTTGACCTTCCTGTTCTGTTATATTTAGTTGCATTCGCATGATTGGTGCATGGCTGCAGGAGAATGATTGGCTGTTTGCATTAGCAGGTAGTAGGGCTGAGCAATTAGTTAAATTTTAATTTAAATTCCAATTGCATCTTCCAACGATTATCAAAACAAAATAACCAAGGTTAATTGATTGTTGTGCCGCAATTCGCTTCCCAACGATGTTTATGTTTTGTCTTGTGTTATAAATTTAGGGCACCCATTTCTAACACCATTTTATTTGTTTCTCCGTTTAATTAGATTTAGAGTTCAGGAAAATACACCCTTAAAAAATAAATTTCAAAAAGTTGAATAACTCCACGACATTTACAAAGTCAATGAGTAATCGTGTTAAATAATCATGATCTCAACATTGACAAAAATAATAGCAATTACGATCATTGAGTGTCCTGGTCAGATTGAACGTGTGAAATACGTGCGAAAGTGTAAACCGGATGGAAATGCGCAACGTACGAAAGTGTCTTCCATTCAAAATTTCCATCGTGCTTTTGAGTCTTTACAAAAATACAGCAGATCTAATGAAAAATGGGCGTAGTTACTATTAAGACCCCTGAGAACGAACCCCCACTAAAGAAAAGATTCATCACAATGTCACTGGCATCCCACTGGATGACGTCATCGTGTCAGTGGCCTCGGTACTTGTATACGTTTCATTGTGTCGCTGTTTGCTGCTTAATTTCATTGCTTAATTGGTAATTGCTAAGGTAATTATTTGGATGTATGTACCCCCACCTGGTGCATCAGATATAAATCGACAGCTAATTAAAAATCATTCAAATCCTGCCGTAGCTCCCATCGCTGGAAGGGTCCAGGAACCCTGGTGTGCTTTCGCAGAATTGCCCACGGATAGCATTACATATCTGCCAAAAAGATGCATTTTATACCACACTGACATACCATATGGTCCCGCCTCTTGTTAATGGTGACCTCCGAATGTGTTCGCAGTTTTACATAAACCTGCATGCTGCAACATTGAGTGATGCTCACTTGAGGGTTCAGAGTGATTTACAAAGCCGACGGTTTGACATTGTTTGTATTTATTGACACGATTATGCTCAGAATTTGTCTCGGGTGAGCGGGTTATTGGGTCTGAACCGCAGGATTCTGGTCTCAAGGTTGCCTGAGTAACTGCCGGCTCCGGCCGGTGATAGGTGCCAGTACGGGGTTTACTTTTCACCAAAAAGCTTTAAGTAAACAGCTGCGGTTTTTAGAATTGGAGTGGATGTCCTCATAGTTCCATTGCATTCTTGATATTGTCTAGAACAGTTTCTCAAGCCAGTGCTCAGCGGCCTCCAGACAGTCCACACTTTTGCTCCCTTCCAGCTCTCAGCCAATCACACAGAACACCTGGCTGGGAGCGGGGAGGGAGCAGAAATGTGGATCGTCTGGGCGTCCCCATGGACTGGGTTGAAAAGAAAACTTTTCTGGAAAAGCAGACAAAAGCTTTTTAATGATCTCACCATTGACAGTAAAAAAAGAAGCGATGTTACAATGCAGAGGACAGATTTCGTTTTAAGTTTTTTCTTTTTGAAAAGGCATAGTGGCAGTATTGTTCTAAAGGCATCAGATTAGCATCCATGGCTACAGGACCGATACCCATGGTCCCCTGAGGCACGCAGACAGGTCTTCAGGAGCTTTGCAGTGTGGTGGACACCTGGTACATCTGGCTTCTCAGTCTCCTTTTCACCTCCCGGATCATCTGGCAGACGGCCAGCGGGTAGCAGCAGTAGACGGCCAGCCAGTCCTCACACACACTGCCCTGAGGACGGAGGGAGATACGGACATCGCCGATAAACGACCGAGGGAGCACCAAGATGGCCGCCATCAAGCCACCATGTCCTGTCATCTGTTTCCGTAACACCTGTCCGAGTGATTCACCCACAGTCTATCACACAGGGTCACGTCAAAGGCAGCATTAATTACAGAATGCTCGTCAAGAAACTCAAGAGGAATCTGCTCTACAGCACCTGTGTGAGAATTTAATAATAATTATTATTCTTATTCTTATTATTATATTGGATGCGTTATTCAATATACATACTTTTTTGAGAAAAACAGTTCCTGGAGCAGTTAGGAGGTGGGTAGTGTTGCTCATGGGCCTTATGCTGAGATCACTCTGCTCGCACGGGGATTTGCACTAGTGACCTTCCCATCACAGCCGGAGCGTCCCGGCCCACTGAGCCACACACCGTCACCGGCGCAATAGTGAAACACGCTCCCTCTTTTTTTCATCCGCTAAGTCCCATTTCACGCTGAGCGGCGCCGCCGGCATTTCCTGTCCCGCGGCGCCCGCCTTACCCGTATTTTGAACCTCTCCCTGATGCCCACGCGCATGGCGAAGGTGGAGCCGGGCAGCAGCGGAAGGCAGAGACATTCCCCGTACTGATGGGCGAGACTCAGGTCCAGGCAGCAGGGAGAGACGGCGCCGAGGAGGCCTTAAAGAGAGTAGCGGCGGTTGAATCACAGGCCACTGCGATTTAAAGGGCCACCGCACCCCAGAACTGAAAAAAAGATACGTTTTAGAGGAGCTTTAGCATTAGCGCCCCGGCGGTATCTTCTGCGCAGTGATACAATTGGTGTGTAAAGGAGAATAGTTCCTGCACAATAGTTCCTGTATTAAGCTGCTCGCTACAAAGTCTGTGGATTATATTCAGTAACCATGATTTCATGATTTCTGGTAAGAGATATGGCTGTTGAATCTTTCAGATATATATTTTTGTTTGCCTACTTTAATTACCACAGAATGAATGCCATTGAGTCCTGTTATATTTGAGAGAAGACTGACATTTCTACAGCCGATATGTACAAAACTCCCAGAAGAACAACCTACATCTACAAGCCCCTCTAAAACATATTTTCATTTTTGGGGTGAACTGCCCTCTTAAGAATTGCACAAAAAAACACAAAAATAACCTCCCCCATAAGTAGCTACAAGTAGCTTTAAATTAGAATTACAGTAGCATTACAGTAGTACAGTGGTGCAATGATCTTGGTAACAGGAGGTTTTCTACTGAAAATATTTGGTGACATTCAAGATTCGAAGCCCTACAGTCAGATACAAAAGAGTATTAATGCAAAAAAGAGAATATAGCAATATATTTTTGTAGATGAAATGCGAGTTGGAATTCGTGTTTAGTCTTCGTGGTCAGCCAGAGAGTCTCTTACATGTAGTCGTGTCCCCGCACACATTGAAGAGGCCCGTACTCCATCCTCCCCCCGTCTGCGTTATGGTAGTGACCGTAGTCGTGGTAACACCAAGGCCGGGCTGTTCAATCACGGAGTGTCCCAACCAGCCGTCGGGGGCCATTTGCTCCATCCCGGTCTGAGGAGGTGTTAAATCTTCGGCCGCAGCGCTGGCTGCGAGCTGTCCTTCAGGACTAGTAAAAATGTCAGTTAGCTCAGACAGCAGCTGCCTCAGTTAGCAACTATTTGCAAATACGACGGCAATAAAAAATTAATTTCGTGACTGATGCGCACATTTACGACCAAATCTTGTGTGCCTGAGAACGATGCACGTCGGAGTGAGAGAGATCTTTGAAGTACGATGTATAAAATGTCGTTAAAACACGTGCACTTCCTGAAGGATGAAGGAAACTAAGTTCGAAAGGCCGGCGTTGACGCCGTAATCATGCCTAGGTTACTGTGATTTTCACTTAGCGACTGTTTCGCTTAACAACCTGGAAATGGAACTTGGCGTCTAAACGGGGAGAGGATGTATTATACAATATTAAACCTAAGGTCATGCGTGACACATAATGTATGATGTATAAAATCTATGCCTTATTCCAGCAATGCCTCAGAATTAAATTGAAATTAATTTTCTGGTAGCTATGTGAAAAATTCTTGAATCATACATTTAGTATTCCAAATACGTTCAGTTCAGTTCCAAATATGTCAGTAAAGGCGTGCGGTCGAAACGACCATTTCTGAGCCAAGTATCCTTTATGATTTATTCTATTTGACAAATAAACTCATTCCCCGATACAAAAAAAAAAAACTTACGCCCTTTCTGCCGCAGAATCTTCCGCGTCCAGCATGTTCTTTGTCCGTGGGCTTTGAAGAGGGAGAGTGAGTCTTCAAAGGCAACAGTGGCTTGGGACGGGGGGGGGGAACGTGCTCGCACAGATAGTGAAGTAACCAGTGCTGGCTGCTGCAGATAACGTGCTCATCCGCCATGGGGGGGGGGGGGGCTTGGGTCTCTGTATCTGCTACTACGCCCTCGCTGGCTCCCTCTGCCACAGCCCTGGAGTGGAGGAACCTCCCAGCTGCCCTTGTGGGGTCCCTTCCAGGGGTGATTCCAGGTTTTTTTTAAGGGAGATAGCATAAGCAAGGCCATAATTCATACAGGGGGGGCAACTTTATCATTAGCCTATGATATGTTTTGAATTTGTGACTGACAGGGATGGGAGTACTCTAGGGGCCAATCACCTTTCAGCTAAGGCCAGTGACCCCACCCCCTATATACATGCCTGGTCCCATCCTGCATTTCTTCTCACAAACGTAGCCATTCAGGATCCATCGCCTCGGTCGTCGTGACAGCGATACTAGTGTCAGGTGTTGCCACGTCTGCATGACGCGGCCGTAACTTTACTGTCAAGCAGAACTTGTAAGATACCTGGGATAATGGGTTCAGAAGAATAATGGAATTCGTGGAGGATGTCCCAGGATGTCCCAGGGGGGTGGGGGGGCAATAGGACGACATGGACAGTCTCACACGCTATGGACAGTCTCACACGCTATGGACAGACATGGACAGTCTCACACGCTATGGACAGACATGGACAGTCTCACACGCTATGGACAGACATGGACAGTCTCACACGCTATGGACAGTCTCACACGCTATGGACAGACATGGACAGTCTCACACACTATGGACAGACATGCGCGATACAGCATTTCGCCTCAGTTTCAGGCCCCCGGAGAAACAGCCTTACTATGTGATGCTTTGTGAGGAAGTGTCAGCGACATCGAAAACCATACCAATAAAACCAGTATCTGGAGAAAACCTCCGTGAACCGTATTGCCAGTTTGTGAGGCCGCAGTGCTCCTCAGTGACCCCCCCCCTTGACGACAATAACGGGGAAACGTTACTAACGTTCAGAGCGACGCCTCCTCCGGGCTGAACTCCCCGCCAGCTGATCTGGCGGCTCCCCTGCGTCTGTTCTGCACTGTCCTCCCGCACGTCGGCGTTTTTAAATAAACTGCCAACCCACAAAGCCGCCGACCCCCCCCCCCTTCCGTCGGCAGCAAAGGGCCTCGCATGCTCTCGGGCTTGTTTAGCCTGCGAGGGGGGCGCCTGCCTGATCTCACGTACTCCTGCGGTCGTCTGTCATCCGCCATTTCCTCTTAAAGCGCGCTCGGCGCAAATAACACGTGCAGCTTTTTTTCTGGGGAACTGCAGCGATGGCGAGCGGCGGTCAGGCCTCGAATGTAATCGACGGCCGACTCCGCTCTTAGTTCTTCAAAAAAAACGGCGCCCGTCATTTCGCATTATGGATGCAGCCGCAGATGTTTTGTAGACCTTTAGCGGCGGGAGCTCTGAGCAAAACAGCGGCGGTGCATTCAAACTGAAGAAAGAGATTAATAGTAAACATCTTTATGTCGACAGAAGCCTGCGGGGAGACATGGTTACCACGTCTCCTGCTTTCTCTGCCTTATAGTTTCCCATCCACTCCCAGATAAACAACCGGCCCTCGCTCCTGTTCTTCCTCCTGGTCTTTACTGATGCAACGGTGCTCAAGCTGCGGTCGCATTTCTGAATTCGGGAAGTCGCCACTTCAGTTCCCGGCACGTCGCATTTCATGCGTGTTTATGGAGGGGGACTTTGCAGGAGGTGCACATCGTGCAGGGTTAGGCCCTGGTGGGGGGAGGAGCAGTTCAGCCAGCAAAAGCAAAGTGGGGGGGGGGGGCACTTCCCTTGCTGGTAATACTCCAAAGTTGACATTCAGTATCTGTAAGACTCTCCACTGACAGTGTGAGGACTCCATATCTTCAGCTCTTCAGAAAGTCCTTCATGTCTTCTTCCTAAATGTCAATCACTGGGGGGGTGGCTAGTGGATGGTTAATCATGCTGCTACACAAGTTGTTTGAACATACACCCCCCCCCCCAAAAAAAAAATAAAGCAATAAAAAATCCAGAATGTTCCAGAAAAGAAATGATTTAAAACTTAACCGCCAAACTCTCAGGTTTCGAAAACCCTATTTCGAAAAGAGTTCAATGTGAAGTGAAAAAATCGCCACGTCCCATCACAGCAGAAATCAGGCCTGTTTGTGTTATACTGTACAGCCTGTTTGTGTTATACAGCCAGTTTGTGTTATACAGCCTGTTTGTGTTATACAGCCTGTTTGTGTTATACAGCCAGTTTGTGTTATACAGCCTGTTTGTTTTGTCAGTTTGCCACGACGTTGTACTCTGACATGAACGTGACCCGCATCCCTTCCATTACATATTTGACAAACTCTAGAGGAGACTATTGAGGGAAATCAATTGGACAAAGAATATAAGCTAGAGGGAGGAACAACGACGTCAGATGCAGCTGAAAGTCCCGTTTCCTCACCACTAAAAGCAGAGAATCGCGCGTCGAACGTGAGACCGGCCTTTTAAACAGGCCGACGACTCTGATAAGGGGCTTTGCTGATGATTACCGTCAACCTGAAAAACACCACTGATTTCCCTGTGTGACAATTCTCCTTTACTTCGTCATATTTTTCTGTCGCAGACTCAGTACCAGCCAGTGGGGGAAATAAAAGATTTATTACCAGTGTGTGTGTGTTTTCCATCCGGAGACCCCTCTGCTCCAGTGTATACATGGGACCGAGAATATTAGTCAGAAAAAATTGACGTTCTAGCCAATTTTTTTCACAGCTTCTTATTAAATGTAGGGCTACTGTAAGAACAGTCCTGGTGTACCGCGGTATGGCTTACTAAATGTGAACACAAAAAGAACCTGTAAACACACACAGCCAGAGGTGGCCTCAAACCTACATCCCTGAATGTGTGAGCCCACAAAGACGTCCTCTGCGGACAAAGCACCGGGCATAGTCTACATAGCTGTGTAGACCGTTTTTTGGGTAGGACGGAGCCATGTTACACAGATATGAGAGGAAGAGACAGGGATTTTATTTTAGGATGAGAATGCAGATGGGTGTAATACAAGCAGGAGAGAGGTACAAAAAGAGAGAAACCAAATCCCCAGAGCCTCCTGACTCACAGAAAGACAATACCCCACGCACGTCCTGCCAGAAACGTCGGATTTATTACCTGAATATACGTTCTTTTATGAGTAACGTTTAGAGTAAAAAATATGTCAAAAGTGTATTTTAACATTAATATTAAATATCTTGCGAAACATTTCTATTATCGTGTATTATCGTATTTTCATATTTTTAGTCCCATACTATATTTCCGCCGGGAAAACAGCTGACTTTCTGTAGTTTCATTGCCACCGATACCGACACATCAGTAACTCCCGTATTATAAGTTATATTCCTAGGGTAATTCAAACTATCCAACTATATTACTGGGTCAAGATCTTAATAACAGGGATATTGTATTCAGAGCATTACTGAAAGGACACCGCGACATTTACGCTTAGTAGGAAAACGCATTAATCATTCGATGAAGTGACATCTTGCTGCCGCCTACTGTGTGAGAGAGGTATAGCAGGCCATGGAAGCCCGTCAGTCCATCCATCCGTCAAGGGGATTCTGAACGTTTGTCACGGTCGGGGTTGTGGGCGAAAACCAGCATAGAGAAAAAGAAAAGCAGGTGCCAATTCACCGCAGGGTATACATCCGCACACAAGTTTTATTTTTTATTTACTAAAACACTTGATTTATCGTTACGGTCTGCTTAACTGCTCTTAGAATCTGGTATCCACATGTCATAACATTTGACCTTGCTCTTCGGAGTAAAACGGCGCCCTCGAAATGAATTTATGGCTTTAGGCTCTGCTCAGGAGGCTAGAGTATGGTCTTGGGCCATAGTGACAACTGAGTTTGATCGCCTTGCTGTTTTTGTTTTTTTTAGATACACCCATTAAAACACCTACTTAGTCCCAGCACTGACACCTGCTGTAAAGTAATGGTCATGACACGTAGAAAACCGTGTATAGCCAAAAAAGGTATAACAACGTTCATTTAACGTCTCCAAATTAATACACTCCGACTTCTTAAAGGTAATCGTTAGTTCCACTTTTTATTTTCAGTGTAATTGTTCACAACTGAAATTCCATGCAATTCCATTCAATTCCGCAATTTATTATGGCCGTCCTATACGTTACATTTTATGTACATTTTTTAATTATAACTGAACTTAAATATACAACAATATAGCATAGAAATTCAACTGTATGTGTTGTTATTGTTACACGGCGGAGAACACTTGTACAATCAATTCTATGCACATAGTCAAGCTGGATTCAAACAACTCAACGTCAACTAACGAGTCATTTAATCCCAGTCACACTTGCTGATTGTTGCGCTGCAACACGTGAGTTCCTTGTCATTGGGTTAATTATCTGCACCCACTACTGCCCATTATTACTGGTTGAACGCTGGCCTAAAGTTAATCGAAAAACATACAGTCTCCCTTGGTAGAGCATAATACACACAATCAGCTGTGTTATGCTAATTAGCCATCCCGTTTTTCGCTCGCCTGCCATTTGCGCTCCCCGATTGGTCCTTTTCCTCGCAGCCTCCTTGGGCGGGAGCGCTGATTGGCTTTTAATATGGCCCGTGCTACTGCGCGAGTTGTTTGGACGTAAAGCAGTTTGTGGCACATGGGCCGAAGCGACGCTCAGCACTGGCCATGATAATAGTTTATAATACCGTGTGTACAGCTGGCAGTCAGTGCAGGAAAAGTCTCTAGGATGATCATAGACGATGTGGAAGCTCTGAAGTCATGGATGGCCAAACTTCTGGAGCCAATGTGAGTACCGATTTGTAGTAATAGTTAGTTTCGCTAGCTTTGGCGTCACTCATCAGAGGTAAAGCAAACTGCTGTTGGTGCATGTTACTGTGTGTGAAGCAGCGATGCTGCCTCCTTATGGAATTTCCTGGCATTTAAATAAGGAATTTCGCGATTGATGCTTTGTGAAGAAGGCCGCTTCATTTCAGGTAACGTGTTTGTGTGTCTAATATACGTTTGTTTTGTTATGATCCACAAACTGCTCTCAATATCATTGGAATTCATCCACTTTAGGAAGGGCTTCCTCGGCTTGTTTTATTGGGTTAAAATTTTACACGATAAAGAGCGGCAGATTACTTTATCACGTTTGCGTGAAGTAACCGTCCAAACTTTGGGTATTTTAAAACCGCAGACGAAAAACGGACAACTTGTGTCTTGTAAATCTGGGAACTGTCTCTTACTGTTTTAAGGATCTTTTGCATATTTCCCGGGATGTTTAATTCAGGTGTTTATCTCTAGGTTTGTGCACTTTTTACCCTGTCAAACATTCCTATCAAATGGACAACAGAGCAATGCATTCTTGCTTGAAATGCTGACTGCTGTTGTGTTTTTCTCTTACACACTTTTACAGATGTGATGCGGATCCTAATGCCCTGGCCAACTATGTGGTTGCTTTGGTTAAAAAAGACAAACCAGAAAAAGACCTGAAAGTCCTTTGTGCTAATCAGTTGGATGTCTTTCTGGAGAAAGGTGACAAGTGGTCAACCCGGCACTCTCAATATTCTTATTGAATTCCCTTTTTTTGAGGCTATTTAAATAGCTGAACTCGATCATTCAGTTTTATTCCCTTTTTCAGAGACCACTGGGTTTGTGGAAAAGCTGTTTCAGTCACTAATCACCAAAGTCTATTTGGAAGGTCTGGATAAAGACGCGAGAGGAATTTCCAAAGTGGAGGGTAAATTTGCCGTGGAAAATTTCGAGGACAAAAAAGAGGTATGGCGTTTATTCCTCATGTCCGAGAGCGAAGGAGAGGGAGCGCGACCCCGTCGTCATTCTCTTTCATCCAGTTTTAACTGTTCCTCCTCCTGCTCTCAGACTGCTGAGGATGTTCGAGATGACAGGAGCAGGCGCAGTCCTTTGCGAGCCAGACTGGATTTAAGTGAATCAAGGCGAGTCCTATTCTTTGTCCACTTTGTCATCTGGTGGGTGGGACTTTCATTTTGCTCCCCCCCCCCATCTGTTTATACAGAACCTTATTTAGCCTTTAATTAATTTTGAAGGTACAGGAAGTCTTTTAAGATGAATGTGTAGGTCATTTGGAAAAATAATACAGTACATAGACATGATAATGATGATAAATATGGACCAATAACAAAAGTAAATGCATGCTGGGGCCTGTTTCACAAAGCAGGATTACTTGCTTAACCAGATAACTTGCCAGATTTAAGGTAGTCTGGGCTAAAT
>JABFDZ020000052.1:4673421-4683425 GCA_019775955.2 Pollimyrus isidori
TTTTTAATAACATTTTTTTTTTTTTTTTTTTTTTTTTTTTTTTTTTTTTTTTTTTTATAAATGTTAAGGTGGAACTGCACATCAGATCTTGGGTGTTAAGTGTGTGCCATAAGTTTGTTTGGGTGCTTGACAAGTGGTGTGTCTCGAAAAATTTGTTTATATAGCCCTGTATTTTATGTATGTGTGTGTAATATATAATATAAATATATATAATATAAAATATACATTTTTTTTTTTTTTTTGCTGTAGAGGACTACTGGACTAGAATCCCTATTAATGACACTGTACCTGGCTTTATTTGTTTACAGCAGACAATTGTGTTTTTTTTGTTACGTCAGTTTTTTTTTTTTGTAGCCAGATTTTTCAATTTACACTTTTTCAATTTTTTTTTTTTTTTTTAATGCATTCAGCCAATCATTGTCAGAATTGAGTGTGTTAAGCAAGCAAAAAAGTGCCTATTAAATTATCACGTGTAATTTTTCCATTCCAATGAAAGCATTCTGTTGTATTGGTTTGTCTGCCTGATTAATTTATTAATGTTTGATTCATTGCATGATAACTTAATTAAAACTTGCACTTAAACTGTGATTTGATGGTTCGCTAGTCTTTTTTTCTAACGCAATCTCTGCATTTTTTTTATTGCACCTTTTGCGCTCTGGCCATAGGGCTAATTTGTTATATAACTAAAATTGTATGTACTCCAGTAATCTTCGGAGTTTTAATGCTTTTTACATTTTGCCTGTAACAAAGCTTGGCCTGACATCCTTCAAGCGTAAGGCATAGTTCAGTTCGGTTATTGTCTTATCTGGTAATTTCTGAAAGGTGTGACTTTATACGTTTCACTGATGGTAATTGAAGTTGAAATCTGAGAGCGTTCATGTCCATAAAGGTAAGAGTCACCTCAACAGCTGTCAAACGCGTTTTTATTATGAATTGTTCTTTATTATCGAGGGTTGCGTATTTAAATTGAGGTGGTACTGAAACTACTTCAAAATAATCTGGTTTCATTTGCCGTGTTTTGGCTTTCAAATCCTATCCTTTTCACTGTTAAAATGATTATAATCGTTTCAATTCCAATTCGTTGTTTTTAATTCACGAGTAACTAAGACCCAAACAAGTTTACGTATGCACACAGAAGTGACTTATCACAATGAATTCTGGTTTTCTGCACAGCTGAACCCTCCACCCGAGGCTTTTTCTGCTTGGACACAGCAGCCTAATCCATCTGATTAATAAGGGAACAGAACAAGGTAACGGATGCCTACCGCATACCTGCTGAATTATTCACTGTCTGGGGAACCAGAGAACTGACTTGGATCAGATGGAACAAACCTGTCACTGGCGTATCTGTCTTATAGAGCACAGAATCTGCCGGTGCAGGTGCTCCAGTGAAGTCTGGAGCGTTTTACAGTTAAAATGTGCTCTAGATGTTTGGCCTGTAGCTTCGGTCGTCTCGTCAAACACTGACTGGACGATGGTAGCTTCCACCTTCGACTCTCTTTTCTGCAAGCCGACAACAGCAGAGTACACATGAAATCTAAAAATCGTTTGGTTTTTTTTAAAAAAATGATTTTGTAGCTTAGCTTTAATCGCGATCATTCGTAAAATTAGAAATTAAATCATATGTTCCACTTGATATCACAATAATTCACTGTCTTTTTTTTTTTGTCCCTGTCTTTTTACCCTTTCACTCATTTTCATTCCCTTTTTAAAGAAATATTTCCCAGCTAATGGTATAGTCCATTATATGGTAAATTCTTGTTTTGAACATCGACCTTGCTGCTAAAATCTTATAGATTAATCTATAACTCTCGGTCATGCTATTCAGTTTCCTGATCTTTCACCACAAGTTATTGTATCTGTTACCATATGTTAAAGCTGTTTTGCAAGCTGGTTCAAACCTTGTAACTCACGTTTCATCTTTTGGACGCAGCTCGCAAAAATATGTTCTCTGACCTGCTGTTGCCTTTCAAGTAGCCATAAAACCATTTCCACTCTACGAGAACTCGATCAGGATAAGCTGAATACCTGAGCATAGTCCGGTAGAAGGCACACCGAAAAAATTCACTTTAAAAAAACGACACACTATCTATGCACCCATGGCACTGGAAATAACCGTGTCTTATTTTTACGAATATCTTTCTTGCAGCTTTCACTGTCAGGCATCTGGTGAATTGCCAATGCATTCAAACTGTCTTTCCTCCACGTGCGTTTACTTCTTATAGCTGCAACTACGTCATGATTTAAGCAGTTGGGCCTAAATGAAGAATATTTTATGTGAAATTTTAAAAACTTCTCCTGTTGAAATGAGTTGTAAAGTATTCCTTAATCGATTGTCTTAGAGTGCACTTTGTTACTGTAGTCGGCATTTTAAGGAGACTGGCAATTAAGATGTGCGTTTGGGCAGAACACAGACAGGCAGAGCGTATTATGGCATCCTTCTATATAGGAGAAGTCATTTCTTTTGTCACATATTAGGTGCAAGGCCAGTATGACTGTCCAATAGGCTGCCATACATATTTTATTAGCTTAATTAACCAGAGATTCGATCTTACCTATGCCCCAGTTTGTCCTGTTACCACACTTCTACGTCCAACAATGTCTTAATTTTAACTTGTACCCTAAAATGAGTTACTATTTTAGTCGATTATATTAGCGATTATGTAAATATGTGTGTATTTCAATTCTTTTTGGTTTTTACATTTATGCATGCATAGTCTACAGATTGTAGGTGGACATTGTAATCTTCTCGTAGAGATTAATACTTACGTTTAACTAATCGTTTGTGTAAGTATAGGCAGACGAGCAAAAATCACGTTTGCTACTTTTACTCTGCTAGCTGAATTGACAGTTATATTAAATTATTTAGTCGCAAGTTTAATATTTATTTATTCATTAATTACTTCCTACCAAGAGCTCCCGTTAAATATACTTCGACTTTCGATCAAACTTTCATGCCACTATTTAGACTCCCTAAAATATAAATGATTTGCTCTGAATGTTTCATGAATAATCGGAGTACATGGATGTGCGGCTTGATGCCGATGTTCGCTCCTGTGACTAACGCTCACGTTCAGACGTTTGGTTTGATGTCCATATTCTGCGCGGTTTTCCATTTTTGATACTTTTGTTTAATTTGGCTAATTCGCTTCTCTTCCATCAATTACCACTATTGCACGTTATGTTTGTGGTCATTAAAGTTCATGATGGTATATTCCAACATCTTACAGCTCTTCTAATAGGCATGATGAATTCGGCAACATTTCTGCCCGTTTTACAGTAGTGTTACTGTAGAAGGCTACTGGTGTCATCTTTTGTGCGTTTCAAGTTTCTGCGCACAATTTTACTGACTCATGACATCACCAATGATCGTGCTCGTTCATACGAAAGGTCTACACTGCATGATTTAATCTAACTTGTATCACTTTGTTGCATGTACATGTCATTAATAATAGTGAAACTCACCGTCATTAATAAAGGGACAAATCACTACTACTCATACTACTGATGATGTTTTGTTTTATTATCTATTATTAGTGCTTTATCATTCATGCACTACATCTATATAGGTAGAACATAAATCACAATTATATTGCAGATTTAATGAGCTAAACAGGAATTATACAATTGGATAACTCAATGCATTCATGTAATTTAAAATATACATACAAAAGAACTAAAAGTATTATGAGATGTTGCAGTTTTCTAGTTCATCTCTCGAGTTTCCCTAACTTTTTTTCTCGCAGGCGTTGCGTTGTGCGCTTGCGCAGAGCTGACTATCTTACTCCGCTTGTACAGGTTGAAAAATGAGTACAGGGGCCGGTAGAGAGAAACGCATCCAGTGTGACGCTGTCATTGGAAATAGCTCACATCGTCAGCGGCAAGCCAGGGAGCAGATCAAGGCTGCGTCAGGGCCACCAACCTGCAAGGTGTCTGACACCAAAATGATCACTATGAACGGCAAGCAGCATTTCTCCATGCACCCGGCGCTACAGGAGCCCAAGTACTCTGCCATTCACTCGAATTCGGAAGCCATGCGTAGGGTGTGTCTTTCGACTCCACAGGTATGTATGCATTTGATGATAAATTTACACGTTACCAAAAGTGAACTCGCTTTTAAAGTGGGTGAGCTACCCATTGAAAAGTCAACCAATACTGTCTTCCATGTGAATATAATGCTTTTTAGGCTTTAAATATCTTAAACGGCTAGGATTTCCCGGTGATTCCAATGTTTTCCTGCTTGCAGCTGCAGGGCAATTTATTTGGAGGCTTCGATGAAAGTCTGCTAAACCGGCCCGAAGCGCTGGCGGCCGTTGACATAGTATCCCACGGCAAGAACCATCCGTTCAAGCCAGACGTTACCTACCACACCATGAGCCGAGTGCCCTGTACATCCACACCCGCCACGGTACCGATATCGCATCCTTCCGCACTGACCTCAACACATCACCACCTCCATCAAAGTTTGGAAGGGGATCTTCTGGACCACATCTCCTCGACCTTAGCTGTCAACGGGATGGGGCCCCAGGACCCTACTGTGATGTCATCACAAGCCCATCAACATCATCTCCAAGCCATGGGTCACCTACACCAGAGCATGGGACACCCACACTCCCTGTCAGCGCATGGTGGGATGCCGAGCTTTAGCGATGTGCAATCCGATCCCCGTGAACTAGAATCGTTTGCCGAAAGGTTTAAGCAGAGGAGGATAAAGCTTGGGGTCACCCAGGCAGACGTCGGCTCGGCCCTTGCAAACCTGAAGATACCCGGAGTCGGGTCGCTTAGCCAGAGCACAATATGCAGGTTCGAATCTTTAACACTCAGTCACAATAACATGATCGCCCTGAAGCCAGTCCTCCAAGCGTGGCTGGAGGAGGCCGAGACTGCATACCGGGAGAAGAACAGCAAACCAGAACTTTTTAGTTGCAACGAGCGGAAACGAAAACGCACCTCGATAGCAGCGCCGGAAAAGCGCTCCTTGGAAGCGTATTTCGCAATCCAGCCTCGGCCTTCTTCGGAAAAAATCGCGGCGATCGCCGAGAAGCTGGATTTGAAAAAGAATGTGGTTCGTGTTTGGTTCTGTAACCAAAGGCAGAAACAAAAAAGAATGAAATATTCAGCGGGCCATTAAAATTTAACAAAACAGCTGTAGATGTATCGAGGATTTGCAATTAAAGCTTTCGAAGAACTCTTTTATTAGAATGGATTTTGGTTGAATTATATTTTGTCTGTATGGTTTCCCTCAGGTTATGGACATACATTTATTTAAGTGAATAATTTAAAAAAATGTATCATGCACTAACAAACTACTCGTCACTTTAAGGAAGGTCGTTGAAGTGAAGCTTCTTTTATATGTGTAGCCTATCGCATACAGATTTATTGCATCAGAATGAACTAAATGCATCTTTTCTGTTCCTAACTCGACTGAAAGCTAATACCAAAGAAATATAGAAAACTGTTTAAACTTTAAAGATATATAACTTATTATAATATAAAATGGTTTAACTTTATAAACGCAACAACTGAAAGACTAGTTTACCTGTTTTACTGAAATGTGCAGCAAAGATGATTTTAACAGTTGCGATTTGTTTACTTGAATGGGAAGCCATTATAAAGAATGCGAAGAATGTCATGTAATTAGTCTTCATTTTAGTCAATGTGTGCATTTTCAGCGTTGCTTAATAAATTTCACTTTGAGCTTCATGAACTATATTTCCATTAATTGCACTGTCGATGCAAACCCCTTAGGGTTTGTGAAGGGTGTTTAATAATATGACCTATCAAATTATAATAATTTAAGGAGACGTTGACATTCACAGAATGTATCCGAATCTAGCAGATAGAAACTCGTATCTGGTGGACAAACTGAAACATTTATAACCGTGATCCCCTCTCTTATAGTAATACACGATCTGGCACTTTTCCTGGTAGATGACGTATAACCTACATGCATTTTACGCATATACAATCCCAGAGATTTTCCGTATTTCCTTTTAAAATGTAGAACAAAACCCACTACACTCTGAGAGCTGAATTCCGTTCTCTCAGGATCATGTCATCGAACGATAGTATGTATAGATATGTTAATATGCATATATTATAATGTTATAGGTTTTGTATGAAGATTGTTGCAAAAAAAAACAAAGGTTCACCTTATAAAATTCAATGATTAATAACCAAAAAAAAAACTTTAACGTCTGGTCTGGAGCAGACAGTTCACAAGGCTTATGGAGTTTGGTTTTGTTTAAAATGGTCAATACAGTGCAATGACTAGGGAACAGGGAAGTCTTAAATATCTTTCCCATCCTTCTGTACTTCCTTCTAGACAGTATCGAAGAGGTGAGACAGTGGAGATCACAATGGTGAGGACAGTACGAGTGAAGTCTTTCCGAAGAGAGAGACCAGTGTGAGTTATCGATACATATGATACCCTCATTGATGTTGTAAAACACTTGCTTCTAGGTAAGTCGAGATGAAGTTTAGCGCAGGGAGAGACCATGTGGACAGTGAGAGCAGATCAATTATTCATACCTGACTGAAGATATTAGTTTTTCACATGCAACTGGTGAAATGCATACTTCAGCACATGAACTACAATCCTCATATCCTTATATAATGTGGTTTGTGTGACGTATTATAGGTAGTTGGCTTGGGGGAAGGTCTTGTTGGAACCTATGACTGGGAAACCAACTATGTTTGGGGACAGTGTGTGGCTCAGCGGGTCAGAAACTTATGCTTGTCATCAGGAGGTTGTCAGTTCAAATCACATAGGTCTGCCAGATAATTTTACTATTGCGCAAGACCCTTATCCCCCAGGTATTTCAGGGATTGGCTGACCGCACCTTCTCATACTGTATGTATGTCACGCTGGACAGTAAATGGAACGTAAATACAAATTCTAAGAATGTACCTGGGGCTTGGATCTGAACTTTAATACGTCACCTATACATCTATCCATCTTCCAAACACCCATCCTGGTCGGGTTCATGGTGGTAAGCCAGATCTCAGACTAGTTAATTCAATCCAGTTTGTATAACACACAACCGGTGCTGGATTTTGCGCGAATTCCTGAACCGGTCTGGATGTAAGAATCCCAACAGGTGCTTTTCATAGCAGACTTTGCTCGAGATGTAACTTCCCAGCCGAGCGGGGATTGGGTGTCGCGTGTGGATGACAGTGTGGCCGGCCCGCCAGCTCCCTCCTTCCTCCTTTTTCGGACGGGATAGGCGGCCAAGCGTCGGAAGTCACTGGAAGTTACGGGAAGAATGGCGAAGCCGAGACACCTTTAATTATTCATGGGGAGCCAGCGACAAGCGGCGTGACAAGCGGTACGGGGGCAGTCCGTAGCTCCCGCCATCTTGTCACGCTGTGCTGCTATCGTCAAAAAAGCTGCATTAACCTGAAGCTCACCTTTGCCCAGCAACGTATCTGGCAAAAGTAACAAATAATTTTAAGGAAATTGCCTTGTTAAGGCCATTCAGTGTACAGCTGGACATAGCTTTTATATATATATATATATATATATATATATATAGTTTTTTTTTTAAATAACTTTTTCTAATTTTCTTTGCTGTTAAGGCCAAAAACGTCTATTTTTGCATAATGAACTAACTTCCAATTTCTCACTTGAATCTCCTCTGTTCTCTATTACACTTCACGCACAATTCAGTCACCCTCAGTTATAAGGCAAAAGATAAGGTCAAAGAAATGAATGACGGCAATAATAACCTTGTGAAAATATTTTGTGGACTGTGGAAAAAAATGATAGGTTTGCAACATTTATCCATCCATCCATCCATCCATCCATCCATCCATTTTCTGTAACCACTTGTCCTGGGTTGTTCCCTAGTTCCAGGGAACAACCCAGGAAGGGCCACCAACCCATCACAGGGCACACTCACACACCATTCATATTTATGAAAAAGTTTGGTAACTCCAGTTTTCCTCAGTATGTTTTTTTTTTTGGGGGGGAGGGGGACATCTTTACATTTCTGGCATTAATATTTAAGACTTTTAAACATCTCGTTATGTTAGCAGGGTAGATTTTACATATTACTGTGAAGGCCATTAGCAGCACGTGATAACGTTAAAAAGCTCAAACGGTCATTAGATCCAAAGAGCAGCTGGAGAAGCACACAGACAGGCGGCTAATATGTTGCCCGCTTTGTTGGGGCAAGGTGCAGTTCACACTCTGTTTATTTTGGAGCTGTCAAATAGGAACACAGACTTAACAGCACCTCATCATTCAGCTGGACGCTACCTTAAGAGATGCCGTGAAACAGGCATTTTGTCAGTCAAATAGAATTAATACCAGTGATCATTCAGGCTAACTATTCTGTGTATCCATAAGACTTTCACAGAAACAAGATTTTTATATGTAGATTATTTATATCCTCAATGAGAGACCACGGACAGTCTTTAAAATGTTTAATTTATGTCATATTTCTATTCTATTTTGCCAATTCTATTTTGGAAACATTAAAAATGTTCAGAGTTCCTTCATGAGGTACACATCTGAGAAAATGAGAAAGAAACGGTGCGGAATTGGAGACAATTCAGATCTTTATGTTTTAGCGTTTCCATTGTTTTTTCTTTATCTTTCGTGGAGCATCTCATCTATCCATAGGGAAGTGGTCCAGATCTTGAGCTGCGTCTGCGTCTGCCGACGTAAGTGGGGCGTGATCTGCGCGTCTTGCACGGCGAGAATCGTCCGCCCTGACTCCGCTCCGGGAAGGAGATGCGCTCCTATTTAAATGGAAATATCATCATTTTCCATCCTCATAATCTGCAAAAATAGTTTCTGTAAAAGCCGAGGATTCCGTTAATAAACTGGCGGATGTCTAGCTGCGCGGTTAGCACAATCAGCTAGTTAGCCACATTGCGTTGAAGTTCCTGACATCGTCAAAGGCTCCTTTCAGAAAATGCCGGTAAGGTTGTATTTTGTTGTTAATATTATTTCCCCGTTAATAGCTAGTCAACTAACTGAGTATTGTCGGCGCTGTAGCTTTGTGTTGTTACTTTTGCATGTGTGGAGTAATAATTAGCTAGCTGGCTAGCCGGTTTTGCTGTTTGTTTTTGACGTTCTGGTCTGTCCTTAGTGTCAGGAAATTAAGCGATTTATTTACATTATATGCACTAAGCTATATATCAACTTATACAGTAAATATGAACATATAAGCACAAGGTAGCTAACCTTTGCATGGGTATTTTGTAAGGAGATGCGTAGTGTTATGCAGATCTTGTTAGCTCCCTAGGGAGTGATCGGTAAAATATTACCGTAGTATTTTATTAAACTGCAAATAGCAAAATAGACCATAGTTGACTTGCAATGCATGGTTCAAATTGGTCTTTAATCATTGCATTAATGCACATATAAAGCTGTCTTATTTGTTTAATCCCATGTATCTTTCATCGTGCTGGTTTTATATGTTGCTGGTCGGCTTATTGTCTTGGCCGTAAGGTGCACACTGTACAGATTGCTATTTCGGCAGCCGCAGATAGGTGGATCATTTTCATATTTGTCCTTGAGAAGCCTGTTTCCCTAAATACCAGTGAATGTATTATGTGTACAACGGTGAATCTGAATTTTTGTAGACTAACGTAGAATTTTATGGTTTACAGATAAGACAAATTGCTGGAGATGAAACGTGCTTAAGTCACTTTTAAATCTCGCACGTCCACCGAAGTACACCGTGTTGTCTTCTAACTAATGCCGGCCCATCATTCTTCTTTTCACAGAGTAGTACGCTGGAGAGACCCGAAAAGTCGGAGATCAACGACAACGTCAAGGTGGTGGTGAGATGCCGGCCCCTGAACCTCAAGGAGAAGAACACAGGTTGCAAGCAGGCGGTCGTCGTGGACGAGATGCGCGGAACTATAACGGTCAGCAAGCTGGATGCCCCCGGCGAGCCCCCAAAAACGTTCACCTTCGACACGGTCTTCGGGCCGGACAGCAAACAGCTAGATGTTTACAATCTGACTGCTCGACCAATCGTCGAATCCGT
>JABFDZ020000052.1:4702005-4720053 GCA_019775955.2 Pollimyrus isidori
TAACTCTAGAAAAATTTAAACCAGCCTTCACATAAATTTTATTGCGTTGTCATTTTTTCACATGTTTTTGTCCCGTTTTTTTTCACGTTCAAGCCCCCCCCCCCCCCCGGTGAGCAAGCCAGAGGCGACGACGGCAAGGAAACACTCCGTGGAAGGAAGACACCTTGCTTTAAAATCGCAAGACATTTGCCCAGTGCTAAATTTTAAAAAAGCTTCTGCAACAGTGTAGTACACTTTGAATCTGCATGTTGTATTTTGGATACAAAATACAAAAGCAATTGGTAAAAGGACTGCATTTATATAGCGCTTTTCTATTCTTCCGAGTACTCAAAGCGCTTTACAATTTATGCCTCACATTCACCCATCCATACACACATTCACACACCGGTGCCAGAGGCTTCCATGCAAGGGGCCAACCTGCACACCGGGAGCAATTTGGGGTTCAGTGTCTTGCTCAAGGACACTTTGATGGCGTCAGGAGGAAGCAGGGCTCGAACCGGCAACCCTCTGGTTGCCAAACAGTTATACTGCCCTCTGCATCACCATCTTCCCCGAATTCTACTTGAATGTTGGCGCCTGTTGCAAGAGCAGTAGTACCCGAATCTCCCGGTGGAGCGTCTGGATCTCCGTGCTGAACTCCACGCACTGGTTCTCCAGCTGCTGCTGCTGCTGCATGTTGCTGGAGATGAGCAGCATCTCAGACCTGGCCTCATTCACGCTGCTCTTCAGGGCCTGGATCTGCTCTTGCTGGTCCTGGATCAGTTTCCTCTTCAGCTCGATTTTGCTAGATACTTAGATGGGGGAAACAAGGATCTTTAATAGACCCCTTGGCTTTAACGTCAAGCATCATCCACACGGAGAAGGTCATCACACTTAGGCTGACCAGATAAATCCATGTCAGGGAGGACACTTCAAGCCAGGCCAGGATTTGTAAGCTACCATTTCAATTAACAGGACCTGGATTTCGGTTAAGCGCAGAGTTCTTGCTGCGTGCTGATTGGTCAGTCTCCTATAACCATGCCTTGTCACGCACATGTCACTAATGTTGATGTGAAACGGCTGCATGAGTCTTTCAGTCAAGGAAACTAACAAATCAAAGCACAAGAGGAGCTGAACTATTCAACACAGGAGCCTTTGGGGTTTAAGGTAGTTTGTAAAACCTGAGGTATCTCAAGGTGTCCAGGATGACGTGGACTTTCTGGTCACCCCAAGTACACCAGGTCGGCCAATCGTGGCTTCGGGCGCTCCCGTCTGCTTTCTGATTGGGTAATGCCCGGTATCTGTGGACCTACCGGTATCCAGGCGGTGCTGCGTCTCCTGCTTCTCCTGGTGAACCTGCTGGATGGTGCGGCTGAGGTCGACGCCCAGGAGCTTGGCAGCGTGCTGGGCGATCTTCCGCTCAACCTCCTTCAGGTCCAGCTGTGCGCCAACATCGACAAGGCTCAGCCCCGGCAGGCCTGAACCATGCCACCCCTCGCACTGCCCCGCGCCCGCCGCTCGCGAAGAGCTTTTAAGGTGGCAATCGCAGCAAAATGCATTTTACACTTTAAAAATGCCACATTCTGACATGGTGTTGTCAAGCGAGAGCTTAACCAAACACACAAAGACGGAAGAAACCTTCCCACCAAAAAGGCAGAACATCGTTGCTCCATTTCATCATCATCGTTATTATTCATGTGTTTATTTTCTCCTTTTTTATTAATTCCACTACAGCGTCACCCCAAAGCCCTTCACGCGGCCGTCATACATTCCTGCACCGTTTAAGCAGAACGATTCAAGAGCAGAGAAAAGGAAAGAAAGAAACGGAAGAAGGAGAAGCAGATGACAACGGAGGAGAGGAGCAGCGGCCTGTACTACGACGGGGGGGGGGGGCACCGACTAACTTGCCGGATTTAAGGTACCACAGTTCAAATGGACGCCATATTCGTTTAGTTACATTTTGACCAGACTACCTTAAATCCGACGAGCCAGCGACCCCCGCCTTCGTGGTACAGGCCTCTGGAGAGACATGCTAACATCACATCAGGACGTCATCACAGCTCAGCCCAAAAGCTACTTCTAACCGGCAGTTTCCGTCTCATTAGCATTAGCATTGAGCCCCCGAGCAGCAAAGCAGCCCCCTTCCCGCCGCCGACCTGGTATCTGTCCATGAGCGCGATGTCCTGCAGGCAGGCCTTGGCCGTCTCCTCCTCGGCGACCAGTGCGGACAGGAGGCTCTCCTGCTCCTCCGTGTCGCTCTTCAGCCTCTCGATGTCGCGGTTGATGCCTTGCAGCTTGTTGCGGAGCTCCGGCAGGTCTCGCTCCTGCAGCTCCGACAGAGACTGCCTGCAACGGCACGTAGACCGTGTGGTCTAGCGGTTAGGACGCTTGCCTCTGGACCGAAACATCTCCCACCTGGCACCACCGTCCCTGAGCAAGGCCCTTAAGCCCAGCTCCAGGGGAACCGTCCCTGAATTTCAAAAATGGAAGTCGCTCTGGAGAAGCGCGTCTGCTAAATGCAGTAAATGTACAATGGAGTCTGACTCTTAATGCATTTAATCATGCAATCACTGCATTTACATGTATATACATTATGTGGGCTGTTTGAGGCTCTGGCCTGGCCACCCGGAAGCCCCTTAAGCACCATGCATTACGCACTGCAAGCTTGCTCTCGCATGCATGCGCGTCTGTGTGTCTCGCAGAGCGCAAGACCACTATATACACACAAGTCAGGAATCGGCGGATACCACACTCAGGGCGCAATATTAAGGTGTGGGGTTTAAAAAAAAAAACACACACTGGCCATGGGAAATTAGACGACATTACAGAGTTCTCAGTGCAGCCAAGTGTGAACCAGTGAATTAAAGACCATCCTGTTTGAGTCAGAACACCCACGGTGGGTATTTCCTGGTTAGGGTAGCGCATATAGGCTGGTTATTTAAAGCCCCGGACAGGAGATATTTACGATCCTAGTCTCACCCACCGCACCCACCGATGCGCGTGGCGCCCCCTACTGACCGAATGGGCTGGAGGCCCATCATCTCGTCCCGCTTCCTCTGCTTCCTCCGCAGGTCCTGCTCCGTGTTCTTCAGCTTGTCGGGCACCAGCCGCAGCTTGGACTGCAGGTCGCCGATGACGTCCTGGAGCTCGGCCTCCGACGGGAAGGTCCGCTGGCACACGGGGCAGCAGGGCTCCGCCGCCTCCTCCGTCAGCTGGCTGATGAACTGCGTGTAGACGGCCGTGGCGCCCGCCAGCATGGCTGGGCCGCCGCGAAGGGCGTCACGCACAGGGCGTCACGCGCCACTCGAGAGCCGGCAGTCAGCACTCAAGCACGTGGTCTATTATTCGGCCGGACTCGACTTTATTCGCATGGCGCGACTTTACGTTACGCCGCCTCAAAGCCCTTTACGTTATATTCCCCCCCCCCCGAGGCCCCCACTCAGCAAGCCAGAGGTGGCAGAAACGAGCGGAAAAAAAACTCCCCAGAAGGAAGAAACCTTGGGAGGAAGCAGACGCAAAGGGGGAGCCCGTCCTCCAGGGGGCGGCGTGGGAAGTCGGGAGCGAGACCAACAAAATCTCAATTCCAGGGTATCCCCAGGATCCCGCGACTGGAATTTTAGGCCTTTTCGCTACCGCTTAAAAGGGAATTTAACGCGCACTTTACTTCACAGCTACGCTGAAAAAACCATGAAGAATACAGAGGAAAAATAGTCTTAGAATCTTTTGTCGCGTAAAACGCTCCGCTCCGTTTTTCATAGTTATTTACGGCGTCACAGTATGTATTTAGTCCCGTGAAAGAGACAAGAAAATAAATAAGACCTCTATAAAAACAAGCTTCAATACTTAAGAATTCAATATGAAAAATCGAATATGTATTTACACTAATTCCGTGACCGGCAGTCAGCTGTGATAACTTCTCACGTTAGAAATGAATTAAAAGTTCACCGTATTCCCCAGATGGGTTTTGGAACCCGGTCCACCGTTGCTGGGGTGGGGAGTGTACAGGGAGGTCTAGAGATAGTACAGGTCAATGTAGGTGGACTTAGAATTAGATTGGGAGAGGAGACGATGAGTCACATCACTGACGATGAGTCACAGTGATGAAATACATCACTGTCTTTCTGCCAGCATCTACGTTTCACGTGAAGAAGTCTGACAGAGTCGGTCTACAGCCCGAAATTGACCATCTGGGCTGCGGTTCCGCCCTCCGATCCCGCGGGACGGATGTTACCTCTCTGCTTGGAGCTCTTCTCCAGCTCGTCCTGCAGCTTGCCGAGGTCGCTCTCGAAGTCCTGGCTGCCGCACACGTTGAAGAGCCGCTCCTGGTAGCCCGACAGCTGCTGCTCCTTCTGCCTCATCAGCCCCGTGCTGTGGGCCTTGTTCTGCTCGCTGGAGGCCAGGTCCTTGCTGAAAGCGCAGGCAGGAAAGCCGGTGACGGGAGGGTACCAAGACTCCGGACCGCCCTCCGCAGACACAAAGGTCAGGGCGGCGGTCGTGCTCACTTCAGCTTGATGAGCTTCTCCCGTGTGGAGCGAATGTCCTTGTTCTTGGAATGGATCCAGTCCTCCAGTTGCCTTTTGTTTGGGAAGTAGCCCAGCAGGGAAACCAAGTCTTCATTGTGCCGGGACTTGATTTTCCTCACCTGTTCATCCTTATCCATCTGGAATCAACAGGACAATCGATGAATTAGAAACGCATCACTAGAACGCATCGGTAGCGGAATGTTCCGGAAGAGGCCGGCGGCCATCCCGACCTTATCCTTTTTGAGCATCTCCATCTGCGTGCGGGTCGCCGTGTGAGCGTTCAGCATCTCCATCTCCTGGTCCAGCTTGCGCTGGGCCCTGTCCAGCTCCCCCTTCTCCTTCTGGAGGGCCAGCACCTCCTCCTTCAGCGCGTCGACGCTCGAGCCCCGCGTCGCGCTCTCCAGCTCTCGCTCCTTAGACGCAGAGACATGGCCGTTTCAGTTCCGACGAGGAAACGGGAGGCGGCGAGGGTTCCGGAAGGTTCCCCGCCGTGCTCGTCGGCCTCACCGCTTTGGTCAGCTCCTGCTGCAGCTCCTGCAGGCGGGAGGAGGAGCCCTCCAGCTTGTGAAGCTCCTCCTTGGCGTTCCTCAGCTCCTGCTGCTTCTTGTTCAGCATGTCCGTCTTCAGCTCCATGGTTCGCTCCAACCCGGTCTTCTTGTCCCGAATCTCGTCGATGCCGTTTTGTTTTGACGCCTCCTTCTCCTGCAATTCTCGCTGGACATCCAGAGATCAAAACAGGGGCCGCGGTTACTTGTCTTGCGTTGCCATGTAGTCATTTGCTAAATTATTTGATGTACGTATAAATTAGGGTCGAGTCACATAACTGTGTGTAAGGCGTACGCATTTTATTTATCTACCTATCATTTTATTGCCGTTGTTTTTGTCAATAATATTGCTGTTAACGTTAACATTTCATTTTCCTTCTTTTTGATTTTTCCCCCCTCACTTTACCGAAAACTGATCTTCGTCCCGATCATACACGGAACGACAAGATGTAAAACTGCCGGACATAACCGACGCCAACTGCTTCTCAAAAGGACGGGAATCCTTCGCTTTAAGGAGCCGCCAGGTCAAGAACACAAGTCTATGGTGGCCTTGCAGGGACAAAAGGCCTCTGGATGCCTCAGTACAAACACCGAACCTAACCGGCAACGGCGCGGCGGTAACAGACGCGGACTCGCCATGTCTCGGTCCACGGCCTCTTTCTCCTTGTCCTGCCTCTCCTGCACTTGCCGGTGGAAGCTCTGCAGCTGCCTCTCGTTGAAAGGCGTCCTGTCGTAGCCGTCCATCTCCAGGAGGGAGGCCAGGTCTCGCACCTGGCCGTCGCGGTTCTTCACGCTTTGGGCCTGCCGGTCCGCCTGCAGCTGGAGACGGCCTGCCGTGGGGGGGAGCAGGCCGACGTCGGCCGTCAGCCTGGGGGGGATTTCAGTGAGCTTCCCGGGGAGAGACGGGGCGGGACGCACCTTGCTCGACCAGGAGCTCCGACTTTTGGCGGTTCAGCTGCTGGCACTCCCGGCCGACGCGCTCCACCTCGCGCTGCCGCTCCGCGAGCTGCTTCTCCTTCTCCCGCACCGTCCTCTGGTGGTTCTGGTACTTCTCCTGCAGCTGCCCGTCCGTACCCTGAAACACCTAAAACCCCACGACCGTCAACAGCCGTCAAAGCTGCCTCACGAAAGGTCTGAGGGTGGCTCCGCGAAGCAGGATCTCTCCGTTAGCCGGATAACTTAAGCCAAATGTAAGGGCTGTCCAATAGGAACATCACCTCTCCTCCTATTGGACAGTTTTCACATTTCGCTCCCGTTATCCAGCCAGCAAGGAAAACTTCCTTTGTGGAAAAACCCGCAGGTCTGCTCATTAAGGTCACATTCACAGAACAGGCAATAATAATTAGATCGATCAGACCCCAGATAAGATTCATAGCAGTTCTATGAAAATCCATTTAGAGTTATCCATTGCAAGGCTACAGTATGTGTGTAATTATATCTTTGTGGGGACTCTCCATTCATTTCTATGGGGAGAACTTTAATCGCAATATGACGACCTTAACCATAAGTAACCCAGCGAAATATTTCACTTTTTCGATTGCATTCGCAGATATTTGTGAGGACCTGAAAAATGGTCCCCGCGGCGTCAAAATAACAGATTATCACCACATTGTGGGGGATATTCGGTCCCCACAATGTAATATAGACCTATGGGCAACACCAGTCATGCCAGTATCACATCGCACTGAGTCATTTCTTTACCAGAATGGCACCACACTGAATCACTTAAAAGATGACAGGCACAAACAGCTGTTTGTATCTCCTACAACTCTTTCAATATGTCACCTTTTTTTTTTAATTTGTAACAGTACCAGCTTTCCAGGGACACAAACGATCGCTCTGAGCGGAAAACCAACCAAAAACTCGACGCTGGATCTGTCACGAGAAATCCCCGATTCACACTTAGCCTACGTACCGCATCCTATCGCTGCGTATATCTATGGCGACACGTCAGAGGTGAATGAAACACGAATGCGCATTTCACAAGACTTTTTAAGAAAGAAAGAAAAAAAACCCTAGAAATGTCATCGCTGACCGTTCACACCTCAGAGGCAGGATGTCATGCCCGCCCTCGCAGGCGGGCGCCCCACCTGCGGCCTGCGGGCGCGCTCTCTGCGGCCTGCCGCTCTGTCGTCTGTCCTTCTCTGTCGCCAGACATTCCGGGCGTAAACCCGCATTCTTTCCCAGGACCGTAGTGAGTAAAGTCGAAGAGGGTACGCTCGTAGTCGTCGCCCTCTGCCCGTTTACAGCGTCACCGCGGTCCTGCCTTTGCCCGCAAGTGCCCCCCACCCCCCCCCGGCCCGATTCCCGCCCAAGTCCGCGGGCGTACCTGCTCCATCTTCTCCTCCAGCTCTCGATTGTCCTCCTCCATCTGCTTCTTGCGGCTCTCCAGGGCCTTGATGTCGTTGTCCAGCTTCATCACTTTGCCCAGATTAGTATCGATGTCCGTCAGCCGATTCTAAACAACCCGAAAAAAAAAAATACAGGACAAAAGCAGTCCGCAGCCTGCATATCGTAAACGCGACGGAAACCAAATTATCCATAATTGCATTCCCGCCATTCCCAATTTACGGCTCCGCAATTAGAAGTCAACCGTTCATTTCCGATAAGCACTCATCTAGTACAGTGGCGGTTCGCAACCCTCGGTACCGGTCCTGAGACCAGTATTGCAGTTTGCGGTGGAGTTGGATACATTCCGAAAGTATCTACTTTCAACAAGTCACTGCGCGTCACAATCAAACCTTCTGTTTACATCAGAGGGGAAAAAACGCGCAAGCAAATCACTCAATATTACTAATCAATCAGTGACTAACCGGCTCAGCTCCCACCCCAGCCGAGTTACCCATCTGTGACGTTTCCATTTGACGTAAACCAGAGGCCGAAACGTGTGGGGCTGCTTCCCCTGAGAGGCGGCTGCCTCGACCTCCGGCGGGGGACCCACCTCCAGAGGCTCGATCTGGCTCTCGATGCGCCTCACGCTCTCCTTGGAGGCAGCCAGCTGCGACTCCTTGCTGGTCAGCGCGTCCCTTATCTCCTGCGCCTTCTCCCTGTTCTGCTTCAGGTACTTCAGCTCCAGCTGGCAGGACCTGACGCTGTTGGCCTGTTTCAGCCTCAGCTGCCTCAGAGTCTCCAACACTTTGATGTACCTAACAGTCACGTGACACAGAATCCAAAGCATCCGCGTCAGAGGTTCCCAAACGGCATAATACTGCAAAAATAGCATATGTACGTATTTTAAATATCTCCGTGGAACGTAGGGGACAGAACTACAGTCCATCACTGGTCAAGCACAGACACACCCACACCGATCCCCAATTCCTGGCCCGGAATCCAACACCCATCATACTACTCTGCTCAAAACACAAGTTGCTTGGCTAATTACCAGGTTTATTACGCAGGGAAATCTGCAAATGATTTAGGCCAGCTGCCCCCCCCGGACCAGAATTGGGGAACCCTGCACTAAAGACTAAACAGACGCATCCACCCCAACTTCGGTAAAATCCAAGCACGGCCATAATTCCACCAGGCCACCATCGTACGGCTTATTTGTAAGGTATCTAAAGACGATCCACCACGCCTTTCCAAGGCAAAGAACTGCTGCAATGCCAGGCAAGAGAGGGACGTGATGCAACGGCGCCTGGGTCAAACGATCGCGGGGCCGGTTTACAAACCCATGGAAGGATGCCAGCAGCGAAAATAGCTTATTGGGCCGAAACACAGAAGCAAAGAAAGGAAACGTGAAGCAAAAACAAAGTAAAACCTCAAAAGAAAACACTGATACCATCTACAAAACCAGCCTTCAGACAACTTGCGATGCGTGCAAATACACTGAAGTGCAGGAAGCAGTTTCCTCGCTCCGGTACGGGAATTCTGCAAAGAGGAACAGGCCCCAGACACCCTCAACACTCTGCCCAAGGTAAAGCCAGATTAGATGTTAGACAAATAATGGAACCGTCCCTAAAGACTGATCACAGACCAGATCATAATTACCACAGACACCCTTATCTTCCAAACACCCCCCCACTCCACCACAGTACCTCGTGGCGGAAAATATCTCATCGAACTTCTGCTTGAGGGCTTTCCCCTCACTCAGCGGCCAGTTGGATTCCTCTTGATGGCAGAAGATTACATTGTTGAGGACCGCTTTGGAAACTCCCAGCGCCGTGATCATCTCGCGGTCGATCTCGGCGCACTTCGAGCTGAGGCTCACCTTCTCCCCGTGCCTGGAAGTACAGAGGGAACACGGGGCGTGAGGACTGGGCGCAAAGGGCAAACTTGTAGGTCACCATCACGGAGACGCTTACCGAGGGCATTATAAATATCATACGCGGCGGTGTTTATGCCACCTGTTTGGCATGGGCAAGGTCGCCACTGGCAAACAAGCTATAAATAATAATCACAAAAAGGCCACAGTCACAGCACCAGACTACTTTCTTTGAAACTGGTCCAGAAAATCAGTCAGGAAAACAATCCAAGTTGTACCAGATCCAAATCAGAATTAGAATTTATTTATATTTATTCAGGATTTATAACCGTGCAACCAAAGCTGGCGGAAATCTGCGGTGGCTCAGCAGGCTACTGCTAAATAACGCCATGACAACAGGCAACTAATAATGACATCATAACGCAGACAGAGAATAAATATGAGATCAAAGGTATACAAAAGAGGATCAAATGCAAAGAGGTGCGATAAGGGAGCGCCTGCAAACGTCGGCATACATAAATCAGTGGATAAGTTTTGCAGCTGCAGAGAGAGACAGCAGAGAGACTTTAACGTACTTGAACCTCGTTATGACACCTTCCAGTGTTTTGAACTCTGTCTTCTTGCCCTTCTGGGTGCACTGCATGGACCTCTGCACGGCCAGCGGCTCGCCGTTGACGTCCCGTAACTGCAGCCGGATCTGGGCCCGAACGTCCGTCTCATGAGCATCCTATAGGAAGAAAAAAAAACACACACACACACACAAATTTTAGGGCCAAATATGTTTTATATTAGTATCCAAAGTGGCATGAAAGCAGGGTCAGCCGGCCCCTGCGGTTAAAGGCCCTGCACAAAAGCCCAACAGTGACGTCATGTTGCCAACTCTGGGATTTGAACCAGTGACCTTCTGATGACAAACCCAGTAAGCCACACACAGCCCATGTAACAGTCTGTGTGACAATGTGTTAAAAAAAAAAAAGAAGAATAATAATCAACTTAAAACACTGCCGAGTTCTTACCTTTGGATCATGGACAAAGGTATTTCCTTTGCTTCCGGGGGGGAAGTCTCCCGATGTTATGTATTTCAAACACTCAATGATGGTCTGGCATTCATAACATATATATATAAAAAAAGAGTGATTATAAATAAAAAAAATCACATTAAAAGGCACCAGATGTTTTATCAGACTCGGGTAGTGGGGCCACGCAAAGTTCAATTTTATTTATACATTTCTGAGTAAGCCTGTCAGAAAAAACATGAACATCATATTTTTCTAGGAACAACTTGAATGTACACAGAAAATGCAAAATTCACAGGATGCAAGACATTCTTCGAACCACAGGCTATGTGGAGATCCTTTCTTTAAAAAACAAAACCACAAAAAGATCAAGGGAGTAGTTACAGGTTTATCTATGAATGATGAGTATGCATGCACATATATATCACATGTGTTAAAATTGGTAGTGATGAGCAAGACAGACTTTGGAAAAGTAACTGTTTATATTACAGACTCATACTGGGGATTTTACCCACAACCTACCGTTTTGCCCGCACCGTTGGGTCCCACCAGCACAGTCAGAGGTGTAAAGAATGATATTACTTGTTTGTCCTTATCCTCCACTCCAAAACTCCTTACGCCCAGGATGCTCATCTTCTCAATTTTAGACATCTTGGGAGTGTTTAGCTATTTCTTTCTGCGGAATTCGCTGGGTATTTCATGGACGAAAAAAGAAATTTGCATGACTATAAGGCATTTTCCAACACACTATCACACATGGCAAAGGGAATCTGGACTAAGTAGTCAGGCAGTGAATGTTAATTGAAACCTGAACCGTGTACTGCACCGTGAACCAAGAAAGCCATTGAAAGAAAAGTTTCCAAACTTAGCTAGCGACTTAGCTAATTAGCTACACTAGCAGTCCGCTCTTTATTCGTGTCGCGTCACTGCTGATAGCCATCTATGCAAATTTAGGTACACGGGATTATGCGGATACAGTATGAGAGAGCAGACTGCAACTATTTCAGCGCTGAAAATACTGACGGCGTGCAAAGCAACGACTCACATTACGGTAGGCTGTAGACCTGCTCGCGCTTCAGCTCTTCCGCATATCGGTGACGTCACATCCGTTTCAGGAAGGCCCGAGGCCGCGCGCGAAAAAAAGCGGCTCGAGGCAGTTATCCTTATCTATTACAATCAGCTCGCGAGTCGCTCTCAGCTCACAGAAGACATGCCGACATGTGTTATTGGCAAGAGAAGCAAAAAGTCAGACTGCATGAAAAGCCAGGGCTGTTATTAGTATATTTGTAGTAAATAATTAATTGTTGGATTTAACTCCTTTGAATCCATTAACTTCAACAGCTCTGGAAATGAAGTAAAAGCCAATAATGCAAATAAATGAGCATACTTAAGTTTGAATATAATTTGGTGGTCCTTTTGTTTTTAATGGCAATATGAACTCGTATTTGAATAACAGTATATACTAATTATATACAGATATGCATTGTTATACACTGCACACAACTGAGTTAATGCTCACGGTTTTATTGACAAACATTCAAAGAAAGCCAGCTGCAGTTCTAATAGTAACTATCTTGCATCAATACTAGTAAGCTAGGCTTGATCTGTTAGTGGTTATGGTTGTTCATATGGTGTAGTGAAGTTTCACTCCCGCTATATAGATGGAATATTTCAGATGATGAATGCACATAATTTCACAGTAAACTTTGTGTGTTTATGAATTAGTACACATGAAAAAACCAATGGTCCATATGTGAAGATTAAATTTAGAATATAGAAGAATTTCAATAAACCGAAGATTTTACAGTTTATTATTATATGTTTTTTTCAGTAAATCCAGTGGTCATTTACAGATTATTTAAACAATAACCGCTAATCCTGGCTTGCATGGAAGTACATTATTTGTATTTTTTTGCAATTCTTCACCATTGCAGAGGTTCTTGTTTAAATGTGCGCGCACACACACACACACACACACACACACACAAGAAACACTATACAGTATTTGCTTATATCACGAGAAGTTGAAGACCTTTACTGTGTCACCGATTTCCAAAGTATTGCGACTATGTGGTAGACTTTAGGTGCTGTGAACAATTTGCAAACTTGAAAACATATCATCCAGTGTCAGTTATCGCTCATACTGTCCATAAATGTGCAAATCACAAGTAAAATCACAACAAAAGTACAGGCACGGTCTGGCTGATGTGTGGGTCCATTCTTTCGAATTATGTCGTTGACGATAAAGTTGACTTGAATTGTCACAATGGCTGGTTGCTGTTGGTGAACTGGATACAAAAGGGCCCCGTGAAGAGAAAGTATTTTATTAACAAATAGGTCTAGATGTTTATGGAGGTGGTGTACAGTATATCACAACAGGTTAAGCCTCTGTGCTTCTGCCTGTGATTTCATGATTGTTTGAACTCTGGCTTTGCCACCATAATCTTTATGCAAGGCTCTTAACTATCCTCCACTCCCAAAAAACAATGGTCCAGGGTTACTGAATAAACCCTGGATACTGGTAAATGACAAAACCTGCTAAGGAGAGAACAATGAACTTATTCTCAATATGGAGAAAATTAAAGAGCTTATCATAGATTGTTCTAGGCGCCCTTAGTTCCTGAAAAGGAGCCCTTTTAAGTGTCTCAGCCTTCATGTTACTGAGAGGCTGAGCTAGTCCAAAAGCATTGGTGGGACTGCTGGGAAAAGCACAGTGCCAGCTGGCAGGAAAGGCCTGCAGAGGCCTCACCGGAGAGATTCCATCCATCCATCCATCCATCCCATGATCAAAGGTGTAATTAAAAATTCAGGGCTCACAGTAGAATTTACCAAGCAGATGTATAACATTTCCTGGACATGCGCTTCATTGTTTTTCCTATTCAGGGGCCCCTGAATTTCTGGGAAATTTGGAGATATCACTTGATCTACCTGAAGGGTTTTGGCTTGCGAAAGAAACCGAGCTAAGAAAAGTTCCAGAGTGGGAGTGCGTATACCCCAATTCATGCTATTTATGTGCAATTACGTGTTGACTTTGTCATGGAGGAGGCTGAGTTCGCTTTCTCAGTTGCCACCCAAACTTCCTATGCAGACACTATAAAATGCGGTTCTTTATCAGCTGAGAGATCTACACAACCAAACATGATGAAGAACATTTTCGTCCTCTCTGCCTTCGTGCTCTTGGCCAGTGGATGTGGCCTACTTGAGGAATTAACAAAACGTCTTCAGCAGCTCGAACACCACCAGAGCCATCTCAGCTTAGTAAGTAATCTCCTTTTGCGTTCGCTCGCTCTACGACAAGACGCCATCGGAGTGAAAGCGTGAAGTGTCTCATCGGCGTCGCATGGAACTGGAAGATCAAAATGCAGAACTGAGACTCACCGAGTGTCAATACCATCCGCAGCCATGTGCTTAAGAATGAGAAACACTAGACTACGCCAGTACCAGAAGTATATAGCTGAAAATCAACTTTATCCCTGACCTGTTTATGTCTCTCTGCTATAGAATACAACACAACTTTCCTTGCCGAAATGGTCAACGTACAGCAACGCAGTAAGTATTGTTTCGTAATAAACAGCCTTTATTATATATTTTTCTTTTGTGTTGCACTTTTGGTACTATTTCTATAGTTTCAATATAATTTTTTAAGACTTTTTATTTGTATATTTTAAAATCTATCGCCTCATAGTGCCAGTGCATGGGGAGCTTCTTCCAAGAGGTGAAGGCGATGGTGAGCAGCGTGACCTGCAACCCTGGCGTGCAGGAGCCGGTTTGCAAGGCGATACACGAAATTCGCTCGAAGCTGCTGCGGACTATAAAGCAACTGGAGGGCGATGCAAAGTGGGTGAGTGCCGGACATTTTAATTAGCTGGATGTGGCGCGAGCAGCCAAAACCTTCTGTATTTCACATTGAGCAGTTGACACCTTTCCTTCAGTCTAAACCTAGTTTTTCCTCATTTGGTCATTTTATATTTGTCTTGTTAGGTCCTCTTGCACAAGTCCTCTTCTATGCACACTGTAACTCATTAGACTCCTGAATTTTCTGGGGTATTTCCAGCTAAAGGTTTCCATCACCTACAAGCTTAAAGATGATAATCTGCACACCCCTCACTTAAAGCCCCGTGGTCTGCTTCAAGTTTGGATGTAGGCAGTCCTAAGGACACCCCTTTGTATATATGCCATAATACGGCTCAGTGGGTAAGACCCCTGTGCCTGTGATGAACCAGATGGTCACTGGTTCAAATCATGATGGCGTTAGAGCAATTTCACCATTGGGCCCCTGGGTGAGGCCATTTTTCCAATTGCTTACCCTGTAGTCCAGAAAAAGAATAAAATATATACAGGTTCACGGGTAATAATATATTTGATCGTTTTGCTGGCATCACAATGTCCTTTTTTGTCTATTCATCGCTAGGTGAAAGCCGATTGCTTCTTCCGAAATGTAACATCCGGTTACATAGAAAAAAACAAGACTTCGATCATAAAATCCTACTTGAAGTTTGCCAGACACGGGAATGAAGTGTGTCGGACCTGCAAACGGAGAAGTTCAGCGCACACATGATAAATCGCCGGAGCGTTGAAATCGAGGCACTTCAGGGCACAATACCTCCATATACTTGAATGTTTCATGCGACCGATTCTTTACACATCTGAAGTGTTTCCTGTATGATACATACAGGCGGATCAGATCCACGCTGGTGTTTTTCACATTTTTGTGAATTTGCATGTTTATTTATTTATCAACATATTTATTTATTTATTTCTGTATTTGGCTATTTATATGATATGGATGGAAATTTGAAAACGAGTCGAATAAAGTGATTTATGCTGGAATTGCAGAATCATTCTGTTCCACCCCTTTCAGGTCAGTGTGGTGAAACGCAACTTTTAATTTTAATAAACTGTTGTTGCTGCAGAATACTGGCTTTGAAGGAACTTTGCTGTGAGCGCCAAGGTCAGCAGCTATGCCACAGCAGCAGGGTACATATAGAAATTAAACTGTTGCGAATTGAACAATTACCAAAACAATTAATGGAATAGATGTCGATAAAACTTTGTTAATAAATGTTTGCATTACACTATATGGACAAAAGTATTGCGACACCTGGTCATTACAAGTACAGGAACTTCTATGGCGTCGCATTCTAAGTCCGTAGGCATCAATATGGGGCTGCACCCCCTTTTGCGGTGATAACAATGGCATCCTGGCAGAACTCCTGGCATGCGCCAAACCCGAACTCATCCATCAGGCTGCCAGACAGAGAAGCGCGAGTCGTCACTCCCCAGAACCCAGTCCCACTGCTCCAGAGTCCAGTGGCACCGGTGCTTTACGCGGCTCCCCGGGACGCCTGGCACTGCGCTTGGTGGCGCGAGGCTCGCATGCAGCCGCTCGGCCCCGGAAGCCCATCCCACGAGGCTCCGGACATGCAGTTCTGGGATTAATGCCAGAGGAGGTTCGGAGCTCGGCAGTTAGTGAGTCAGCAGACTGTCGGTGACCTTTACACACTACGCGCCTCAGCACTCGGAGGCCGCGATCCGTCACCCTACGTGGTCTGACGCTTCGTGCCGGAGTTTCCGTCGTTCCTAAACGCTCCCACTTCGCAATGGTATCGCTTACAGCCGGCCACGGAATATCTAGCAGGGACGAACTTTCACAGAGTTACCGCCAAGGTGACAAACTGCGACAGAGCCACGCCCGAATTCGCTGACCTCTTCAGAATGACCCGTTCTCTCGCGAACGTTTGCAACTAGGCGTTTGACCTTGTACACCTGGTCTGAAGGAAACACCTGAATTCGGTGACTGAGGGCCGTGCTGCGGTACTTTACCCATGCGGCGTATATCTGTGTGCTCAACGGCGAAAATGTGTTTCTCGGGTGAGCACACAATATTCCTCACCTCGCCATCATCAGCAGCGCAAGTCAAATCTCAACACGTAATCACACGGCAAAAAAAAAAATAGAGAGATACTGTGGGCAGACGATGACAAAGATCAGGAAGGGAAGGAAGATTCAGACGTGTTTCAAAAGTAATCGGATGGTGGACGTCATGAGGCCCCCTTCAGGTTGGTCCTCAGCGTACGTGTGGCATACAGTAACTCTCATTGGCGAGAGTTGAACTTTCCTATTGGTAGATTACACTGCGCCGTGTTTGTATGTGAACATTAGAGGGCAGTGTAAACCAAACTGTCTATCCGTGATGGACAATTAGCATATCTTACATTCATAGAAGTCGGATGCTAACAGATGTGGATTTTTATAAAATGCACTCATATACATACAGCATTGTAATAAAGTCTTGCGCAAAGGCAGGGGCGCCGCTAAGGGGGGGGAAGTTGGGACAATTCTAAGGGCCCACGCCCTTTAGGGGCCCCCAGAGATCTGCTTTATTAGTAATAACACTGCCTAGGGGGACCCAACCTCATATTTTGTCATAGGGCCCAAAATTGCTATCGGCGCCCCTGGGCCAAGGACTGGTTTAAAGACATTTATTCAGATAAATACACATTTGCTCAGAATAAAAACATTAACATCAGAGTAACATGAAGAGTAACAATAAATACTAACAAGAACGTCTCCTGTTTTCCCAAAACTCACCTACTTCCTTCTGGGCGGCAAGATGAACACCGCTTCAGTTCCCAAACCACTTCTCTCCTCGACTAATTGCTAAATTTCACCGTGAGCTCGCCTAATTATTTAATTTAATTGGGCAAAAAGCTGTTAATTAGCCAAACATGACATGCAAGCGGGCGGCTTAGTCAAAAAAATACACCGATGTATTGGATGGTTGCTGCAAATAAAATGCAAGGTTTTGAAATTACTAAGCTGACATACTTTTCCAGACGTGATACCACAACAAAGATGAAGATGATTTAAATATCATTGTCTTTGACGGCCTAAGACTGTTGCACAGAATTGTATGTGCATTTTATGTGTGTGTCTCTCTCGTTCACTCTCTGTGTATATATATCAGAGAGAGAGAATATTTGTGTTTATCACAACCTGAACAAACATGGATACTTTACATAGATCTATGCAGAGCAGAGTACTGTGAAGGCCTTTACACCTTTATCACCCTTTATCCGGCTTTACCTAGATCTATGCAGAGCAGAGTACTGTGAAGGCCTTTACGCCTTTATCACCCTTTATCCGGCTTTACATAGATCTATGCAGAGCAGAGTACTGTGATGGCCTTTACGCCTTTATCACCCTTTATCCGGCTTGTTATATATCAGAGAGAGAGAATATTTGTGTATATCATAACCAGAACAAACATGGATACTTTACATAGATCTATGCAGAGCAGAGTACTGTGAAGGCCTTTACGCCTTTATCACCCTTTACCCGGCTTGTTATACGTGCCGGACACCATACTCATTATGTTCAGCTATTCCGCAAAATGCCGTTGCGTTTCTCAAGTGACCCCTTACTCCAATGGTAACAACATGGAATAGACCAAAAACAAAAAATCTATAGTGCCTTAGGTGTGTCATTCGAAATCTCAGCTGCGCCATGTTCCCCTGAACAGCGATTTAGGGTTTAGGAAAGCGGTCCCTCTGTGGAGCCCTGGCAGTTCTGTGGAGGACGCCTGTATTTCCGCATTGGATGACAAGGGTTTGAGTCCCAACCATATATGTTTAATGCCATGGGAAGATTTGTGTAGTTCTGTGAAAGAACCAATGGATATTTTATGAAGGGAATGGATTTTTAATATATACAGGACTGTCACAGAAAATTAGAATATTGTGATAAAGTTCTTTATTGTCCGTAATGCAATTAAAAAAACA
>JABFDZ020000052.1:4721522-4739236 GCA_019775955.2 Pollimyrus isidori
TTTTTTTAATTGCATTACGGACAATAAAGAACTTTATCACAATATTCTAATTTTCTGTGACAGTCCTGTATATATATTTTTTTTTACAAAGTATTGAGTATTGCTAAGAGGTTTTGCAAGATGCACAACAATCAACAGAAGATGTCAATGACACGAGAATGACAGTCATGCGGTGTGGAAACTAGACGGTGGATTAGCTTAGCACCCTGTCATGGAGCGAGACAGTGAGCAGGAAATCCTGTGGGCTGTACAGAATGCTAAAATAACAGCACTGATAGCCCAAGCACCCGTTTACCCAGCGCCAACCAGGCTGAAACTTCCACTAGCCAATTAGAAGTCTGGGTAGTGTGGAGATCACATGCTCTCCCTGTGTCATCCTGGGATTTCCTCTGGTGGTACTCTGCCCCCCCCCCAGTTCAAAAACATACTGAGGTTAATTGGGGTTACAAAATTCCCCGTAGGCGGCCCTGAATAGGACAAGCGGTTACAGAGCATGTATGGATGGATGGATTACTTGTACTGATAGGCCGTTGCGCGTAGTGATAGGCCATTGCGTGTGGTGATAAGCCATTAGGTGTAGGTGTAGTGATAGGCCATTAGGTGTAGGTGTAGTGATAGGCCATTAGGTGTAGGTGTAGTGATAGGCCATTCTGATGCATCATGTAAAGCTTCATTTGCCTGGTAAGTTTAAAAAAAATCTTACTACTTAACCACACAATATGTACAATTCCCATATTTAAAAAAAAATTTCTGATCACATTTTAAAGTTTGTTTTGTATTGTTTCAAAGTGGTAAAACAACACAATGCCTAATTATAACTGGTCATTATCTGATATGCTGCATTCCACTCACAATTATGACATTTTGCTTTTATACTAAATAGTAGATCAGACGCATAGCGCCTCCTTGTGGTTTTACAAAGAAATCATTTAGACTGGGTCGTATGTGTTGGTACAGGATCTGTTTCCAGTTCGCTGGAAGGTTTAGATGATCATAAACAATCATTAATGGCAAAAAAGGGTGTAGATGGTGCAGGACGCCGCATCTCAGAAGGTTGCTGGGTCGAATCACAGGAATGAATAAATGATTTCACCAACGGGCCCTTCAGCAAGGCCATTATCCCCCAGCTGCTCGAAAACAAATACATGTCACTTTAAATAAATAAAATGCTAATCTCGCACTGGATTCCAAAAGATAGTCTGTCAGAGAGGCGGCCGTGGACTGAGAACACCAGTGTCTTCTTAAAGGCAGGGTTTCATTTAAAAAAGGCTCAAAGGGGAAAAGAATGAACAGGGAGAACTAGAAGAGGAATCCTAGCTATGGGCATAAACAGCCTAAGGCAGACATCTAGGCAAAGCACATCAGTTACACCTTCAGTCTAGAAGGACACAGGAAACGCATCATCAGAGGCGGGCAATTATCACCGAATATATATCCAAAACTCTTTCATTTTCAGTGCAGGTGTTGTGAGGTAACTATGGGCGGAGAATCTTTCTCAGCATCCAGCAACCTTGCTGAAACTCCCACAGAAGATTCTTCTCTGGAGACCATGAAGAAGATGTATTTCCTGCCCGTGGCGCAGAAAACATTACAACTATCTCACCGGGCGCAAATCCACAATGAATACGTGAAAATTGCAGAGTCTCACCCACTGATAGAAAAAAGGAAAACATATATTTTTTTAGATGGCACATTTAACTAGTACGGTTTTATTTAACCCTCAAGACATCGCAAGTGGGAAACTGTGCCCAGGACACATCAGAGAACTACAGACACATTTATGTGCTACATACAAGGGCACCTGTGTTTGTCTGACAGGATCGGGAAGCCGATTTGCGGAGCCCCACAGTGCAAAGACACGGCCTCAGTCTAATTAGCGTCTTCGAATAGCACACAGTGTGTTTGTGCGTGAGACCTACCTTTACACTGGCCAGCTGTCCTGGGGGAGCTGGGCTCTGTGCCTTGTCCTGCAATCCCGATTAAATAGTCAGGAAGCAGATAAATGTTAATAATAAAATATTCTTATGAGGCTCTGTTGGGCTTTATTAAACGTGGTTAGCTGTGATGTACATTTACGTGTAATAAAAACAATAATAAAATACTGATTTTATACTCAAGCTTAAATAATTTCTAGAAAGATTCCCCCTCTGACCCCCTTCCTGCACATCAGGGGCGAGTCTTTTTTGGAATTACTCTCTCAGTCTCTTATTCTTATGTCACACTACATTAAATTCTTACTCAGACACACTGGCCCATTTCCGGCAGCTGAATTATTAATAAACAAATAGGACAGCTTTATATAATCACAAATTCTTGTGCCTACATTTTCAGGAGCGCAAAACAAAAAAAAAAAAAAAGAACATGGGATTTTATTTGAGGACGGAGAAAACCAGACTTTGATTTACGTGACCTTTCTCACATGTTCAGCCCAAAGTGTCTCTGCGAGGAATAGTGTGCATCTGGGATCCATAAATTCACACGTCTCTGCAAGAAGAGCGTCATATTTAGAGAAGAGGACGGACAGCATATACCTGGTACTCTGGTAAGCCTTTAAGCTTGTAGGCTGTGTTCATGTACAGCTCTGGGGCTTCGTAGCAGTGGTGGCTGAATGAAGCTTGGTGGACCCTTTGATGTATGCCTTTGGGCCCACTACATGGCGCTCTTGGTTCACTTTGGGGACATGTTTCGAGTCCTTTTTCTGAACCGAGAGCACCATCTAGTGGGGTAAGAAAATATTGCAAATGGTTCATGAATCTTGGTTTGGCTCTCACTACTTTCTATTATATTCTACACATAACACTGTGCTGACACCGCAAGCGGTGTAGGTTTGTGTCCCCTGGTTCGAGCATAACTTGCAACTCTCCCCTAACTGTAAGTAACTTTGGATAAAAGTATCAGATAAACGTAATCCAGCAAAACATCAGTAATGTCACCAGGTAGCAATGCAACCAGGGGTGGCCAATCTTATCCGCAAAGGGCCGCTGTGTATATGGGTTTTCGCTGCAACTCCCTAATTAGATTACTAATTAGAGGACTGATTGGCTGAAGGTTTGAACAGCTGACCTACAGGTTACCCCAAAAACCTGCATACACTGCGGCTCTTTGCGGATAAGGTTGCATACCACTGGGCTAGACCATTATCGGCAGTAAACCACAATAAGCACTGTAAAAAAAAAAACAACTGTGAACAGTGTTTAATGTGTTTATAGTTGAGCCAGCTATTAGCTACGATAACAGGAATTGGTTCTCTAGCTATTTTACTAGTAGGCAGCCAAGTCGGTCCTCATTACGCAACACCCTACTCATGGCAGTCCTGCTATTCCAGGAAGACTTGCTTTCTAACATCCAAATGTCACAAAAAAACGGTTTCAAGAAGCCGAAGGATAACTGATTGAAGTAGTATTTTTCATGCCTACACAAAATCCATAAGCTACACTGTCCACACTTCAACGCAACATGCAGAGAAATATTCATTTGATACCACTAGGGGGCCTCAAAGAGGCGCTCAAGCAAAGGCATTTACTCCATGAAATTGCATAAAAATATCATTTTAGGTCTGATGTATAGTTGAACATCTAATATGTGCCAGAAGAAAAGAAGTGGGTCGTTCCCACGCATTTTCCTAAATTACAGCAAAGGATAAAAAAAGAATAAGAAATGGAATATGCTTTTTAAACACTTTCTCTGGAAGTGTAAACGAACTGAAGTGGAGCAAATCCGAAAAACGTGAATTTCTACAGACATATGAGAGTGAGGCTTTCCGTCTATACGGGGAGGAAGGAGACGTGTGCGTGGCAGCGGTCTGCACTGACTTGGAAAAAGATGCGTGGATCAATGAAAGACTTGGGGAAAGATCAGCGATCAGGCTTTAACTGCGTGCCCGGTAAATTTCTGTACTTCAGGTTGGAGGAAAGCATTCATTCACCACCTGACGACACGCAAAACTGGTGCAAAGGATCTTGTTACATACAGGTAAATAGATTTCCTTTACTCTCTCGGGATGAGCCAAACGATAGTGTTAATGGTTTTATGTATTAGATTTAAAAATAAAACGTTCCATTTTGCATGTTTGCAAAACTTTAATTTTAGATTCTCCTCCCAAATAAACCAGCAGGTGTCGGGGGGAATTGCACGAATCTCGAAGACGATCCCTGCTCCTTTTTCGTCAAAATGAAGAAAAGGTTTAGAAGGACTTTATCAGCAACTAGTTTTTCAATAGGCGAACTGGTTTGCGCCCTTCATTTTTGACAAGTAAAGACCAGTAATGGACATTTTTTCAATCAGCTGCCTGGATGAACTGATAGAAAATAACAGCAACAAAAACAACAACAACAATAATAATAATAATAACAACAAACTTAATCGGTCGAATGACTGCTTTGCGTGGCAGTTATCGGACGTATCCTGCGGATAAACATTGGAACTGCAGACTGATCTCTTTCACTACATTTATGTCGTATAATGTGGTATTTCTTGCAAAAATAATATAGAAACCAGCGGATACAGACGTCACGGGATCCCACATCGTTCCAGCAAAATGCTCCTGCATTTACTCCGACGCTGAAAAGCGGCGATGTGCAATTAAGACTGACAACGGCGGCTGAATTCACGTCAGTGACCTAGAAAGTGTACGCGGCGTGCCCGCATCCTGCGGTGTGACCGGGGCTGCTCCAGGACCTGGGAGGTAATTACAGACACACAACTTAACACCCGGCAAATCACACCGATGCAGCATAAGTACCATCACTAGGCTGTATGGGTCTAAAGCTATAATTAGCCATGCATTAGTTTGATTAACTTTTTTTTTTTTACGAGCATGGTCGCTGAAGGCTGGCCCATAGTTCGGACTGGATAACAAAAAGGGGGGGGGGGGGGAGAAACGTGATTTAAATCACGCACTTTGTAATTGAAACACTTTTGACGGGTATGTGGAGTGTCCTTGAAAAGCATTAGGCCTGAATAGTTATTTTTTTATTTAAAAAGAAAAAATAATGTATTAGAATTACTGATGAAGCAGAATCTTCATGCCACCCAGGTCGCTATGATAGAGAGGGCGCTCGAGTCTCCAGATCAACTTGTCCGCGGCATTCCTGCTTTTCTTCGCTTTCCGTTCTCTGGGAAGTTCTGCTCAGTGCGCTACAGTTTAATTATGAGGTGATTTCTGCGACGAAAGGCCGAAGATGGACACGAACATGTCCGCGGCGGCAGACGGCGGCCTGTCGGAGAGGGACGCCCCCGCGCGCGTGCTAACCGGCTGCTTCCTCTTCCTCCTCATCCTCACCACCCTCCTGGGAAACACGCTGGTCTGCGCGGCCGTGACCAAGTTCCGTCACCTGCGCTCGAAGGTCACCAACTTCTTCGTGATCTCGCTGGCGATCTCGGACCTGCTGGTGGCGCTGTTGGTCATGCCCTGGAAGGCCGCCACGGAGATCGTGGGCTTCTGGCCCTTCGGCTCCTTCTGCGACGTCTGGGTGGCGTTCGACATCATGTGCTCCACCGCCTCCATCCTGAACCTGTGCGTCATCAGCGTGGACCGGTACTGGGCCATCTCCAGTCCGTTCCGCTACGAGAGGAAGATGACGCCCAGGGTGGCCTTCATCATGATCAGCGTGGCCTGGACCCTGTCGATCCTCGTCTCCTTCATCCCCGTCCAGCTTAACTGGCACAAGGTTCGAACCGCCGGCCGCCCGGAGCCCGACGCCTCGGCCCGGGAGACCCCTCCGGATAACTGCGACTCCAGCCTCAACCGGACGTACGCCATCTCGTCCTCGCTCATCAGCTTCTACATACCCGTCGCCATAATGGTGGTCACCTACACCCGGATATACCGCATCGCGCACAAGCAGATCCGGCGGATCTCGGCCCTGGAGCGGGCGGCGGAGAGCGCCATGCACCGGCACGCGGGCGCCGAGCGGAACCCGGGCACCGAGGCGGAGAGCTCCTTCAAGATGTCCTTCAAGCGCGAGACCAAGGTCTTGAAGACGCTCTCGGTCATAATGGGCGTGTTCGTCTGCTGCTGGCTGCCCTTCTTCGTCCTGAACTGCATGGTCCCGTTTTGCGAGCCGCGCCTGACGGAAGAGCGGGTGGAGTTCCCCTGCGTCAGCTCCACCACCTTCGACGTCTTCGTGTGGTTCGGCTGGGCGAACTCATCTCTCAATCCCATTATATACGCCTTCAATATAGACTTCCGGAAGGCCTTCTCTATCCTGTTAGGCTGCCACAGACATTGTTCCGGTGCCAATTCCATAGAGGTCCTCAGCCTGAACGACAACTGCGCCCCGCCCCCCTCATCCCATTCCCAAGCGAAAGGCCGCCTCCCCCTGGAAGGGAATATGGCGTACACCATCCCTCACACCATCCTCACCCAGGATGAGGAGCTGAGCGGCGTGGAGGGTGAGGACGGGGTCGGAGCTCCGGTGAAGGTCTCCCCTGCTCTGTCGGCCAACTTGGACAGCGAGAACGACGTTTCTTTGGAAAAGATTAACCCCGTGACTTCAAACGGGCAGCATGCGATGTGATGGGAGACGAAAGTGCTTCTCGTTTAAGAATCTTGCCGTTCTCAACTTTGAAAACTAGATGCGGAGAGGGATGTATAACCACAGATACACCTCAACAGTACCTGTACACTGACGTTTACTAAAGACCTCAAATCTCACGTGGGGCAAGTCCCACAGAATGTTTTCAACGCACTTTATCCCAAATAACCATCTTGAAAAATTCATGCACTGGATGAATATATGAAATATATATAAAGAACAAAATCAATCAAGTAGATGAACATAATTTTAATGACGTCGATACGTCGACCAAGAGATCTATTTAACATGGACATATGCAAAAGCTGGTTCCTAATGTTTTTGTCTGTAAGTGCTGTATGATTGTAAGTTGATTGTGTAGTCCAGTTTTGCATATTGTCGTACTATGTTTATGAGTACTATGTTTCGGTGGCTTTCGGTTCTGGTTTTGTATTAATTTCTACGTTTTGTTAAATGAAGCTGATCTGTGCACTTCTTTTTATCTGTAAGGAGTACGGCTTCAGTGGCTGCTGTGGGTTGTTGTTGTTGTTTTCTTTTTTTGGAATATTCACTGTAGATCCAAGACGGAACCAGAAGGCTGAATGGGATATATACATCATAAAAGCAGAATAACAGATGAAAGGGAATATAGATATATCTACAGTATAAGCGAGTGAATCTGGTTGTGCCGTACTAGCAAACTGATATGTATAAATGGCTCCCTGAAAGTCTCCCGTTCCTGTTCTTTTCTCTCCTGGCCAGTTTACCAGCCTTTTACCGGTCCAATGCCACACAAACGTAATGTTTTTAATGTTCTATTGTTAGTATTGTTCAGTAACAGTAGTGTTTCTGGGGAGCGTCTTGTGGCTTAGGGAGTTAGGGCTTCACACTCGTGACCAGAAGGTTCTCAGTTCGACTGACAGATTAATGATGTTCTTCGGCCCTTCAGCAAGGCCCTCGCCCACCCCCCTAATTGCTCTAGAGGCGGTGGACGCTGGCTGACCCCCCCCAAGCTTGCTCTCACCTGTCTGTCTCTGTGTCTCAGGGAGGGGTTAGGCAATTAAAAGCACATTTCCCCATGGGAACAAGTTAAGTGTCTCTTTTCGAAGATCTACCCATGTGAAAACTTCATCATTTCCTTCAGTGTTTTCTGATCCAGGTCTCAGGCATCCTGAGACCGTCCATATTTTTGGCATTTTTGCGGAGGGAGCAAAAAATGTGGACTGACTGGCAGGGAGAAAAAAATGTGGACTGACTGGCAAGGAGCTGAGGAGCAAAAAAAATGTGGACTGACTGGCAGGGAGCTGAGGAGCAAAAAAATGTGGACTGACTGGCAGGGAGCTGGGAGGGAGCAAAAACATGGACTGTCTGGCAGGGATCTGGGAAGGAGAAAGACACCGATTGGCTGGGAGTTCCTGAGGACCGGGTTGGGAAGCACTGTTTTATAGTCCCTTTCAGGTATTTCATTAGCTCAGCTGTTTTCGGTGGGTTACAATGATGTCCTAATGAAGGATGTAATTTGGTTAAAGCTCAAGGTGATTCTTCATGCAAGGGCCTGGCGTTGCTCCTAAAAGTTCAATTCATTCATAAAATGACATTAAGCATGAAATTATGGATCTGTAGTGGAAGAAGAAGAAAAAAAAAACCTACTTCTGGTTCCAGCAGGGATGTCTGACACCCGCGGCCAGGACTGAGAGACGCTCGGCCAGGGTTATGGAGCTCAGTGCAAGTAGAAGAGCGACTGGAGATTTACAAGAAGTCGTTAATGCAAGTGGGTCCAGCGTGGCTGTGGAGGAGAATCCCAGCGACCATAAACTGGATATGCGGCTGGGAAATAAGTGGGCGGACTGGATAGATACACCTTATGCGTCTCCATTGGAGCTTTCTTCGCATCTCCCAGCCTGCTTTGCTCTCCGTGAGACACACATATAGGCGAGAGGCAGCTTGGGTGTCCCAGCACAGGATGTGCCAGCAGACCACACCTGAAGTCACAGTTAAGGGGTCCCTGCAGAAGGACCCAGCGGCGCCACCAAGCCGTCAGCCCTGCGATTCGAACCAGCAGCTTTCGGGTCGCGGGCACAGGGGCTCGAACACGCCGAGTCACACGCCACCCCGGTAATGGTTAATTGGCAGCAGTAGGACTAACTGGCCATGGTCCCAGTAGGTGGATGGAGGTATATAGAACAGGGGTAGGCAGTCTTACCCAGAAAGGGTCACTTTCTATGCGGGTTTTTGCTGAAACTCCCATATTATATTACTAATTAGAGGATTAATTGGCTGGAGAGTCCTCACACCTGGATTTGTACAGTTGACCTAAAGGTTACCCCAAATCTACGCACCGGCCCGCTGCAGACGAGACTGGCCTCCCTTGCCCTAGAATGTGAAAAGTGGAAATAAATAAATAACCGTTTACGACACGTACATGTAAATACACCGAGCAGAGCGTGTAAAAAAGATTAATTTGGAAGCCGCTCGGTGGAACCTGGAGATGCACTACGGGAATAGCATTGCCGACGGCTGGTCTCAAATTGTAAATTTTATCTACGGTTAAGTCGTGTCTGTCTGCCTGCTCGAGGAATTAGGCCCAGCCTGTGAGTCTTCTGGTATTAAAGCGTCGTCGGAGGTTTCAAGGCATCAATACGAAGGCCTTAAGCCTAATTTCTCTCTCGCTTTGAGCTTATTGTGCTTCGTGGTATGTTGATGGCACAGTGACAGACGCCACAAGGCTGCTAAAGACCCTCAACTTTATTTTCTCTCTCTCTCCAAAATCCAATATGTGTAAGACGTATGAAATATGGACAGCTGCGGACTGGAAATCTGAAATGGGCGACTATCAAGCCTCACGTCTATCAAGCATAAATGTGCAGCTTCAAAATGCCTTGCAGACTGGACCTTCTATTTTTACACAGCCCACAGTAACTGCCAACATGGGTGGAAGGTTAATCTGTGATTTTGTGAATATAATACCCAGCTTAAAATTCCACTGTGTCCCAAAGCTGGAGCAATAAAGACTCATCTTATAAAAGTGAATCCAGCGTTGCTATTTTAGTGGCTGTCTGTGATCTATACCTGCCGGATAATACTGCCTTCCTGCAGCAATATGAGGATATGTTTAAAGGGAATTCGCCTTTTGCCAAAGATTTTAGAAACTATTTGCCATCTTTCATGCGTAACCTACAAGCCTTAGAGTAGAAATAGTTTAAATAGTTTTTGGAGATTTCAGTCCATTAATAAACTAGTACGATGTTAATATACATTTGTATTTGTTTATTGTAAGATAAGTTATTAGACATGGTGCAATCAGTTTAATCATCAGAATTTAATATTATTATTTAATATTTCACAAATGAGTTAAGTCGTTTGTAATTTTCGCTACAGAATCCTGTGAAATACACTGCAACCAAATGAAAGTAATGTTTCCGTTGAGTCGTATTACATTTTAATAATACATTTTCCGTCTTTAACTAGAACATTCCGGCTGCAGAAATCCTCAGATCTAAATCTCTTTGACACCTTCCTCTTCTTGATGTCCGGTTTAGCGCATCTCCGTCGCCGTTTATCTCGGCTAGTAGTCAGAATGTAACCTCCATGCCATAATTCTGAACTGCCACTGGTTCATCGGTGCAGATTTTCCCAGCCCAGTCCTTGGGGACCCTCGGACAGTCCATGTTTTCGCTCCCTCCCAGCTCCCAGCCAATCAGGAACACCGAGTACCCGGCGCAGGAGCGGAGAGGAAGCAAAAACGTGGACTGCACGAGGTTCTCCACGGACTGGGTTGGGAAACACTGCATTAAGGAGACCTATAGAGCTAAAAACATGCACAATCACCCAGTTTATCAACGGTGCATTTTGACTGAGAGCTAGCAAACACAAACAGTAGTACAGTTGACCCTTCCACATGGTGGGAGTCAGGGGCACAGGCTCCCTTGATCTGGAAAAACAAAAACCCGTAAAATTTTATGGGTCCCCTTGGCCAGCAAAGTGGAAAGACGTGAGAAACACAAGATACAAAGATCGCTGTGAGACCAGTGGCAGACATCACGTGAGGAGCTGGCGTAAACACGTTTGGCGTTCTCCGAACCAAAATCGTGCGTATATTTTACGCATTTCTGAGTCACGAGACTTTCCCGGTGTCATCTGCGGATTCCATTAAACTTCTCGTGCATGCAGACTCCATGATACCTCAAAACTGAGAGCTACGATGCAGAAAGTGTAAAAAGTCAGTGAAGCGCACGGTTTTGGTAAAAACACCAAATGTTTATAGTGACACTGAGGGAGAAATCCTGCTTGTCTGGGTCACACATCCATTCAGCGGCCTGCAGTCTCGGGGTCCATCAATCCTCCATAATTGCTTATGCAGTGCTGGGTGGCAGTGAGGGCACAGCAGGGGGACGCCAGTCCAGGACACACACGGGCACACAATTCAGGCAATTCAGGAGCATGCAGCTAAAACCCGAAGCTAAACAAGAGGGCAGCACAGCGCAGGAATCACCATCTCCAGGCTGAAGTGGCGAGCCCTACACCTATCAACCAGCTGATCCACAAAACTCACCTTTTTTGTATTTGCATTGTGAGATTTTATTACGCTAAAATCTTATTTTTTTTGATGACAATGTCAAATAAGAGTAGATATGCTGAATATGAAATAAAGGAACAAAGGATACTGTATGAATCTTTCCTTCCTATAAAACAACAAAGGATATTGTATGAATCTTTCCTTCCTATAAAACAATTAGACCTTTTGAGCCTAGTTTCCTCCTGTAAATCCTCTGCTAGCCTTGTAGACCCAATTCCTATATAATTCCTGAAGGAAATCGCACCGCTGATTAGCGCTACCCCGTTAAATGTGTTAAACTCATCTCTTAAGGTTGGATATGTTCCAGACCTTTTACAATGGCTGTTATTAGACCCGTCCTAAAGAAGCCAAATCTTGAACCTAGTGTTTTAGGAAATTATAGACCTATCTCAAATCTTCCTTTCAGTTCAAAGAAGACTGTCTGTAGATATTCGGTGCTGGATGGCAAAAAAATTCTTAATGTTAAACACAGAAGAAACACAAGTACTGGTAATTGGTCCCAAGGCTCCAAGTAATAAGTTTCACCACCTTAGCATCAATGGTCTTCCTACACAACCTAACACGGTGGTTCGAAATCCTGGTCTTCTAGTTGATTCAGATCTATGTTTTGATGCTCACATAATAAGTATTACTAGAACTGCATTTTATCGTCTACGGAACATAGCCAAGCTTCGTAAGACGCTCTCATTTACTGATGCAGAAAAATTAATACATGCCTTTGTAACTTGCAGAGTGGACTACTGTAATGCCCTCCGTACTGGTTGCCCATCCGGATCCTTACATAAACTTCAGCTGGTACAGAATGGCCATAGTTCTCACAAACACTAAAATATTTGGTCACATTACACCAGTCTTATTGGCTACCAGTTAAGTCTCAGATTGACTATAAAATACTGCTATTGACTTATGAGGCACTGAATGGCCTTGCACCAGAAACCTTAGATGCTGGCCTCATACAACCCCCCGCGCCTGCTTCGTTCTAAGGTGCGGGATATCTGTTAGTACCTAGGGTAGACAGAGCTACGGCAGGCTGCAGAGCTTTCTCCTATAGAGCTCCTCAGCTGTGGAACGGTCTTCCAGCGGATGTGCGGGTTTCAGACTCACTCTCAATATTCAAGTCCGGAATAAAAACACACCTGTTTAAATTGGCTTATGGGGCTCTAGTTCCATCTCTAGCTAACTGCTAACTCCCAGTCAGACCTATAGTGTGAGGTGGAGAGCTAAGTGGGGATTGGTTGGGCTTTGGATAAACTGAACTGTCAGTCTGTCACTCTAGATTCATACCCCATTGTAGAACTGGAGTGCTGACGTCCTGGGACCCCCCCCCACCCATTTTGAACTCCACCCGGCTCTCCCTCCTACTTATGTGCGGCTCAGTGGGCTAAGCCTGCGTGTCTGTAATCATGAGGTCACAGGTTCAAACCCAGCCTCAGCACGTCTCCGGGTCCTTGAGCAAGGCCCTTAACCCCCAGCTCCCTGGGCGCCCCAACAGGTGGCTGCCCTTCGCAGACAGCTTGATCTACAAAGACCAAGTTGAGGGAGGCGTAAAAAGAATTTCCCCACGGGGACAATAAAGGATTGATTATTATTATTATTATTATAGCCTCATCAGCCGGAGCATCACATAATACACTCACCTATCTGTTTGCGCTGCCTATAGTCTCCCCTACTTTGACTAACTGCATATTATTTTTTCCCTACCCCCCTGGGATGTGTCGCCTGGAGACCCCAATTTATCAAGATATCCAGCCTGCTGCGTGCGACATCTCCACCACGCATGACGTCTGTCCCTCCAGTTCGCCCTTCTGCCCGTGCCACCCGCCGACAGCGGCTTGTCATCACCTCCCTGCTCCCTGGCTGTGACTCATATCTTATGACTTGGACAGTGTGACCTGCCACTTAGACATCTCTCCGATTTGACTCGCCCTGCCGCCCCCTGGAGGACGGGCTCCCCCTTTGAGTCTGGTCTCTCCCAAGGTTCTCCTGGGGAGTTTTTCCTTGCCACTGTCGCGTCTGCCGTACTCTCTGGGGGGGTTCGGGTGGGGATGCTGTAAAGTGCTTTGAGACGACGTGATGTTGTGAAAACGCGCTATAAAAAAAAACAGTCGTCGTCGTTTTCACCACATTTGCAAGAACGTTTTTCTGGAACTCTTATTGCGCCCTTTTGTCGAACGGCGGGTTTGTCCCGCATGATGGCGACGGGCCAGTACATGCTGAAACGCCCTGGAAAGTGCAGTGAGAGAGTAGCGCCTGCTGTAGCCGGCTCGCCAACGGCCCGTGGGCCAGGCGGGACCCCACAGTCAAGGTTAATGACAGGCCGGTGGGGCAGGGCTGTGCCAGGGGGCGCGGAAGGTGCTGAAAGTGCCTTATATAACCAGTCTGCATCTCCGCAGCCCAGGGGCATTGGCGTTGCTTGTCACAGGGCCACGTACCAGCCGGGCTGCCTTGCGATTCCTGCCTGATCATTCCGGCCCAGGCATCGCTAGCCGATGGCAGAGAGGCTCATTCTCAAGGAGGTCCTCTGTGCTGCTAAAATTCCAGCCATTCAATAGGGACATTGTTATTTGCTCGACATGGCAATTCATTCTGATTTTTGATGAAAAAGTGAACTTCAAAAGGATTTTATTATTATTATTTAATATCATTGTTCAACTAGAACTGCTCACACACTGAAAAGATATATCACGGGATAAATGTAATAACTTTGTTATTTGCATCCTAGTTACGTTATGACACTGACTTATGTTGATACACTGAATTGTATTGTACATATATGTATATAAATATATACATATATCCCCGTCCTGCAGTCTTAAGCATGTCGCCAAGAAAAGATAAAAGATATATTTAAGAACACAACGCAAACATGAAATGTGAATCTCAAAGGCCGGCGTACTGTGATGCATAATAAACTACTGAAGCAAAAATCAAAGGATTTTTTCTGCAAGTACTAAAAATAAAACTGCACTCCTCAGCATAAGGAGGCTCAGTCTGAGATTTTAATTCTACGTCGAACGGCAAAAGGTTAAACCGCAGGCTTCATCTGCCATTGGCACAAGGGTGTACGGATGTCGAACCAGCGGCCGCTCAGGGAATCCCGGACGAGGCTCATCACCTGCTGTCAGTCCCGGCGCTGCGGCCATGTGGCGCGTTTCCCCGACGGCAGGATCCTCACCGCTGGGGACCCGAGCGGCTGGACCAGGCCGAGGGGACGCCCACCTAACACCTGTCTGCGGCTGATAGGTCCTCATTTCCGGAACGTGGGACTGGAGTTTCGCTGTCGTGGGGCTACGGCAACACACTGCACCTGCACATACCTGATCAGACTTGTTCTGAGCAAGGACGAGGGACTAGAGGGGCTAGTTTCACATATCCACCCGGCTGTCCTTTGAGACCACACACACACACACACACACATACACACACAAATCCATATCATTATGGGGACTCTCCACTAACTTCTATGGGCATAACCCAAATCCCGGGTGATGGCGAATCAGCTGGTGGTTAGCGCTGTCGCCCCAAACCTCTGGGACCAGGGTCCGCACGTCCACCGTGCCTCTGTGACCAGTTTCCATGACCTGTCTGGGTCATCATGGGGTTAAATTTCCTCTGGGTACTCCAGTTCCCCCCACCCCACAAAAATGCTAAGGTTAATTGGAGTTACCCAACTGCCTGTAGGTGTGCATGTGTGAGTGATTGGTGTGTGATTGAATGGTGTGTGGATGTGCCCTGCGATGGGTTAAACCGATCCTCTTCCCATACCACTTAGATGTGCACGTGTTGTGATCTTGTTCCTTTCTCCACCTTTTAAAGTGACCTTGGGTTTATGAAAGGCGCTATACAAGTATGGAAGTGTAGGATTATTAAGAATAACAATAATGTAACAAAAAGAACAGAATACTTTGTACCGTTCTTACGGCTTATCGTGTGGGTTTTTTCTCCCAGGGAAATAAAACACAGACCCGTCGCTAATCCAGTCCCTTTGGCAAAAGACAGAACATAATGGGATGTTAATTTCTACCCTTTGCAAATCGATTGTTTTTTCAGTCCCCAGGTCTCCAAGAGGCAGGACCTCGGAATCAAAGCAATCAACAGCTGCTGAAAGCTGAAATAGAGTTTGGAAAGCAACACAGGGTTATTGAACATTGCCATTTTCACACAGCTGGATTTTATTGGCATGCACGTAATATGGGAAGAATTCGATTAGCTATAAACGAGTAGTCACATCGAACATAGTAACGGGAGGGTATTCATCTGAAATTGCCACTGTAGTGGTGCACCAATGTGGAAATTTTGACCAGTAATGATTGGTCTGATATCAGGTGTAATACTTACTCATGTCATTACACAGCATTAATTGGTAGGGGGGGCAGTATAAGTGAGTACCAGAAAGTGAGTACTCTTACTTGGTCTGAAAAGAAAAAAAAAGTGGGTATCGGTATCAGTGAGTACCAGAAAGTGAGCATCGGTACTCGTACTTGGTCTGAAAAGATAAAAAGAAGCCCAATAAATCAGCTGAATCTCAGAGCCCCACAGATCTGTAGTGAAACTTTTGTTAGAGATATTATTTCTTAAAATCTCATAAATGTATGCAGCAGCTGCATCACAAAACGCAGAGAGAGAGGGCAACACCAGTGAAGCCACTCTGACTTGTAGGCTGTTGATGAGCCCACAAAATCCATCATCCTCTGCTATGGAAAATGGCTGATCGCCCAATGGAATCATCTCCATTATTTTAGTAGTCATGTGTTTACTTCTGCTGCTGAGTCTGAGTATATCAACAGTGGTGGAAACCTGTATGTTGTTAACTGATATATCGTGCTTCTCTGTATTGAGCATGCTTGAGAATAGGTGACTTTATGCGCTAAATGACTTGTTAGTGGGTTGTGCCAACTGTAAATCAAATATGCGATGCAAATATGCTTCGGCATGGCAGTTAATAGCTGAAATGTCTTTCGCTGAGACGAGTTCATGCGTTTCAGCCTTGATTTATGCGCTTCGCGGTGAGGAAATCTTACCCACATGAAAACGAGGGACTGAGACGAGGAAAGGCCGCCAACTCTTTAGGATTTAACGGACATACCTCTTCAAAAAAAAAACGTTAAGCCAAATCGCTCTGACCCCCCCGAGTCCTCCTAGATGTTGGCGTGAGTTCCGGAATCGACCTTAACACATCAGTGCAACGAACAATGTCAGAATGTCCCTCCGGACGTGATTAAAGGGGACCGGCGGCCATCGGTGACTCTCCTGCCTTATTTTGATAAAGCGTCTACTGTGACTCACTGGAGGTGGCACTCCCTGGCGACGGCACGCCCCCTCCAAGTCACACGGCCGGCTTCGACGCGACGATCGGTCATGTCAACCGCAACCGTGTCCAGTTATAACCATGTTCGCTTTGGATCAATCTGCCTGTTCTCGCTCGTAACGTCAAAACGGTGGCCACTGCCGACGTCACTTGGCCTTGTGCGTCTCCGCAGGAAAGGGACAGGGATTTAGTGCGGCCTGCTAAGCTCTCGCTGCAAGTGCTCGCAGATGCTTCCTAGGGAGTTACAATATTTCAGCTTTACGGTGGGTGTGATTATTCAATAAATGACATGACATATTCAACACTTTAATATAAAAGAGACTTTGTGTTAATGCTTTGCCCAACTGCGGGCTAAGGTAAGTTAGTTCTAAGCATGTTTAAGGTAGGCCAGGCTAGGCTATGATGTGTGATCGGTTAGGTGTATTGTATTAAAATGCATTTTTGTTTATTTTGACGCATTTGTCAGAATGTAACCTCACCGTAACCCTGGGAGTGTCTGTATAGAACTTTTCTGCACCACACCAGTAATTATTACCAGAAGAAATTCTATAAGAAGAATGATTAATTCTGCTACAATTCTCAGGCTATTATAGTTTCATAGGTGACTCACACAAATGTCTGCTGTGTTGTGAAACTTCGACAACAAAAAGTTTAACAACTTGCTATTTCTTTTTTTTTTTGTGATCAACTCTTTACTAACATATAAAGACATACATACAAACACACATGAAGCACAAAACTATTGCTAGTGTAGGATAGCACTGAAAGGTCACACTACGCAGGGAATCGAGAATAATTAACTGTAATCAATTACATTTCTTAATTGTAATTAAGAACACCTAAAGGGGATTACACATATACATACAGATTGTAAACTTGCCATTTTTATGAATATATTATATTTAAGACTTTGGGCTCCTTTTCCCTCTCTCTCGATCTTCAGAATCATCCTATATTCCAGGCAGCGCACAGATTAAATTGCCAATATGCGCTACACTGGTTTTGTTTCCCAAAAATGAAAATCGTATTCCTGGGTGGCGGCCTTGGAGGCCCACGGTATCATTAACGAAAAGCCTCTAATGTGGAACGAGTCAGCCACTTATGAATCTCGGTTGCCAACTCCATACATCTTAAACTCCCCCTGTATGTTACTGCAGGGCCAAATAAGTTTAGACCCTGGTGTGAAAACATCGCCATTTCAATAACAATATATGAGCATATTCATTACATAGTTGAGCTAAATCTGTTTAGCCTCAAGCAAAGGAGACTGAGGGGGGACATGATACAGGTCTATAAGATTCTAACAGGTTTGGAT
>JABFDZ020000052.1:4748561-4761264 GCA_019775955.2 Pollimyrus isidori
TGCCTTCATAATGCATTCATAGACCATTCTGTGTGCCTTCATAATGCATTCATAGACCATTCTGTGTGCCTTCATAAAGCATTCATAGACCATTCTGTGTGCCTTCATAAGCAGCATCTAAGTACACCTTAACATCCTATCATACCATAACATCTTTGATATGAATGTTCTATGACTGCTTTACCATAGTCTCATAATGCATGATCCCTACAAAGTATTCTCCTGAATCCACCTCAGATATGGCTGACATCTCCTTTTATACTAGAGTACAGTATTAAAATAAAGCACAGAAACTACACAGAAATCTTGTTAAGAAGGTCACCCAGGCCTTCAGAAGAGCTGGACAAAACTCCATCTTAAATGTCCCACAGCTGAAGTCCAAATTAGAAAACCCACCTGTTCTCCTGTCTTTAATTAGCTGCTCAGGTAAAGAATATTCTGTAATTTATCTTTTTTCTATTACGTGCAGTATTTTTAAATAGCTTTGCAGCGCATTTTTCTTCACATGAGATTTTAACATTGCTTGAAAATATATTAAAGCACTTTGCATTACTTCCACGTACAAAGCATGCAATCCAAACAACTTTCACTGAATTGCTTTGCATCCTGGAGAACGCCTCACACAGAAGGAACGGCCAGGCAACCTTGGAGATGTGAATCCCAGACGGTGGTCGTGTCTTGCTGCTTTTAGCTAGCTAAGCTTGAGCTACATCGATAGAACAATGAAAACACACACACACCCACCCAAATCCCACACATCCCATTATGTAAGCCACTTTCATTGATAAAACCTGTAATATTTAATACAAACTCTACGAAACCCTCTTTAAAAACAAAACACATGATTCTTCTGTCTATGTGGCGTCAACTTGACAAGACAACTTGAAATGGATGGACTAACATAAGGGAATAAGAGATTGGGACGGCTCTAGATAGCTACCGTTTGACAAAATCCTGATTTTGCGAGCCCACTGGGACACTTACGGTTTGTCTTTTGGCTTTTTATGAGTCCAGTGAACTCGCTTGTGGACGGCTGCCAGCACATTTTGAGAATATGCGCCTTTTGGGACAGCGGGTAATACAGCATTTTAAGGCAGTCTCATAAACTGCAGGTTCAAATCCTATGGGAACCCTTGCAGAGTTAAAAAAAAATGTATTTGACCTGGACTGGACCTCAAAAATGCTCATTTCTATTTATGATCAAAAGTATTAGCTAAACACATTAATATAATGGCGCTGCAGATGATAATGTCGCAAATCTCCATGGGGCAATATTATGCTTTGAATCGTAGGTATGGTACGGTACCCGGAAAAGGCGATTCAGCTGGTAACAGAGTTTCTGTACACGCGCACCTTGGGACAGATACACTAATCAAACCTAACAATTTGCCTGATGAGGTCTGTGCCTTCGTTCCGCAGTCGCAGCAGCGGAAATCAACCCGATTCCCTTTCGCCCTCGGTAGCGCAGGTCATGCGAGGGAGCGGGAGGTAATGAATGCGATGAACGGCGTTATCCTGAGGAATCCTGAGCCACAGAGCATGCGCAAATCTAGACCTCATTAGAGTCTGTGCAGCGCTTGGGTGCAGCGGGGATTTGGGAATAGTTACAGCTTCTGTTTGCCTTATATCCTAAAAAAAAAAAAAAGTCACAGTGTCGCAAGATCTATTTATATGCATTGCACACACACAAACACACACACACACACACACAACACACACACACACACACAGCTAAATCCATTTGTAGAGGAATGTAACAGGATTTAGCTATTAATTTCCATCACAATAATACATCTGTAATATAAATGAGTCAGCTTTCTGCTCGCAGACCGAGGCGTGAAATGAGCACAGGGATTCCAGCAAATGGCCATTTTCATAACGGAAGAGGACTTTATATAACGCGCCTCCCAAAGACCTGGCGGAGACGGCGAGCTTGGCACCAGCGCTATCGTCAATCAGGCTGGGAAGCGCTGGAGGACGGACGCAAGGAAGCCGCGAAAACGGCCCTCTAATGCCGAGTGTGTCTCCACAGCCACCTGACCACCATCCACTAACAAAACAACAAGGCACCTTTTTATTCACATAGTTCCTGCTTCACAAATTTGTCACTAAATATTTGTCACTTTGAAAGAAACTTTTGCCGAATTGCAGCCCGTCTTGGTTCCACTCCTGACTTGGATACATCAGCCGCACATATTGGTGATATATGGGTGGATACATTTGCAGTTACCATGGTTACAGTCTGTCAAACAGTCCCATTCCACAGACTTGGCTCCAATTGGCTGCCTTACCAGGTTGATGAATGCTGCCAATAAAGGGAGCCAGGAAGAGAAAAAAGATGGGGGAATAAGATTATCAGCAACATTTAGGAGAAAGGAAATAAAACTCAAAGAAAGAAATGGTGGCGACACAAAGTGAAGCTCTCATCTATAATGCAGTATGGATGCATTATAATGGTTGGTATAAGAATTAATAAAGCATTATAGCATCTTCTATTGACAGTCACTAGGCATTTTAATGTTGAGTATAATACTTCATGAACTCCAATGAAACTCTCATCTATAATGTAGTATATATAGGTACAGTACCATTATAATTCATTATGATGGTGCTTATATTGCATTATAGATGAGAGCTTCACTGGAGCCCATGAAGTATAACAACATTATAATGCTTTATGACTGTCAATAGAAGATGCTGTAATGCTTTATTAATTGGTATACTGACCATTATAATGCATTATCAATATATATACACATATACTTCAGACACATACTGTACATACAGTACTGTATATACAGCTGGTATGGAACCCCCAACTCAAGAGACCACTGTGCCCATACCGTCATTATTACAATTGTAATTCATTACAATTGTAATGTTATTAGCGTTAAGGTCAGTACTGTTTATCACGTCTTTGTACAGTATATAACAGTGTAGGGCAAATTCCACCAGTGTTGCTTCACTGACTCATTCAGTATAATTGAAGCCATCTAGTGCCAAATTCCCAAACTGACGCAGGAGCAGGCGGCAGGATTTAGGGTTAACATTCCCGTCACTGTGAATTATGCCTCTCTGTCTCCGCTGTGGTTCAGTCCTTAAATCAGCGGTTCTCCATCCAGTCCTTGCCCCCCCCATAATTTAATTCCGCTCCACCAGCCAAACACCGGATTCTTCTCAAGCACGAAGCCTACGGCTTTGGCTGAGAGGCGCTGCCTTAAACATCCAGGATCCAGATTACAGTGGCACACTCTAATTGTCGGCATGACAACAGCATAGGAAAGGAGGGGGAGGGGGGGGGGGATTTGTGCTGTTGGTGCCATGCCTAGCAGTGAGAATGCAGTTAGGCTGCCTGTACCACTTCAAGCTTCTCTCAGATATCCCAGAAGTCCTTGCCATTTGCGAAGGTAGAGACTTCCAGAGCAGTTATGCGTGTCAGTGAGAGACGAGGTCACTGGCACATTCATGCTGCCTGGTTTAATGTCGGTCAGTTTATTAACCCTGCTGTCTGGCAAATGGCCCATCTCTCACCATTATGGGACGGTACTTTATTGCATGCTTTCAAAGCCCTCAAAAAGGCATATTCAATGATAAAGTTTTCGTTCATCATAGGCGACTCTAAACTTCATAAATCTCTTAATCGTTTGGCTGCCAAACGATACGACCGGGCCTTTTATTAAAAAATTGTCGTACACGTAAGCAAAAACATTTAACAAAAGTAACAAAAAATTTAATGATGCTTAAATCTATCATTTGCAGCTACATTGGGGATTCTTTAACCTTGACTTATGCCATCTGTTTCTCCCATGAGACACGCACATAGAGAGGGGAGAGAAAATTGGTGTCGGCGCTAAGGGTCAAGCCATTCATCCCCTGTCCTTGGGGCATTTCCGGGGGTTAAGAGGCCAATGGCGATGTGACAATTCTGCTGACTATGGGAACGTAGTGCAAGCGGAATCCTTGGGTTCCTTTAAATCAGAGCTAGATAAGATTTTAACAACTCTGAGCTATTAGTTAAGTTCTCCCCAAGCGAGCTTCGTGGGCCGAATGGCCTCCTCTCGTTTGTATAGTTCTTATGTTCTTATTTGATGGGTGATCTTCCAATCACAGGCACGGATGCATGACCAGACCCCACCCCCAAGCACAAACACGGCCAATCATTAAATTAGGCCTGTGTGATAGCGCCAAAATTTCATATCCCGATACAAGTTCCCTCAACGTTTGCGGATAGTTAAATATTTGTGGATCAGGTTACATATTTGTGGATTATCTTCTGTGGGGTACAGATAATGAAGCCCGATGGACGTTACACAAGTGCCTTATCCTGGGTGGTGGAGTGTAACATTGCAAATGAAGAGGGTAAGAACAGGAAGTAGCATTATACTGGGATGCTGTAAAAAAGCTGCGAACCACCTTGGAGAAAAGCTTTGGCTAGAGCACAAAAAATGGTCATTTTAAGAAGTTATAAATCACTTCCAGCTGACTAAAGAACAGACTAAATCAAGCATGGGAACCAGTTCACTCCTAACAGTACATATTTCATTTTTAATGGTATTATTACCATCCATGCATCCAGAGGTGGAAAGGTCAGGTCCTGGTGGTACAAATCCACACCACGGTTTTGTTTCAGCCAGCATGTTTAGTACTCTGTGACTGGATGTTTATGCTGAGCCGGTTGGTATTTACCCACTGAGTTGGGTGATTGTGACCCGCTACCGTACAGATATTTGTTTGTTTGTTTATTTTCATCTCAGATCCGTGCATGTTCCAAATGGATTTTTGCATTTGTCTCCTTGCATTATTTTACCCTCAGTATTTTTATTGTTTCAATTGTTTGAACATGATTTAATTTAAATGTATCTGGCTGCAGGGATTAATATGGTCTGTCCGACTGCCTGTCTATCCATCCATCAATCTACAAAAAAAATGCTGTATTTAGGAAACTGCAATTATCTAACGAAGAACCAAAAAGTAACTCAGTTACGGAAGTTAATGGAAGATCTCTGGTCCGCGCGCGGCCTTCATCCTCATCTCCCAAGAGACGACGAAAGCTGGGTGCTGAGGTTACATTCTAGATGGTTCTGCTGGTGTAATGACACTCACTCCAGTCCTCTCTTCCAGCAGGGCGCTGATGCTTCTCTCACCGCGTGTGTGAGATGCGTGAATACAGATCATACGGCTTCATACGCAGCTACATTTCTTACTCATTCACAGAGACGACTGCACTTCACATTAAAAACGCCTTTCAAGGATATAATAGCAGGCCTCACTTTCCCTTACACTTAAAATGTCCAAAATAGTCACAAATCTTTAAAGTCGCAAATCCAAAGCCAAACCACTAGCTTATCCTACCAGCTAAGCTGGTAATGAAGCATTAAAAAAGCATAAAGAAAATCCTGGTCTTGTTTAGCGACATTCAGGAAGTATATCTGCATCATGAAATGAGACCAAAGGCTCACGCCGTGCTCATGGGAGTCTTGTACAGAAATGTTCTGAGGGAAGAATGAAACATTATTGGTGCAGAGTTAACCAATCAGATTGCAGAGGAGGTGGGTCCAAGAAACAAGAGGAGGCGGGACCAAGCCATCATGCTGAACCAATCATTTTTCATTCTGCCCCCACAATATTTTTGTGCAAGTAGAAGCTGAACCACGCCTACTACTGCAAGAAGTGTGGAAATTGGGGGCAGGTACACGCAGCTGATTTAGTACCAGGAGAAATGGCCGCATCTGACTGGCATCCCACCATCTCCCGTCTGACTGGCATCCCACCATCTCCCGTTTGACTGGCACCCCACCATCTCCCGTCTGACTGGCACCCCACCATCTCCCGTCTGACTGGCACCCCACCATCTCCCGTCTCACTGGCATCCCACCATCTCCCGTCTGACTGGCACCCCACCATCTCCCGTCTGACTGGCACCCCACCATCTCCCGTCTGACTGGCACCCCACCATCTTCCGTCTCACTGGTATCCAGATGCTGCTGCTAATGTAAATATAGCCTCTGACTTACTTGGAAGTACCTAGGGACTTGAGCTAGTCAACAGCTGTCAGGGACAACTCCTGATACAGCAACAGTGTGGGCTTTGAAGCATCTCCCAGGCTTCCATCACCTCAGTCATAAGTGGTTAAGTTCTGTCCACAGCTGAAAAGTGTCTCAGGTTCCCCTGTGCCACGCGTGTGATTTCATTAATTATTTGACTTGTCATTTCAGTTTATATGGTTTTATCGGCGATCTCAAAAGAGTGACCCAAAGAGGATTTATTAAAGTTTGTATATTACACAGCCATCTTCCTCCATAATAAATCGTGAAGGCCTCAACAGTTTGCTAACACTCACAACTGACCAAACTGGACCCTGGTTATCAAACCTGTCAGTATTATCAAAAGGTCATGTGTGATCCTCCCTTGGCGAACGGTAACAATCTCTTTCGCAAAATTCATCTTCCAGGCGACCTCTGTCATGACCTCTGCTTTTTAGCCATGTCTGTGGCAAGGTAATTCTACTTTAAAACTGTGAGGCACAGAAAATCTGGTGTAATTATGCGATACTGATAAGGTTCAATGCATATATTTTTTTGCCATTAGTGGAACATCAAGTGAAGAACATTTATGGTTCTTTTTTAAGTAGCATTTCCCTCCAGGTAACATATCCATAGTTTGACTCACCTGTCATTTATTTATATCGAGTAATTTACATGAGCATCAAACTGTGAACGCTAAGGCTGCAATTAAGAATATGAATCTATTCTATACAATACACAGTCTTCACTTTCCTCACAGCTATTCCACAGATAAGAGCAGCCACAGTAAATGCCCCTTCACTTTGGACATTGTGAGTTTTAATTGTCGTCCGTATTGATATGTTCTTTCATGTCTTGCTTTCTATGGCCATTCCATTCCCTCATTTGCTTTTATTGTATCTAATACGTCATAAATTTCGACATCTAGTGCGACGTGGCTGTGAAATTCTCTGGGGAATCTGTGAGCAAGTTATATACCCTTAAAGTTATACATACATACACACACACACACGTGACCTAATACTGCTTATTTCAAGGTCAGGGTGTTGGGGGAGAAAGGAAGAGAGTACGTCAAGCGGGGGCCGGGTCTGATGGTGAACATGAGCCAAAGAGTCAATTTACACCCCCCCCCGCGCAGCAAGCATCCATTATTGATAGTGTCCATTTGAATGAGATCGCGAGAGTTCATGTCCAATCACAGCTCAGGGTATCTGGGAGCTCTGCCTGGGAAAGCTGGGCTTTGATTGATTGCGGGAGTGCAGGCCTGCCCATCATCCAGGTCCGGGGAATCAATCCAGGCAAGACAGGCCTTCACAAAAAAAACAGCAGAGCGTGACCAGACTATTAGTGCATGTCTGTCCCTCTGAGCTGGCGACGCCCGGGAACAGGAAATCTATTAGCCGATTCCCAGAATCAGGATTAGTATGTGGGTGCTGGTGAACAGAGTGGCCCACGCTGGAAAGGCAGTATGGTGACTATGAGGGAGTCGCGTGTCCGTTTGGGCCTTAGAGATGCAGCCAGGGATGGCGCACGACTTATTTAACGGAGGTTATCCTGCAGCTCCGAGCTGCATTTATTTATATTTATATATATATATATATATATATAGCGCTTTTCTACAAAGCGCTTTACAATTTATGCCTCACATTCACCTATTCAATCACACACCGGTGGCGGAGGCTGCCATGCAAGGTGCCAACCTGCACACCGGCAGCAATTCGGGGTTCAGTGTCTTGCTCAAGGACACTTTGATGGGGTCAGGAGGAAGTGGGGCTCAAACCGGCAACCCTCTGGTTGCCGAACGATAGCGCTGCCTTCTGCGCCACCAACTTCACTTCTTACTAGACACAGCCGTCGATCTTAGTCCGGCAAAGCGATCAACGATGACTCATCACATACGCGGCATCTGATCCTATTCAAGATAGAGGGTAAATAATAACATCAGCATGAGATCCTGGTGCTGGATCGACAGTCAGAGAAGAGAATGTATTCAGTCTGTTGCAACCACCCCCCCAGGAGCTATGAACAATGGTATTAGGCCAATTCTGAGATCTGACGGAAGATAAACATGCCAATCCATTAACAAGAGGGCGTCTGTGTATAACGGACAGGTACGCGGGCTGAATGGCGATGGCTCCTGATCAGGACGACGGTGGGAAGAAAGAGATAAAAGAAGGCGTGACCTGGCATTAACAGATCTGCCATGCGTCAGGAAAATAATGAAAGACGATATTAGGTAACAGTGTCAGGTATCTAGAGGAGAGCTCTACAGAAATATAAGCCTCTTTTCAGGAAGAGAAACATGTGCAGAATGAGACAAACAGGGGAAACACATACAAAATTAAATATTGTAAGATAGTATTTGGTGAAGAGGCTTCAAAGAATTGAAAAAGGAGGGGATTTAGCAGAGTCTCCCCTTACTTTCCTGCTAATATAAAAACACATTTTCTAAAAGACGTTTCATGCACCCAAATTGGCTCTCACGGTGCCTGGCCTGTTGTCTTCCATTGTAATATGTCAACAGTGGGAGGGTAAGGGGTCATTCTATACTCAGATACTCAGTCTATATGGCCATACTTAAGTAGCACATTCTTTTTGTGTCGAATTTGCCGGATGCTCTTTTAAAATATTCTTAGAGGGTACGCTATTGAGTGTCATCCTTTGGAGGCGGCTGTGCAATTCGTCAATAATTTGCTAATCCCACACAGTCGCAGAACGTCTGCCCGTAGCGTATATATTTAATAAAAAATGTACGTGCAGGAAACATCAACTCGGACAAAGCTACACCGCTTTCTGAAAAGGCTGAGCTGCCTTAATTCACAACGGAATTTTATTAGACATTCACCAGGAAGATCGGTGCAGCAAACTAACAAGTTTAATGATATTATAAATTACCGATGAATTGATGTGAATTGATTTTGTCGGACAAGACCTGGTCTTTAATTGAGGAACACCGGCATAACAGCATATGACTACATTAGGGGCGAATAACAGAGGTTCCTTAAAAGCTTTGCTTGAGAAATTTTCACCCAGCATTAACTAGAGCAGCAATACTTATATGGCTGGGCTGGCAAGACCCGCAGAATCCAAAGTGAGTCCCCGCAGCTGTGTTCATGACTTGACAGCATAAGAAACAAAAGCTCGAATGTTGAATGTTAAGAGATATATATATTATAAAAAAAAAGAGATATATACTGTAGCGGAAAGGCAATGAAACTGATATAAAAAAGACATAAAAGAATAATAAAGGCAGACGAATATCGAAAAATGTGAGAATGTGATTCGCAGCCCTGGCAATATCATTCATCATTAATGCCATTCATTTGTTATGTTCAAATAACTCACTTTGACTGCATGGTAAAAACTCAAGGTTTATCAGAGAATACGATTGCGATGTGGATAAAGGCATGCCCAGGTCTCATTTGAAATATAAAACGCGAAAAACCAGGAACGTGAAACGCAAAAACGCAAAAACATAATAGGCAGGCTGCTCGAGTATGTGATTATAGGCTAACAAGGAGTTTAAAAGAGAACACTGATTCTGATTGGTGCACAAGTGACAAAGGGCGTGGCTAACTTTACCCTGTACTGCGAACTGATAGGCTAATATACCTCAGTTAGTTGGCTGGGCCATAGAGTGCAATGCAGATTATGGAGAACAGAAGAATCAATACCACAATCACTACTACAGCAATATCAATGACATATTTAGAACCTGGTGATATTAGAGTTCACGATTAATTACATCTTTGTCAACTTGCATGTTAGAGGTGGATCAATTTGTAGTAAAGTCACCATATCAGCTGTATTGGTAGCCACATTTACTTGTGTAATTGACCTGCATTCGCAAAGACCATAAAGCCTAATGACCCAGAGCAGACCTGAGCAAAACTATGATAGAAACAAAACGTTTGGTTTGAAGCTTCTGCTGCTGCCACAGTTCAGCAGCCACGCAATGCCCCTGCAAAGTTTGAAAAAGATCCATCAAATGCTTTTTGAGTTATTGTCTTAGAGTCAAATGTCAAAACCGCCCCTTTTCTGCTATCACTGTGTGGCGCTGCTGCAGTTTTGGGTCAATCCATCTCAAAACGTAATCAATTCTATTTCCACACCCATAAAATGCCTCTGAAAAGTTTGAAAAAGGTCCGCCAAAAACACACATGGATTTTACAGTACGAGGTTAAAAGGCAATAGTTTATACTGTAATAGCTAGTTTTTTTTATTTGTGCTGGTTTATAGTTAAGAGGCATGACTATCTCCTACCTATTTTTTAAACTATATATGCAGAGAACAATGAAAGAATTACTGCTTCCTCGTTCATGAAAGTGGTTTGATTTCTGGAGTCGTCTGCCTTTGGTATTGTGATGATGGATGGTGTTGGTGTTGCTGGTGAGGGCGGGGTTGTGAGCCTGTCAGAACCATGCCCTTCAGGACGTGACGGGTCTTGACCCAGCCTAGCAGAAAGCCAGAGCCTCGCGCACGGCCCAGCCAAGCCGCAGCGTAACCGAGGGCTATATATAGCGGGGCAACTGAAGCAGACTCATGCGTGAGAATCTGTGCTTGCAGGCCACACCATACCTGCAAGGTCACTTCCGTCCACACCCATCCCTCTTCATACTCCGCTGTCTTGTGTCCACAGGAAACACTGATGAATGTTTAAAGACCGAACAGGACTTTCCCAAAAGGAGTACAAAAATAATAATAATAATAATTAAAAAATCTTTAGTACGAGATCGGGTCCACAGGCATTATAGGCACACTCATTAATGTTTGATGTTACGGCTTTCAAAAGCTATAGTTTTTTTTAGTAGATGTTTCTGCTTAAAAAGGGTTAATCACAGAAATAAATGATGATACATATATTCCATTTGAGTTAGGAATGGAACATCTAACATCTATTATAGCTGTTTGCAAACTGATCAGACTTTGTACATAGTCACATAATAAGGGATTGGTTTAGGTTTACCTTGACTACGTAAATTATTCTGTTTAAATGGATAATTTTACTACGTAATTAGTGTTATACATACAGAATGGGAAATTAGCTAAGTATGTATCATGAGCTCAGAAGTTGAGTATAGGTGAATCCAGCTCAGAACTTTCCAACTTAAATTAATTCAGCTTATAGCCCGTGTTAACGTCTCCGCATTTAAGAGGATAGAAATTTCCACACGCTGAAGCAAATCTCCAAAGGGTTGTGCTCAGCGGCGAATCACTTAAAGGAGCTGAATGTTTCGTTATCAGATCGCAGGGCTACAGGCTTTGATGACGTCCTAACGAAATGTACCGCAGTGGTTACGTGATAAAGATATCAATCCTGATTGCGAACGCTTGTTCACACCGACATCTCAGCCAGATTGTACCCAATCCCCCACATACCCACACATGGACCCTGCCCCAGACCACAAAAAGCAGACCCTCTGGAGTAGGTGAGTCCCACTATTGGACCCTATTAAAGAGGCCAGGAGGGCACAGAAGCATCTTCCCCCCCCGTCTGCATTCTTTGTAGGTCTGCAAATCCCTTCAAATCTTGCCTTCCCTTCTGAAACGCTGTAGCAGACTGACTGTGGGAGACCCATTGCTCTCCTGGTGCTCGACCTGCAGTTTCTTGCCAGCCCTCTTCAGGCTGACTTGCGTCTCGCTCCATGTTTTTCTGCTTTAAGTGAATCACTCACTGCTCATTTGCATCCACTGTATAGCCCCGGAGGTAATGGAACAGGCAAGGCCCCGCAGAGTGCATCTACCTACTGTTACAGACAAAGTACAGAGAAGCCCAGGATGGCAGCACATTTCAAAGAATGGCACATTGCAGCCACAGTTCCTTGTGTGGCTAATTACTAAAATGTGGCTTTTCTTCCATGTCCAGACCAGCGAGTGTTTGCAGCTCCACTGTGCGACACTGAATTCCTGCAGGAAGTTGCATTTAATTGAGCACGGTCACTGTAAATCTGACCAGACCAGAATAATCACAATAATCTGTATATACTGCTGGCGATGTAGCTCAATGCAAGTGAAACAAGATACAAGCCATTTAAAGTGGAATACCTTAAAAGCGACAAGTTATCCAGCTAAGCAAGAAATCCTGCTGGTTGAAACAGGCCCCTCGTACCGCGAAATGACTTTCCAACTCGTTTCGCTCGAACACAGTAAACTTGTGCGTGACGTCATTCTCAGCTCGGACTTCCAACCTCTGAGGTAAACAGGAACGCAGCTTGACATTTTGTGTTCGCTACTAAATTGTAGTTTTTGAAACTTGACGGAATGATAGTTTTTAGAGTTAAAGCAAATGCGTGCAGAAGGAAAAGTGACAATCATCTCTCTCTACGTTTCCCACTATAGGTGTGTTAAATGGCCTCTCCTCAGATTGACTACCTAGAAATTTTTACATTCCCTCTACACCAGGGGTGCCCAACCGCAGTCCTGGGGGGCCAGAGCCCTGTGTAGCTTAGTTCTTTCCCTGTTCCACCATAAACGATTCAGCTGAAGAGCCTGTGTGGTAATTAGCACAAGGAGGTGAATCAGGTGTGTTAAATGAGGGGAAACACAAAAATGTGGAGGACTCTGCCCCCCCCAGGCCTGGAGTTTGACACCTCGGCTCAAAATGATGCGGACAAAATCTATATTCCACCTTATGCATAGCTCAACTTGGCCAGCCTAGCACAGAACGTGGGGGGGGGGGG
>JABFDZ020000052.1:4784207-4798861 GCA_019775955.2 Pollimyrus isidori
GAGGCATAAATTGTAAAGCGCTTTGAGTACTCGGAAGAGTAGAAAAGCGCTATATAAATGCAGTCCATTTACCATCTCAAACAAAAACAACAGAATGTACTGGCACAAATTCCAACTAGGGTGCTCACCAATTTCCGTTATGTACCATTAGCTACAGTAGCTAACACCAGTTGAGCGCGATCAGGGCGTTTGGTTTCAAACTAAACAGAGTTGTGTATTTCCAGTCAGTAACCACTGGCAGCTCTTTAACATCAGACCAAACCACTCCCAGCCAAATCTAGTGTGAGCACATCGATTACAGGAACCTTGACTTTTCATTGAAATGTTTTGCAGCTGAAGGCGCAACGTTTGACAGCAAGAAAGGAGGGAAATTATTGTGATGGAAGCATCCAATTATCTAGGGGCGCCCTGCTCTGGTCCTGGGGCTCCGATTTTAATACGAATGGTTTGCGGCCTTGGTTTCTCAACGTCAGAAACTTATACCTTTTCCTGTGCACTTTAACTAATTCAGGGGAACAAGCTGCATGAGGATGCCATTCAGGGGTCTCCCGGGACCATTTGCAGGGAAAGCTGCCCACTGGGCTATGATGCCATAGTGAGGTAAGAGGTGAAAGCGACAACTTGCAAAAATTGGATATATATATTGGGATTAAAATGGTTTTGCCCGTATTCCAGCTTCAGGGAGATCATGGAGACCCCATTATACCGGTATATTATATAAATGCACTCACACCGTGTTTGGTGTGCTGTGGAATGGGTCAGCACCTGTTACAGGTGTCCTGTGCTGCCTTGGAACTCCAGGCCTCTCCCAACAAGAATACGTGGCAGTATCATGTAGTATTCAGAGGTGGGCAGTTCAGGTCCAGAACGTAAAAATTCAGACCGATATTTTGTTTCAACCAATCAGTTGAGTGACGGCGACTCTTTACGCTCAACTGGTTGGTTGAAACAAAATCTTGGTTTGGATCTTTACTTTCTGGACCAGAACTATCAAGCTCCGATAGTACTAATTTACATTTTTGGCAGCGTCTATTCGCACAAGTGCCATCTGCATGAGTGCAAGTCCTTACAAAGGAAACAATGTAAGAATTCCTTCCTGTATTGTACACGTGCTCTGATATTAGCTGAGGTCTGCGTACTATGGAGAGGCACAGGGGTCAGCAGGTAAATGGCGACCGCAGAACAGTTAACACCAGAGAAATGGGGGTCAACTCCCCCATCAGCGAGAGGAGGAATGCAGGTTGCGGTTCATCTGCCTGGGCCCCCACCCCCGTTCTTGGGCTGGCCCTCACAAGTGGAAACGACTCTTCACGATCACCGTTACATTGATCGAGGAACTAAACACCAGGAAGTGAAATCTATTAAACGCGTAGCATTTTTTTCCCCGATGGGATTAATGCTATTGTACGATGCCATAAAATATATGACATATGATGCAGAATAATATTAGCAGCGACAATAATATCAAATGAAATAAATTAATTACCATAATGCACTACAGAAAACTGAAAAATGGGGTCGAGTAGAGTGCCAAATAAGCAGCAGCGATACGTGCGGAGATCTGCCATATTTGTTTCACTTCCTGTAAAAAAAAATCCATTATTCAGACACGCCTCTCGCATTCGTCACCTGATAAAGCTTTATTGAAAATGCAAAATGCCATTTGAACACGGCTTTTCACCCCTTCGCTACCCCTGCAATATACTGAAATACCATCTGTGTGCAAAAAAACAAATATATTGCTTTGTAACACTTTTAGGGTTTATAATTGTTGTCTGATGCGAGTGTTATACATACAAAGAAGTGTGATAAGGACAAAGTCTCAGAGCCAATGTGCCAGACAGCCGGAACAATGGCACAGATAACATGGCCTAGATATATATATTTTTTTAAAAATCCCTTAAAGTTGGCAGGACACAAAACAGCAAAGAAAATGTAATTAAAATGCATACAAGCTCAAATAATCAGGCCAGCCTTTCAAAACCCTCATGCCAGCGCGATTCATAAACAGAGCATGTGCCTCGTCCACCCCCCCTCCACTAATCCATCCAGCTGGCTCTATTTATCCATAACAAGGTAATTAGTCTAATCGAGGCCAGTCGGGCTTTGTTAACTGGCGTTGGCACGTAGCTTGTGACCAGTTGCCATGGGAATGCAGAGTTACTCAAACCCAGGCTAAATGTGTAACCCTGTATCCTGCTATGGCACAGGTGTCCGACTCCAGTCCTGGGGGGCCGGAGCCCTGCACATTTTCTGGGTTCCCCCTCGTTTAACACACCTGGTTCAACTTCCTGTGCCAATTACCATACAGCTCTTTGAGCGGAATCGTCTGTGTGGGAACTAGGAAAGAGCTAAGCTACACAGGGCTCCGCCCCCCCCCCAGGGACTGCGGTCTGACACCCCTGTGCAATGGCGTGACATGACAGAGGACAAACGATCCGCGTTGCGGACCGCAAAGACGAGACACTTTATTAACGCAAAGAGAAGGAACAACGACGATGAGGAGAAAATTCCTCCTCATGGGGAAATTCTCTTCACCTACCCCAGCATGCACCGCCCGCTAGAGCTGGGGGGTTAAGGGCCTCGCTCAGGGGCCAAACGGCAGCACCCGTCTGGCCATTAAAATGACATTAAAACCGGCGACCTTCTGACCACAGAAAAAGTCTCAACCCACTGAGTTAGACACTGCCTTCCAAATTCCAAATTTAGTTGTAAAACCTATGATGACATACCAGGGAAAATTTCATACAGCGCATTATGTGCCATTTATATTATTGCTGAATGAAATCATTACGTTAACCAGCCGCCAGTCACCAGCAGAGGCAGTATGAAGACAGATGAATCATCTTTAAGACAGTGACTGTATATTTGCTTTCTGAGACATTTTCTGAGCTTGGCTCGTGATGACACATTCATTTGAAAGTAATAAATTTAGATGTTCTTCCACCGCCACCGCTGCAGCACAAACACTTCCCCGTTCACAAATCACTGCAGTGCAATCTCATCATCTCTCACGTAAGGCGCAGATTCAGCCCGCGAAGGCTTCAACAAGCCTGAGTGATTATCGGTAATCTCCCTCGGTGTGGGACACTCGTTTCAAGCAAGACACAAACCCCGCATGAGTAATAAAAGCTGAGGGTTTCTATGACAGCTAGCAAGAGCAATATTTCAGTATTCATGTCATACGTCAGCAGACACGCCGCTGTAAATGTTTCACATTTAGCGATGTATAGGCGGTCCCCAGATTACGAAGGAGATCTGTTCCCCCCAAGTCTCTCTCTACATCGAATTTGTATGTCTGACAAATAATAATACAGCACATAATTATAAAATAATAATAAGCTACATGGTACTGCACGTGCGTCGATCTGATGCCGCACAATGTCTTCAAAAGCATCACAAAGTAGCGTTTGCCTTTGTTCGCCATTACAAAAAACTATTTAATCCAAATATTTAATATTATAGGCTTTATCGTGGTGGTCGTAAGGACGAGCTGTCCATGTAGTCGAATGTTCTTAACCTGGAGATTGTCAGTACTAGATAAGGCGATGAAAGACAATAGGCTCTCTATACCTTTCTTGCAGTTTCCAAATGTGCCAAATAGTTAATATCGCTGAATAACGTTTATGGTTATAGGAGTAATTTTGGCACAATTATAACGTGGCAGTAAAGGGGGATTGAGAGGCGTGACACCACAGCGGACTCGGAATAAATGTTTTATTTCATATATTCACATGAAGAAAGATGGAAAATGAGAGTAAAGGAAAAGTAATGTACTGTATAAAGATTTAATAGATTGAGTGGTTTTGAAATATTATTCAGAAAGTTTTATAAGTCGTGTTTGCATGATTTGTCCTTTATATATGCAATGGAAAGTCACCGCGCATTAATAACCTATTATTTGTAACAGGTTTCTTATTTGTATTAATAAAGTTAACAATTCGCTGTGGCAATAATACAACTGTAGAACAGTGTCCTCCCTATATACAGCAGTTAAATCACAAATTGACCCACATATACTCTGTCCAAACTTCATTATCACCTCATTACTGCTTCTTTCGGCTAATCTGGTGTGTGTATTAGCTTGAGGAGTGAACTAGTTAAGGGGGTGCAGCTCTAACAATCTGAGCTCAACAGCTGTGGTTTTCAGAGAGGCGTTGAACTTGTCCAGCTATGCATGAATAACCTAGTTAATTTAACAGACAAAGGTTTAGGATGAAAGTGGCTGCAAGAGAACCTAAAATGAATGACACCTCAGTAATTCTGCCCTTTAGCGAGCAGGCTTTTCAAAGCGGACTTTAGTTTATGTTCATTGCCTGAAAGAGTGGAAAGGGTACTGAAATAATACTGAAAACCCAACTCAAGTAAAAGTACTGCTGCTTAAAAAGTAACTCTGTCAAGAGTATAAGTACCTCTCCTAGTAACTACTGAAGTAAGTAGAATTAAGCAGCTTGTTTAAAATGTATTTCTGAATCGTCTTCCCCCAACATTGTAATTTACAAATGTAGCTCTCGGACCATAATTCACCTTGCTTTCGATCCAGCTGGATCGAAATAACGTCACAAAAACGTAAGACACAGAAACTTACCCTGTAGGTTTCTTCAAATTAGAGTGTGGATGCTTGAATGGAGATACACTATATTGTCCATAGTATTGGGACACCCCTCCAAATCACTGAATACAGGCGTTCCAATCACTTCCATGGCCACCAGTATATGAAATCAAGCACCTAGGCATGCAGACTGCTTCTACAACCATTTCCAAAACAATGGGTGGCTCTCAGGAGCTCAGTGAATTCAGGCCGTGGTACCATGATAGCATGCCAACCATGCAATAAGTCCATTTGTGAAATTCTCACTACTAAATATTCCACGGTCAACCGTCAGTGGTATTATAACAAAGTGGGAGCAACTGGGAACAACAGCAACTCAGCCATGCAGTGGTAGGTCACGCAAGGTCACAGAGCGGGGACAACGCATGCGGAGACGCACAGTGTGAAGAACCACGTGTGGCCTTCAGGTCAGTGTTGTACGACGCAAAATATCGTGACCCAGGGAGGGTCTGTATTAGTATCCGGTAACGTTGAAGTTAACCGGGCCGCTGCGAGAACCACTTTGGCCGTGGAAGGTGAACGGGTCAGTCGCTATCGGGGTCCAAGGGAGGGGAAAAACGTCAACTAGTGCAATCAATAGGTCGAGTAAGGTGGCCATTTTTATGGTAAATGGCGGAACAAAAAGTAGCTACGGAACTTCATAAGTACTGAAGCAAAAGAAAACCCGGCAAATACGAATGAAAATCTACTCACTTACAATAGTGAGAGTATTTGTAGTTTGAGAGTCTGCACCCCTTGTTGATTGGCTGGACAGGAGACCACGACACTAACAAGTGGCCGTTGTACTGGTCCTGTCCAAAGTGTCAAACCAACTGGGAGTGAGGGAGCTCGTGGGCCCACCCCCACCTGATGATGGAACCCCATATCTGAGTTTACATATCATTAATTCTACCTTCTGCCACATTCTACCTACCTCGGGTTTTCCCACCTAATATTTTCATTGACTATTTATGTACAGCACAGTCCATCTGATAAGTTGTTCCATTTCCTGCTTCACCGGACCACACACAGATTTTTATATAAAAATACTTCTTTTTACCCATTTTAATGGTAAAGTTGAGTGGATCCTGAAAAATATGTTGTCCCTGCACCACCATGCAGTGAAGTCTTAACATAAAAGGTTTAACACGCATTAATAACAAATATTACATGATTATTCAATTATAATATTATATGTTTTTTATTAATGTATATTACAACTGTTAGGGGATGTTTGTTGGGATGTTCAGGTATACATGCATGATGTTTATGAATGATTTATGAATACTTAACGGATACATTCTGAAGGTGCAATGAACGTTTTATGAATAGAATATAAACGCGACATCAAAGCATTGTGAAGTTGAAGTTGATGTAAAGCGTTACCCCCCAGAAGACAAAAACATATGGTAAGCCAAAGTACCTAAAGGAAACCCCATGTTGACACTCGAACCCTGAGCCCTGGGGTATGGCATGGCATCACACAAAGTATCATACTCTGATTTGTTGGGTGGAGTTCCCCAGAAATCTCTACCGGGTAAGAAAATGGATGCACTATTGCACAGGGGATACTCTCTGTCAATCTGATGGATTTTTATCAAGCTGCGTAGTAGCATTTGGCAAAGACGATTGACCCGAGCGAAATTGCTTTGCCAATTTTCCTATTAGGCTATGTTAAGAAATAGAAACTATTTCATGCCATGAGAATAGATGGGGAGTGATTCCAGAGAAATCGCCGGATAAGTTGTTTCACAGGATATGGGCAGGATATGGGGGGGGGAAGAGGGATCAGATGCTTCTCCCTTCTTCGAAAATACGACTTTGATTGCAGAGTTCTTAGCGTAGCTTCGTAAATTAGCCTCTGAGGCAGCCAATGTCTGCCAGAGATCAGATCGCGACTGACGAAGCACGTTCACCGTGCTGCTCCTGTGCAATCCGGATGAGGAGCTGACGAGCAACATGCACGAGTGTGTCACGCAGTCAGAAAGGCTGCATGCGTCTTGCAGCTGAATTTCAGCTTGCTGTGTCGACAGATCGCAATAGTAACACACTACTTGATGTGGGCATAGATATAGTATTATGCTATTACTTATAATTAAGTCTTAGTTATATACTGATCTCATGTTAATTGATCATTAATGAATCATGACATGTTTTATCAAAGATTTTTTTTTTACTATATCTGTGTTGGAGTTGTACCCTGCCGGGTACTGGCGTCAGCAGGGGTGGGTGATCCAATCGAGACCGATAGAGGGGGCAGACAGACAACGTAAGCGGCCCTTAATTATCTTTAGCCTTCCACAAGGACAAGTACTACAGTAACTGCCTAATTAGGACAGACGTTGAACATGTGGTTGCCAAGTAGATGGAAGGTACCGAGAGAGGGGGGAGATGCCCAAAAGGGCTATAAGAAGGACAGAGCTGATACATATGGCCGAGCCTCTTCCTGTACATGCTGAATGTATGTCAGACAGACGCTCCCAGCTTGCAACCTGTTACAGAACAAACCTGCGGCTTGCAACTGCTCCTCGTCTCAGCTGTGAATCTCTTCTCATCAGTGGACCCAGCGGAGTAAAACTCCTACAGTACCTAATATCAGTGGATAATATCAGAAAGCTTCCATTTGTCCGTTTATCTGATTGACAGGTAAATGAGCAGAGCACAGTTCAACTGTAGGAGTATTTGAGAAGTACTAATTGCCTTTGAATTGATTTCAGTGATGTCAAGTTTGGTTAAACACCAAAACGTGTCTGTCTCTCTCTCTCTCTCTCTCTCTCTCTCTCTCACACACACACACACACACACACACAGTTTAGCTCATTACAATCTTCACACCACATGACGACGCGCCGTCACAGTGGGCGACTAACGTTCCGGCTCCTCGCCTCTTTAAAGTGCAAATACACCAATCAACACGTTTTACAAATGAATTCCAATGGTAGGTTCATATAGCCAAAAAAATCTTTACAAAAGTTCAGCTCTAGCTCCGGATCTTGCACAAAGACTAAATAGTCCAGGCAGTTTGGACAAACAGCATGACCTGCCCATGAAATCTGTTCCCACAGTTTTCTGTTTTTTTATGATTACCTGGCTGCAGATATACGGGCTGCACGGCAGGGAACACGCAGCAATGATCACCACACTTCGGACTGACTTCGCTCTGTTTTCCAGGCACATTCACGCTTCTTGTACTGACATGGTATCTTGGCAAGGAAGAGAAAGGGGCAGACAGGGAAACTTCAATACACAGGATCACCTGGGCTGAAGACCAGGGTCCTCTGCTAAAAAGGGGCATCAAATGACCTTGTTTAATACAAATTGAAATAAGCACTTATTCATTATCGGGTAATTGCGGTGAAGCAAGAGCTCATTTCAGGAAGCGCATGGCACGAAGCAAGCCGTTGCGGCTATCCTCTAAAATTTTGAAGATATGCATTCAAAAACAATAGTTCGTATGCTTTTAAAATAGTGTGCTATGTGCAAGCCAGATGTAATAGGTGCTTCGTAAACATGAAGTGCATTAATATTTCATGAACAGAGCCAAAACAGTGATTAAAAAAACATTCAGTCCCGTCTGTAAAATGCCGCTATAATCAAATAAAAAACAATAAAAATTAACGAATAAAAACGGTAGTTCTGTTCAATGCCTAAAAGCTGTTATTGTCCCACGCTTGCATCAATTATGTAGACCCACTCATCGTCAATATATCTATTTATTTATTTATTTATTTACTTACGGCGAAACAGTGCCACACAAAAACATGAGCTGACCTACTACTGACTTTTTAATCGTGGTATATTCGATGCGTTGCACAAAGTGACCAGCAGGTGCCACCAAAACGACCGTCTCCAGCAAGCGAAGCCAACGAGAACCGACGGACGAGAAAAGTCCCATTTCCTACAGACGACGGGAAACGCATACAAGCATGAAACAGTCATTTTAAGATAGCGTTGCGATTTGCCTGTCACTCCGAATTCATTCACTTCTGCGTTTAATCCCGCATAGTAATACTTCCCGGCCCCATGTGGTGAAAAAATAGATAGGAGTGTAGGTGAGATTTTTGAATTATGCACATCAGTAAATAAACTGGGCGGGATTAAATCGAATTTTTTAAATAAAAAAAAAGTTTTTTTTTTTGTCATTTTCACGCCTGCCCCCAACAAACACATGGTATAAGAATTTTATTTATATGCAACTCAATGTGCAGTGTTACATAGTAAATCATCCATATGTTGAATTGGACCACTTCACTTTGAGCCCCGCGTTCTGTGTTGGATGTGACAGTTCTTTGGGATTTCATACATACATTTTCACTATCTGGCCAGCCGTCGTGCTAATACATTTTAGTGGGTATTTCCTTATATGAAGTCCACTTGGTTCTCATTGGAATTTGCCTAGACACAAAGCATCAATAGTTATCTACATCTCTGTGTCCAAAATAAACTTACTCCTAACCCCAGGCCTAGGACTGAAATTAACCCCAGACCTAGCCCAATGCCGACTCCAGCCCCACCTCTGGTGATAAAATTAATCCAAATCCTAACCCTAATCCTAGCTATAGGCCAAATGCCAGACCCAAGGTCTAACTATAACTGCAAAGCCTGCCCTAACCATAGACCTAACCATTACTTTAAGGCTATCCTCACCTTAGCCCTAACCCTGACACCTAACCCCTAATTTAAGGGCATCTGACCCTAACCCTAACCCTAGTTCTAAACCTTAACTTAAGTTGACCCTAACCTAAGCCGTAACCAGCCATAACCTTCACCCAATCCTCAATGCGAACCATAACCAAATGTCCCTTGGAAACAGCGACTAGTCTTTAAAGTAATGAGCTAAAGAGTAAAAGAGAAAAATAGTTCACACACTCTTGCTGACGTGTTTATGCATGTAACCTGCAATCTTTATAAGGCTGCTGCTTAATGTTGCTTTATGTACTCTAAACCTGTTTATTTCTACCCATATGAGCAATTTATGGTGCAAACAAGCATCTATCCAGCTGACTCTGCTTGATGCGCCTGCAGAGGAGGGTCTTCCATCTGCGGTCTCAGCATCTGCCAGTTACTCATCAGGCTGCGCCTCTGTCCTCCTGAGCTGGTAAATCATCCCAGTAGTTCGCTGCTGGAATCCCAGCGTTGATAATTTTAATGCGAAAGGAGAATCGTCAGTTTTCGCTGCGCTGTTACTCAGCGCTTTACGGCAGCAGATTCATGCGCCGGTGACAGAGTGCGGCCTTGCAGGTATGAATTGTTTCTATGGTGCTTCAGCATAATTACTAAGGTTTTTCACTTTGCTGTGATGAAGGGGCTGTTACCTCGTTTGGTGATTGACATTTTTCCAATGGTGAAGTGCTTCTCTTTAATCCTGCCGTCCTGTATCTCTGTCCTCACCAGATCTTTTCACCCCACGGCTGCGTAACACCATTAATAATAAACAGTAAACATGATGTCGCTTGGATTCACTTATCTGCGCATTGCTTCATAAATCAAAGCTGGGAAGATATGGGCACGTGCAGAAACAATCTACTTGCGTTGTGTTTGGTGATGTCATATGACCATGTGATCGGTTATGTGACCGCGGGAGGGGCTGTCAGGAGATGAGGTACCGGGGTCCCTGCTGCATGCCCTGGAGTGGCTGTCACGCAGTAAGAGCTTTGTTTGCAGACTTAGCACAAAGTCAAGGTCACGTGGAGTGGCTGTCGGCCTGCAGCTAGGGCCCATCCCGCCTCCATTCCTGTCTTTGGTTTCCATGGGAAAGGTATCGAGGCACACCTGTGGCAGGAAGGGGGGGCTGGAAGTGACACCCCACCTGAATGGGACCCTCCCATACGCGGCGGGGTAGCTCGAGCTTGAGGGCGAAGCAGCAGGGGCGAGGAGCACAGGCTGGGAGTCTTGCAGAAGATGAGGGGGAGGAGATCATATTTACAGATGGATCATCCCTCTCTGCTGCGGTAGGAATATCTGCGGATCACGCCGGTAAGAGCAGGAGAAGCTGCCCAGAGGTGAATGGATTGCACTGCAGCGTGTGCATTAGTGCTTCTGTTGCACTTGGGAAATCAGGGCGATTTTTTAAATGCGTTTATCCTTAGGAATCTGATTTTCAATCTGAGGTTTTGTAATTCAAATTAAGGACGACGCTGAGTAAGACGCTATATTTTCATAAATAATTACAGTAAAGGTGACGTGCAGATGTATGAGTGATGTTTCAAAGCGTGCCGCAGCATAAACAACTCAAAAAAAAAAAAACATCATCTGATTTGCAACAGCATCTAACTCATTCCAGATGAAAATGAAATCGATTTTCCCTGGTCATCGGCTAAATGACGACGTTGCATTTTAGAGCACTGCGAAGCTTGCAGTGGTCTTATAATTGCAATTCATCAACCGCCGAGCACTCAACACAACATCGGCAGGATTGACTTAGAGACAGCTAGGAATACAAAAGGGAGATTTACTGAACGAAATAGCTATCGTTCATATTCTTGATAAAATTCAGTAAGAAAAAAGCTGTAATTTTTCACGTGTTCATTTAGGCTATTAGTACAATTTTTCAACATATTTCACTGTTCATTTAATGAAGGGATCATCAGCCTGTCTGCACACGGACAAGTATCTCCATGGTAAGAATCATCTGTGTTCTTTACCCGCTCCTCTGGGACCCCCATACACTGTGTATTTTTGCTCCCTCCCCTGGCAGGGACCTGGTAAGGAGCAAAAATATGGACTGCCGGGGGTCCCCAAGGAGCACTGCTCTGACCGGGCCAGGATCTAAGGAATGCAGGCCATAAAAGCAGAATCCTCACGTTTGTAACTTAAGGAAGCCGGGAGCACAGTGACATTTTGCCACGTTCCGTGAACAAACGATGAAATGATACACAGGTGAGACCACAGAGCCAAGGACCCCTCATTTCAGGCTGGAGTCATTTCAGTGAGTCATTTTCAAAGTGAATCGTGCCGACGCAGGCAACCGTCCCCCGACTTCTGTGTCAGAAACGTCTTATTTTATTGCCAAATAAAGACCATATTTTATTTATGGAGGAGACCTTTGTCTGATGCTGCACATTCACTTTGCAGCCCTGTACCGCTTCCTGCTGCCCTCCGAAAAACACCAGAATCGAAATGGTAACAGTGTTCGCTGGATTCAAATGAAGGTTCTCTCTCATTTAAGTTGCATGTTTTAATTACATTTGTCATGTCCGCTCGCCTTCAGAAGTGCCGCACGGCGGGGATGAAAAGCTCCTTCTTCTCTTTATGTTTTTCCCCGATAAAGACGGCGTTCGCTGGCGTGTGTCGCGGGTAATTGAACTGACGGAGAGGGCCGGGGGGCCGCCGCTGTTTTCCCGGCCCTCGTTTGTTTCAGTAAGAGCACTAAATGAAAACAGACGGGGGGGGGAAGTGAAAGTGTGGAACGCCGGCGCTGCCTGGTGAAACAGTCCCGTCCGGACGTCCCGTGTGAAGTCATAAAGGAAGAAAAGCATCTTTAGCTAAACTTTCCATTAAAAATTATATATATATATTTCAATCTGTGAAGGTTCAAAATGCTTCGTTTGTCATTTCTGTGAGTACAGCGGCAACGGAACGCTTGCTTGTGTACCTTCCTGCCCACTTAAACAACACAACATGATCAGGAACAATAAATAGCCAGTGACCGAATAGTGAATAATAAGGTACAATATACATACTCTATTTACAATATACAGAGTTGGGTAATTCAGGTCCAGAGAGTAAAAGTCCAGACCGAGGTTTTGTTTCAACCAACCAGTGGAGCATAGAGACACACAGTCACAGAGTAACTGACCTGGTTGGTTGAGACAAAATCCTGGTCTGGACTTTTACTATCTGGACCTGAATTCCCTAACTCTGGCAATTTACATTCGATATACAATAACATACATGCAGGATAAGGTGCTGAGGTTACAGCAGTTGTTACCATTAATCATTGTTCACCTTTGATGCCTTCATATCTTCCATGATCGTCCATTCTTAACATTCCATCGCTGTTTACGTTCACGTTGTGCGCCGATCTTCACGTGTTGCCTCTCCTCCTCACACTTGTCCCCTCTATCCATGCATTTTATGAATAGATGTCGCACCTCGTTCCAGAAAACGCCGTTTCACATCACCATGTGCCCGCGTCCTGACGACGGCTGTTGTGACAACAAAGCCCCACTTGACTTGACTTGATTTAATAAACAGCGATGCCGGTTATCAGTGTCACATGGGGGGGCTTAATTATTACTGGAATTCGACACGACGGCGTATATCAAAAAACTAAAATATTATAATAACCAGCAGACCCAGGCGCCAAGGCCCATAGGAACCAGAGAGATAACACTGGTTGAGAAAGACTGTGCTCTTTAATAACAGCCTTTAAAAAGACAGCATATTATTACCAACCACAAATCTGACAAGACATATTGGGGGGGAGTAGAAAGGTCTGAGGCCAGTTAATAACACACACACGTGGTGGGTAATGTTTACAATAGTTAAAGACATGCAGGGGTCAAACAAGGACCCCATATTACACGGCAAGGGCACACTTGACAATTAGAAACATACAAGTACTTGCGATGACAAATACATATAAAGGTTACTTACACAGCTTGCAAGCATGCTGGGATATGCAAATGACCCTTGAACTCCCTCTATCCAATCACACAGTTCCATCTTTTTTTTTTTTTTCGGTTGATGTAAGACTCTCTCAGACTTTTCTCTCAGACTTTTCTCTCAGACTACACTTTCCGGGGACTTTATGTGCGTGCAGACTTTTCGCTACGAACGGAGGAAGAAAAAAAAATAAACCTTTTGTTCCGGCTATGATTAATCGAACCCGTGGCTAGCAACTGTTTGACTGCTTTGTTCATTGGCACATGAGCTGAATGTAGATGTCAAACTGGCTCACGGCCCGACGCTGGTTTATGAGCGATCCGCGTGTGGCCTCCAGTCAGGGGTCTATTTCAGCCGAATGTCCCACTGACTTAGCCCGTGCCCTGCCTCACCTGTCAGATTATTTAGGAAAAAGCTCTGAGTTATGACCTCGTGGCAAACTGCCTGGGCCGCGGCGTTTTCACAATGCCGACAACAAGGCAGATTACTAACTGAGGAGCTGCCATGAGGCTGCAGTCGTTTATTACATTCGCCACGGCCGTTTCTGGAAAACCTTCAGTAAAACCATTTAATATAGTCCAGAAAAAAAATGCATTATACTTTCAAAAATAATCATTTACTGGAAGACACAGTATTAGTCTTTACTGTCCCTCTACATCTTACATAAAATATTGCAAAAAAATGAAGTTATTAAAATGATTTTAAGCTGTTATCTTGAGAAAATACACAAGAATTTAACTGAAGTCTCACTTTGGATGATGTGTCTCTATTGCAATTGAACAAAATTGAACAAAAGTCTGCCTTTACTATTCCATACTGTACAGCAGTGCAGGTACAACAATCTTCCCCACTAAATGCACAATGAATAGTTCTAATAGCTTTTGGTCACCCTGACGCAGGTAGAGCCCTTTCAGTGGTATGACCCCGGTAGAGCCCTTTAAGTGGTATGACCGAGGTAGAGCCATTTCAGTGGTATGACCAAGGTTGAGCCCTTTCAGTAGTATGACCGAGGTTGAGCCCTTTCAATGGTATGACCCAGGTAGAGCCATTTTCAGTGGTATGACCCAGGTAGAGCCATTTTCAGTGGTATACTCAGGCAATCAGTCACTCCTTCCAAAGTGCCCTGCAGATGGTTTCCCCTGTTTTCAGCTCACAGCCTGGCTTAGATGCACTTTTATCGGTGCACAGAAAGCAGCCAGACAGGGAAGAGAGGAAACGTCGCCCCCCACAATTACAAAAGCTTAAGGCCTTGTCCTTCATCCAAAGCATTGTCAGGGAAATCGAATATATTCTTCAAATATAATACATTCTATATATGTTCTATGATATATTCCTCAATGCGACATGCAGTTGTCTGCTGTATGGGGAAGATGGTGGTGCAGAGGGCAGTGCTGTTGTTCAGCAACCAGAGAGTTGCTGGTTCGAGCCCCGCCCGATGACCCCATCAAAGTGTCCT
>JABFDZ020000052.1:4810482-4822920 GCA_019775955.2 Pollimyrus isidori
CCCCACGTCCCTGATTACCAAGCGACAGCAAAGCAACCGTACATTATAAAAAGACATTTTGATATGGAAAACAAAATAATGTGGGCATCAAGGAACAGGCCCAGAAAACAGGATCAGGGTGCTAATCAGGGCCTGAGCAAGATTACTGCCAAGGAGAGACCAAAATAAACAACCATTAATAGTAGACATATATAGGGAAGTAAATGAAATGTGCAGTTGCCCCTCCCAGCTCAAAGACAAGATGAGAGGAGGAAACCTTAAATCAAGCAAACTAGTTACGGTCCAGACTGCAGCGTTGGGGACTAACTTTCCAGATAATATCAGAAGCCTAAGTAGAGGATGTGGTGGAAGTTTTCTCGAATCTGACTGGGTCGTTTTTCACAGCTCACAATTTTGTTAGTCAGGAATGAGCCGGGAGGTGGTACGAGATTGCCGGCAACTTCTGTGAGCAATAGCTGGGCTTTTATTTCCCCCTCGGCAAATGGCGGCCTGCCGCTCGGCTCATAAACAAGCCGAGAGCCGCCGCGCGCGGCTCCGTGACTAAGAGGACAGAATGGACGGGAGGCGCCTGGTGAAGCGCACACAAGGGCGGGGAGTTTGAGGACACCTCCCTGGCTCAGTGGAGGTGCTCTCCTTCGGGAGAACAGTGTCCCGGGAAAAGGGGACTCACCTGGGACTCTCCTGGATGGAACAGATGACGACACGTGAAAGTCAAATGAGGATTTTGGGGAGTGGGGAGAGGGCAGCACACTGGTTTGAGGTCATTACCAGCATGCAGGGCAGAGTGAGGCAGAGAACACAGCAGTTTAGGTGCCGGTGTTTTGCGTTTATTTCTGTAGCAGATGCGTTTATCCAAAGGTACGTACAAGTGCAGGGTCAGACAGTCCCTGGAGCAGTTGGGGTTAAGGCCCATGGTGATATCAGGTGGTCAGCAGTGGGATTTGAACCTTCTGTTTGCAGGCACAGGGCGCAGACACGCTGAGCCTCACAACACCCCTTTTATGCCATGGGTGCACGAGACCGGAGATGGAATGCACTGCATCTGCCGTCACGTGAGAAAAACTACATGTCGGGAGGAGACCATTTAAAAAAATGCTTTTTTGCTTTCATTTATAATCAGATAAACATATTTTCAAGCTTATCAATTTGTTGGATGGATACGGTACAAGCAGGGGAACATTATGTACTACCAAAGACTGAGATCTAATGTAACATCAGGCAATCGTTCCACTAACCTCTACATATAATTTGATTCATAGTAGAGAATCTCAACATGATTTTTCCCCTTGATGGAGTATTTGCTAGCCTGTCTTCGCTATTAGGTTTCCCATTTGTGCCTCTTTAAAGGATGTTTGCAATCTACATGGTGTTTTTTTTTTTTTTTTTTTCCATGTCCGAAATGTAAACGAAGAACAAGGCGAGCATCTCGGGAACCAAGTTAGGCTGGATATCAGCACAGAGTCAGAAAAGTCAGCCAACACTAGGGGCCTAACAGAACAGGCCCGAACCAAGATACCGACCGAACGCATTCAAGACATGAATGTCAGACCTGGAAAACCAGACACCATGAATGAATGGCAACCAAATGAGAACCTACATGTAAGTCAGAAAACCAGAGTAAACCAGTGGCACAGACAGATACATAGATAGATAGATGACTGATTGATTACCAGGTGAAAGTTCGGACAGACCAACCTGTTTACAAGAGTGATCTCTGTGATAATCAGGTGAGCTTTCCTGCACTGCTTTTGCTGGGGATGATAACAGGGTTGACGCGGGGGGGAGTGTTAGTGGGACATGTGGGGAGTTGGGAATGTTCTGCCGACGGGCTGCTATGGAAACAGCGCCGAGGTCACTGGGAGAGGCGACTGCTGTATGCACAAGAAAATCTTAGCGCCAAACGCTAAGGACACGCCGTGTGACATGAGGGGACATATATCAGCGATGCTAAATCGCAAAGACTAACGACCAATTTTAAAGTGACAAGGCGATTTATATTTTACATCGGCCGCCAGTTTGTCGAAGAAACACGGCGGAATAGAAACTACTTGCCAGCTGAACATTTTAATGAATAATATACTGATGTAACCGGATGTGTTACAATGAAAAACAAGCACATGGTGGGTATTTTACGCACGCTCAACAACAAAGGGATTCTGGTTTAGGGTTACTGCTTTTATTAAAATACTATGTTTGTTTCCTCTCTGGCTCAGAGCTCAACGTTTTGCATACTAGCCAATTTACCACTGGCAAAGGCACAGGATATTTGTAAAACTCGGTGGTATAGTGTGGTTCTGATTACCAGCTGCAGGGTAACGCCGTTCGGAATCCAGGGGCGATACTTCTGTCAGGGATAAGCCAACTGAAAAGACCGAAGTTACCTTTCGAGAGAATTTGTTTAGGATGGTATGTGACCCTTGCTTCAAGGGTTGGGAACCTGATCCGCAGAGGGGCCGGTGTAGGTCCGGGTTTTTGGGATGGCCACTCAGTTATAAAACGGCGGTTCTCAACTCCAATCCTGGAGACCCACTATGTTTGGCTGATGGAAAGGCCATCTCAGATACCCGCACCCACATCGGCCCTCCATGGGTCAGGCTCCCTACTACCTTACATCAATGTAAATATTTAAAAAGAACACTGGAAAATGTATGGAAGCCTGTTTCTGCCATCTGGAGTAAAAATAAGAAGATAAGGACTATACAAACGAGAGGAGGCCATTCGGCCCATCAAGCTCGCTTGGGGAGAACTTAACTAATAGCTCAGAGCTGATAAAACCTTATCTAGCTCTGATTTAAAAGAACCCAATGATTCATTATTTATTATTAGTAATAATAATTATAAAATAACATTTATCTCAGATTTCTGACAATGGGCTTCCATAAAAAAGAGAGGGTATGACACAGAATGGTGCGGCACAATGGAATTTAAGGATGGTATCCACTCTCGATTGTTTTCTGTTTTTGCACTCAAACTGGATTTCCCTCTCTCCGGCCTCCCCATCATCTGTTTGTTTTTAATGTTAATATGTGGGGAAGCACACAAATACATTTCGGAGTGTTTTGTCTATAAAATGCAACGTCTACATTTAAATAATCCGTTTTTATGTTTGTATTTCATGTATTTGGGAAAATATAAAAAGTAAATGACCCAACTTGTATATTTAATGGGTTTAAATGGAGCGAGTTAAACGCTATGAGGTTTTAGTCAAAACTGTGACATAAACCTGTCTTCCTATTTCAATCAGACCAAAAATTATTTCCATTTCTATTCCCTGATTTGGGGTGTTAGATGACTACGATGAAAGATATGATGTTAATAAGCCCATCTCTGTTTCAGTACTTTGCTCATCAACTACCAAAGTTGAATGCCCCACCCTTCAAGTCACGTCAATTTATTTAAAACAAAAGCAGTTTCACTCAATGCTCTCCAGCAGATAAAGGACTAACAAGTGCTGCATACATAAAAAAATATATAGATGAAATTCACATAAAGACCTGCATCCGCCCCTTTCATTCGCGATTCTGCACAAAAAAAACTGTAATGATTTTTGCATATGCAAGAGGAATACCGTATACAATGGAACTGTCTTTGTGAGAAAGGCTGATTTCACTTCAAAACAAAATTCTGCATGAAGAACAGAAGACATGTCCCTGTAGGCATTACTGGGGCTGGCACCCACTTTAAACTTATTTTTAAACTATAATAAGAATAAGCATTTTTTGCCGTCAGTGATTGTGAGAGTAAAGAAAAAAAATATGCTTAAGTATAAAAACTAGAACTTATATATGTTTTAAGAATAATGGCAATAAAGGGCTAGGATTGTTCATTGAATGAATGAATGAATGAATGAATGAATGACCTTCACACATGAGGAATGTCAGAATTGTTAGTAACTAACCAGTAAAAAATAAGCAAAACAAACTGGGAGGATAATGGAGACAGAAAATCACCAGTTTAAGATTTGTGTCTTTTATCTCCCATACAATAGAAATAGCTAATACCCGACATCTACAACCCCTTTTAACCCTACTATTACCCAAGATAACAGATGGGTGGAAATGCTAGGATAATAGTAGGGTTAAATTATGTTAAGGTGAGATACTTACATGAAATACTGCCAGTGATCTACATGATATCCATGTGGTTGTGGTTCTTCTTTTCCTGTAGCTCATAGAACATCCATATTTGTAGATCATGAGAGTTTTACTTAGGGCAGGAGGAAAAATGATTGTTTCAGAGAGATGACCAATCACATTGTAGAGGAGGGTGGTCTAAGCAACTTCAGGAGATGGGACCAACCAATCAGATGTCTTGGTTCCACCTCCTCTAGTTACTTGGACCTACCTCTTGTGCAATCTGATTGTAACCAATCATTTTTCCTTCTCTCCTCAGAACATTTAAATGCATCTACAGAAAATCTACCTTCTGCATTGGCAGGGGAACCTTCCTCATAACTGGGCCTAACACTAAAAGACTTAAAATTAACAATAAACACCCATCGTGGACTGGACAGATATTGTCTACTTCCATTTGGACTCTTCAACGCACCATTCATTTTCCACACAATAATGCATCAAATTCAATAAGGTTTTCAGCATCTCATGTTTCCAGATGACATTTAAATAACCACGGACCCCGCTGAGGAGCCTTGGAAGAGGATTGATGAAGTGTTCCCTCATCTGGAGAAATAATGAATTAAAAAGGTTAAGAAGAATTAAAAAGGTTCTCTATTTTGGGGAGGTGCATCTCCTTATGGCCCAGAAGCTAAGAGATAGTTTTACTAATGACTGTGTGGACAGAATTTTTCACTTGACAGGAAATCATCAGACCACTTTGAGAAATTCTAGACCCTGAACAAGGAAGCTCTGCCATGGGAACATTAAGGAACTACTTCTGTGTGCTGTTCTTGATGGGTTAGGACACTATATACGGGAAGGCAAAAAAAAGCCAACATAGGTATTCTTCCAGAGAAAGAAGGAGGGGATAATGCAGAAAAGGGCTTCTTTTTCACTCTTCTTGGGGGAATCGGCTACCAAGACAACAGGAAGACATTAAACAAGGTGCAAGAAAGAATCAAGTTCTATATACACTGCATTCTCAAATGAGCAGGCCTGCATTATAGAGGACATTTAGACTTTTTCTCAGCAGACAAAAATGACTTCCTGTTGAACAAAGATGTGTTTTGTGTGTAAAATCTGAGCTGAGTTACGTGTGCATGAAAGCATCACTTAGACATCGTTGAGATGAGCCGCATCACCGGGAGGTCCGTCAGCCTGTGAGATGCTCTCTGTGATCTTGCTGCATCTCTGCACTCACAGAATCATATGCTGCTAACCAGTCAGAGCACTCACAGTTAACCACACCAGTCAGCATGAGGAATTATTTAGCGTTAATGTTCATATTCACGTACGTCACCTTTATGCACAGATATGTGAATTCAGCAGGGAACGTACAGTTATCACGGTAATGAATATGATTTTAAAAGAAAGAAATAGAGCATATAATGAAATAGTTGTTATTACTGAATAAAAATGGAATCCTGAATAAAGCTATTATATAGCTAACTATTATATAAGCTAATAAATGACATAAGAGCACAATGCCAAATAGAGACCCTGTTCTCGAACAAAAGAGCCTCGAGGAAAAAAAGAATAGATACTTTATTGGACTCTCCACAGTGCAATTTGAAAATTCCAAACAATCACAAAGGTCATATCATGTAAGAGTGGTTTATTTATAGCGCGGCTTTAGGGTGCTTCTCCATCTCATAACAACAGCATGCTCACAAAGCTGAGCCGCACAGACAGCTCCCATTCAGCCAGGAACATGGAGATACTGTTTCAGCGCATGGAACCGAGGGGTGAAAACAGCATTGTATCAGGTATATAATGAGCCCTGACAAAATGACATCCTCTCTTCCGTTGAGGACAAAAAGAAAATATCATCTAACAGGCCAATTATTCCAGAAGAGAAACAAAAACGCTAGATTCCGAAATTCTGCGGCTTTCCCTCTATTGCCTAAAGTAGCCATTTTCTCCCTGCGAAGCTGTCAGCGCTATATCAATGTTTACCGACTCCAGCACCTGACAAGGGACAAACATGCAGTAATTGTGCGACTCGCATAGGATGCCGGATGAATTTGGGAAAAGCTCACGGCAGACAGCATTAAAGGCTCAGAATCAGGCCCCGGACCCCGACTGCGGGTCTCCGCTTCTCTCTCCCCGTTGCAGCGCAGACCAGTTCGTTAACGTGCACCACGGTTTCTCTTAACGAGCCCGGTGCGTTCGCCGGTCTGCAGCAGGCAGCTGTGAAACACGGAACCCAGAAACGTCGAAGGCTTTTGTCGCCCTGGTTCATCTCCACCGTAAACATGGCCACCGTCTTTTAAATTTTGAACAGAATTTCCGTGCTGTCCAGAATTCGGCGATGGATTTGTGAGTACATGAATCCTGAAGTGTTAATCCTAGAAATCATACCGGCAAGTCAGCTCTGGATCATCGAGATGAATGTCATTCTCAGACTCGCCGCGATTCTGAGTTACAGAGGTTACAAGGATTACAAGGGATTGTGAAGCTGGTCTGTTCCGATTTAATCCACAAATTAATGGAGCATTCGTAAGTATTTCTAGCAAATAACGAATGGATAATAGTGCAAATTTTGCTGACGAGTACTTCTGCATCTTCGTAATGCTTTTTAGTCTGTCCTCTAACAACTGCAAATTGTTTCCTGTTTCCTGTTTATATTGAACTGGCAATATGCAGTTTATGCAGCTAATGATTAGTTATGGTGGACTTGCATATGGTCTGCTGAGCTATATGAGTGGTCTGAGGGTGAGACTGTTTACCAATAGGGACTATCCTCCAAGGGTGTATGCAAGGGCGTGGGCCAACAGGCACTGAACCCCAGTTGAAAGCTGACTGGGCGCCGGAGTGCTCCCTCCCCTGTCACTCACCGATTCAAAGCATATCATTGGCTAGTAATAAGGGTGGCCCCTCTGTATGAATCTTGTGCCCCCCCCACACCCCCCACCTTAAAAACTCCTAGAATTTAGCTGCACAGAACTGCAAAACTGGATCCAAGATAGGGCAACCTGGAAGAGAATCACAGGTTAAGGAGCCAGGGGTTGAGAACCAAGAGAACTAAGGACACAAGGCAGAGAACAACCAAGGATGGAGCACCAACCCATCGCAGGGCACAGTCCCACGCCATTCACTCACACCCGCACCTATGGGCAATTTGGTGACTCGAGTTAACCTCAGCATGCTTTTGGACTGGAGGAAACCCCACGACAACACAGGGAGAACATGCAACCTTCGCACACGGAGCCACGGCAGAGACTCGAACCCGGGTCCTAGAGGTGCAAGGCAAGGGTGCTAACTACTGTACCACTGTGCAAACTGGGAGACTGGAAGGAAGATAAAGCATCAATCAAGAATCCAGGGATCGGGAACCAGGAGACATTAGACAGGAGCAAAGGTCAAAAAGAAGAATCCAGGGATCTGGAACCAGGAGACATTAGACAGGAGCAAAGGTCAAAGAGAAGAATCCAGGGATTGGGAACCAGGAGACATTAGACAGGAGCAAAGGTCAAAGAGAAGAATCCAGGTCTAGGAGACAAAAACCAGGAAAGGTCTAGCAGCCTGAGGACGTATATAAATAATCAGCTGAGCTTGTCAAATCTCAGGACTTCCCAGTAGGGTCACGGGTCAGAGAGGACCTTTCTTTCTGTCACCAAGCTGATAAGGTTTTCCTGCGGTACAGATGGACTCTTAACATTATCTATATAACAACCCAATGTTCCCCTACTGCTCTATTAACTAATCAGCAGGTGAATATTAAAATACAGAAAAGTACACAATGGAAAACCAGTGCATTAGCCGGCCAGTGAGTTCAGGAAAGTAACAGCAGACAGTTTGACATTTTAATCACTCCTATGTAGACCATTTATCCTTAGATTAGTAATCACCGAACATTATTCTCAGTATTTAGATTAAAATTTATGTGCCTGTTCACAATAATAATGTGTGTGTCGGCAATGCAGGGCACAGCTACTGAAATTAGCATTGAAATAACCAGGAGTTATGGGTGGTTTCACTTAAAAACAAAACATTCGACAAAAGAGGAAGAGGGTGGGTGTCTGGTATTTTTAGACGGCCGTCTGCATTAACGATCGTACTTAGTGGGACTCAGCCTGGGGAGAAATCAGATGCGATTTTCCTAAATTATTAAGCCTTTATTCATTAAATATTTCACAGGACAAATCGTAGGTGCTGACCAAAAACAGGCTAGAAAATGAAGCTGTAAACATAAGCAGCTATGTCTGTTGTAGTTTTTTTTAAAAATAAAAATAAAATCAGTTGTCAGTCAAAGATGTATGCGATGCTACTTTAAACCAAGAACTGTTGTATTTCCAGTAAAGGTAATTGCTAAATGTGTCAAAGTTTATCATGGATAATCTCATATTCCCCGCGTGAAACGGGCGACTGGCTCTACTGCATTTAGAGCGTAGATCTCCTTCTTTACATTCTTTGCTTTCTGCAAGGATTCCACAAGTTCGGAGTACACAGGAGAGGACTTGTTGCTTTGTTGACTCATCGCAGATCCCACAAACCTAAAGATACCTTTCCTGCAACCGCTGTAGCGTTCGCATGATTGAAGGCGCGGCTATGTCTCTTGGTTATTTCTCCGAGGAAGACAGAACTGACGCACGCAGCGTGACGGTTAAGTCGGAGTTAGTTTGTGTGGCACCTGAGAGTAGACTTGGGGCAATGAGTGTAAGGCAGTGCATAACAGAGGCTTTCGAGCGAGCTTAATCTTCAGCAGTGGAGTCGTATTCTTTGAGTTGCCAATCACAGGCACTGGATTCCTGTTTTTTTGGGTTTTTTTGTCAGTGGGAACATGCTTCTGTTGACCCAGTTTCAGAAAAGTCTAGAGTTTTCCTTTGGGTGCATTGACAAAATACATATGTAAACAAAACAGAAGGCAGCGCTTAAGGAATCACTAGGAATGCGGATTAGAGGCCCACATTTGTATCCATATTTGGGTTACTAGAAATTGGACCAGCTGTATAATGAGGGAAACATGTTCTGTATTCCCTCGGAACGTGAATTAAAGATTCTAACCTATTAATCACACTCAAAATAGATTTCGTTCTCGCCTGAAAATAGCATCCGGCAAAGATGCTGCAATGCATTTGTCTGCTATGCTAACTGCACCATTAAGGGCTGCCTCATAGAGGCAGAGTTGCGCTTTGGCCTCTGCCCTCAGTGAAAGACGAACGCAAGAGCTTCCTCACGCTTCTTATTCCCAGGACACTCCGAAGTCCCTCAGGATAGATGGCGTCCAACCAGGCAAGGTAAGGAATAGAGTTCAGCGTGTCTCCCAGCCCCCGCCAAATGGCCATGCTGGCTGAGCTGTGTAATATTCAGAAGAGGCTGATCCACAGAGGTAGAGGTAATACCTCATCTATTTTTCAGATGAAATTTTTGAGGCGAATTTCATGTAGCACAGTCAGTGAACCTGCCAGAATGAGGATTTCACTGTATTCTGTACAAGAACAACTGTATGTGACAAATAAAAAAAAACTGAAATATTGTAACATCGAAATGACTCATTGCTATTCTTTTGCCATTTAAAATATGCATTCTCTCTTCTTTGTTAAAAACATCATTCTGGTAATATTGTAAAATGTATTACCTTCTGACCTCTGTTTTTTAATCCACCAACAGTCATTAGTAATACTGCAAGCTAAATGCACTTCAAACACAAACATTACTACAAAAAAACATATTCTTCTCTTTTTGCACTTAGGGCTCTGCCTTATTCTTTAACAAAGAATGTTGCTCGCATCAATGTGCATTTGGAAACTAAAAGATAATTCAGCGTCCAAAACTATTTATCCTGACAATGGAAGGATCAAAACAACACCCATTTCGCCTCATGAATTAAACTCATAGAAAGCAGAGGGCTAGGGAACATGGAAGCATGAATACATTGTCATTGTCCTCAGCTGTATAACACCGCTTTAATTACTATTTTATTATTCAGACTAACTCCTTGTGGAAATTTATGCATAAATGTAACAGCTGTCATGTGACTCTTGTGAACAGAGCTTTTTATGCTACATGACATTTATAGCTTACAGTAGGTATGTTGGTGTTGGTTCTCAGTGTCTAATAGAACTGCATAAGTGTTTTTTTTTGTATAATTTTAGCTGTCGATCAAACATATTCTCCGTCCTCAAATTGAGGTTTCCAGTCCATTTTGTCCTGTAAGATGTAACAATACATTAAGGCCAAGAGTACTTAATAGTGATGGCCAAATGAAACGTCATGAACCATTTTCTGTATTTTTTTTACCCCACTAGACAGTGCTCTTGATTTGCTTTGGAGCGTGAAATGAACCCTGTTTCGAATAGAGCACCATCTAGTGGTTTCATCAAATACAGCAAATGGTTCGTGAAGCTTAATTTTTCCATCACTAGTACTTAGGTCAAACATTCCCCTTTAAAATTGCGAATTTCTTGATGAAACTAGTAATTATTGAAGTGTTGATCTGCTCACCGATTAAACAAAAATGTAGACAAAACTGAAGGGGGAGACAGGTGAGACTTAAGGTATGTTGGACACACTTTTTATTTGTAATAAAGAGACACAAGCTTAAAAACTCTCAAGACCGCTAAATATGGATACATGACACCACGCATATTGAGAAAGTCGTTCACTGTAAACTCATTTAAATGATCGTTTTTAAATTAGCTTGGCTAAAGAAACTGAGCCTGCAACGTGATCGTTTAAAAGGTGCGTTCAGTTAAACCCGATTGTTTGATCCCACAGCTCTCCTAAATCATCATCGCTAGCATTTTGTGTCTGGTTTAACATTTCTCCTTTGGCACTTTTAAACAAATCCCACACTTCCAGAGAAACATGTACAGTTCTAACAATATACAATGCAAAGACAGAACATGACAAAACTACCAAGATGTTTTTACATATATTACATACAAATCAAGGTACCATTATTATTAACCATCCTAAACTCAATTACTCATACTGAAAATCACATCTACAACTTAATCCAGCTGGCATATATGGCTAATTGGTCTTAGACAGGTGGTCATTGTGGAATTAAAAAGAAATATCTTTTAGACAAGAGACATTTCCAGACGATTTGGTAAAAAGTAGTGATGGTGAGATGATGCTTCATGAACCATTTGCTGTATTATTTGGCCCCACTAGATGGTGCTCTCTGTTCATAAAAAGGCACAAAGCATGCCCCAAGGCAAACAAAGAGCACCATCAAGTGATGTCAAAAATACCACAAATTGTTTGAGGAGTCATTTTGTCCATCACTAGTAAAAAGAACAGATTATAATTCAATCCACCTTTCGTGTTTTTACTACACTCCCGCCACTAGCAAACCAGAGATGAAACAGGTACTTAGATATATTTCAGCTGTGTATTAAAAAAAAACATAATTATTTATACATTTTCACATTAAGTTCATGCTTTTGCAAAAACGGTCGTTCCAACTTTAACAAAAAAAAAAAAACAACTATAAACAACGATAACAATAAATAAATTGAAGACTAAGACGTAGGTTACGCAGATGGGTAGCTGTCCTCACGGGCGATGTGTCCACAGCGAAACGCGTCGCATGAAAGCTGTCGAGACTCACTGGCCGTCCTTGATTGGCGGTTTGGGGTTGTGTTGGGCGGAGGCAGAGAGCCAAGGTGAAGCTGAGTGGCCGGTAGCCTGCCTCGCCATGCTGTAGTGACTAATAACTGTGTAGAAACGCCCCCTGGTGTTTTGATCCTGCGCGGTATAGTAGGCCTCCAGTGAGGCAGGTATACAGCGCTTATGCTGGGAAGGAACAAAATAGAAAAAAAATAAATACTATCACGGATTTCCAGCCACATACAGCTGCAGAAATTGCCTTGATCCCGCCGTCACTTTAAGCGTTACGGATACATCGGCCCGTCGAGCCAAAAACTTCAGCAGATCCAAACCATACTAAAAACCTATGCATGACACCATGAAAATAAAAAAAAATAAAATAAAAAAAAAATCGAGATATGAGGACGTTCAAAACACAGCTCGGTATCTCACGTCGAAATCTCCGCCGTACTTTCGGAAATCCTACATGGATTAATCTTTGCGGGGAATTAGCTAGGGGGAAAGAAAATTTGATCGTTGACCCCTACGTACCTTGTACACAAAACCGTCTGGGCAGCTGGGGTCGTAGGTGAAGGCCTTATAAACCACGAGGAAAACAATGCAGGCCAGGAACGCCAGGGCCAACACAATGAGGACGGTGACCTGAAGAACAATGAGTCAACGGCTTAAGTCAGTTACATAAAATTGCATCTTGACCACAGTCTATACCTTATTTTTTGCAAGCAGGCCCACTCTATAATCACAATGAAAAGTAATTAAGAGG